>CANSZD010001827.1:155000-556530 GCA_947648045.1 Beta corolliflora
TTTATAAGGGATTGATTGTGGATTTATATTGGTTGTTTTAGGCGGAGAATTCTCTTTAGGCGACTTTTATGGTTGTGAAAGTGGCCTCTGGATTTGTCTACACAAGGTACGTACATACCTATGTGTTGGTTGGATTAGTATCATGTCCTAAGTATGATATAGGGAACTATTTTTAGTTCATATGTGGTTTCTATTTAGTTGGATTTGCATGTTTTATGTCGTTGTGTGAAATATATTGGTTGTGATTTTTATATTATGTTTGTATGGAAGATTAATGCAAGCATATGGGATTTGGGAACTTTATTTTATTAATTCATACGAGGGATTAATATATATGTTGGTTTGGATCAGGATTGAATCATGTTGTTCCCTTTTGATTATTTAATTACCTTATGAGGACCGAGGGCCTTATTTGGTAAGTCGATTATTATACCTATGAAAAGTTGGTTGGTTGTTGACTTGGTTCAACGAATTAAGGAAGGATTGGATCAAAGTTGGAATTAATCTTGGGTTGTTAAGTTGTTGTTGATCACCATATCTAATCCTAAGATAAAAATGGAAGTGTATGATTGTTTGATGATTATATTATTTGTACTACTTGTGATTCTTAACAAGTGAATAAATTATTAATCATGTAAAGTGAAACGTGAATAGCAATAGCTTTAGACTTGTGCACGTCTGAAGTGTTGGACAAGTATGAGTTGGAGTACATGGTGGTAGCCCATGGCTTTTCTTGGGAACGGAATGATCACCGTGTCCTATTTTTATTTTAAAGGTTCCTCGATATCGTACGTCAGGGGAATACGGAGTCGTGCCCGTATTTCGTCTTCTAAATTGAAGACTGGTTTTGGTTTAAACAACTCGTTCCATTGACTATTCCATCTAAATTATTAATCTATTAGTTGTGGAGTTTAGTTCAGTAAAAGTAGTCTGCAATGTTATTATAGTAATTATTCCTGCTTATTAATAATTAATATCATGTTAGGATTGTTTATTTATTTATTATGTAGTACTCAACTTTGCTAATTACGTGCTTTGTGTGTGTATGTTGATCATGGCTATGCCTTATTGATCCTGTGATGACCCTTTTGGTGAGCAGTCTCTAGGGATCAATAGTGCATCGTCATTTACAGGTTTGAAGATGATGCATCATGGGTTCGGGATTGGAGAGCTTGTGTAGATCATTTATCATATTTTGACTTTACACTTTTCGTAGTTGACTTTGAATATTGACTTTGACTTTGACTTTTGAGGTTGACTTTGACTTTTGTTGGTTTGACTTTTAGAGTTGACTTTTTTGTTGACAAAGTTTTATTCCTAAAGTTATTATTCCTAAAGTTATTTATTATGTTTTCCGCTGCAAAATTCTGAATAAGCCGATACGTTATCACACGAAGATAATACTTTGATAATTCTCTAAGTTCTATATTAAAAAGGTATTTTGGAAAATAGAGAATTGTCGGGGTGTTACATATAAATACTCTCCTACTTCACAATTTTGCCACATCACACAAAGCCTAATTTCTCTCCTCCTCTCTCTCTTTCGCACGACACTCTTCTCTCTCCTCCCCACCGGTTTTCTTCCTCCTACTCTGCTTTGTCCTCGGTGCCGCTACGGCCCACGCTCGCCGACCGCACACCGCGCCAACCCGCGCCAGCACTCCTCCTCTTCTCGGCTGCCGGTTTCTCCTCCCTCCTCTTTGGTTATTTTCTTCCTCTTCTATATTATTTTAATGAGTAGTTTAATGTTTTAAGCATTGTTTGATGAATTAAAAATTAAAGTTTCTATCTTTGGTTATTTAAATATTAATTTCATTCTATAATTAGTTTAGTGAACGAATTAAATTTCAGATTTAATTTATATGTTTAAATTAGGTTTTTAAGTATGAAAGCATGGATTTTTGATGTTTTAATAGTTAGAACAATAGTACTATGTTATAATTTATGAAAATTGAGTACTTTAATCTTTATAACTATGTTAAAGTGACTTTAAAAGGGTTTAAAAGATATTATAAGTTGCTGGAATTTTATTAGCACACTTATGTTGAGTTTTTAAATATCAAAGTATTGATTTTTAAGGGTTTTAATGACTAGTATGGTAGTACTATACTAAGGGGCATTAAAGGTTGAAGTTTTAATGTTTAAGAGGGTTTTAAAACACTTTAGAAGAGGGTTTAAAGTATTTCAAAGTTGATGTAATTTTTGTTAGAGTATTAATACTTGAATGTTTTTTTATATTTGGTAGGCAGATCGGAGAATATACTTTGAGTGATTTGTAAGGTTGAGAAAGTGACCTCTCATATTGTCTACACAAGGTACGTACATACCTATGTGTTATCAGACTAGTATCATGTCCTAAGGATATATGATTATTGTAATATCATGTATAGGGAACTTTTTATAGTTCATATGTGGCTTATATTCAAGTGAATTTGCATATTGTGTGCCGTTGTGTGAAGCATGTTGTCTATGATGAATATTATATGTTTGTATAGATGATTGATGCAAGAATATGGGTAGGAAACGTTTATTTTATTAATTCACATGAGGGAATAATAATTATAATATTTATTCATCATGAATTTTATCATGTTAATCCCTTGGATTATTATTAAATTATTTACTCTATAAGGACCGTGGGCCTTGTTTAGTAAAGTTGGTTATTCGCCTATTGACAGGTTTTTTGATTGTTGATTTAAGTCAACAAATAAAGGATGGTTAGTTATTAATTAATGAATGGGATTATTATTGGATTAATTGAGTTGTTTGATCACAATATATAATCCTAAGATAAAAATGAGAATTTTGTGCATCCATGATATTTATGTTGGTTTTCTTACTTTGTGAGTCTCAACATCGAATAATTTATTAATACTTAAAATGGAAAATGATTAGCAATAAGTTTTAGACTTGTGCACGTTCGATGTGTTGGACTAGTATGAGTTGGAGTACATGGTGGTAGCCCATGGCTTTTGTTGGGACCGGATTAACCACCGTGTCCTATTTTATTTAATAAGTACCTCGATATCGTTGGTCGCGGGAGTACGGAGTCGCGCTTGTACTTCGTCTTCAAAATTGAAGACATGGTTTGGTTTGGACTCTCTATCCATTGACTATTCAATTTAATTATAATTAATTTATTGGTTGTGAAGTCTAGTGAGTCTGTTATTTCATTATATTATTATTTATGTCTGAGTTAAAGTTTAGGAAAAATTGACAATAGAGGTCTGAACTTTGGGTGATAATTTTTAAAAGGTCCGAACTATTGATTAACCTGTGTAGGTCCCAACTTTAGGGGGTCTTAACTTTTAACGGGCCTCGGCGACTTAAAACTGAAGATTTTTTTTTAAATCTCACCTAGTTCCTACATCCCTCCCTCAATTAACCATTCTGGTGTGACCCAAGTTTTACAAGTGATGACCTATTAAGCACGGTTTACGTTTTTCTTAAGTGTTAGTCAATTTTTCCTAAAGTTTATTAGTATCATGTTAGGTTTTATGTTTTGTTTACTATGTAGTACTCAGCTTTGCTGATTACGTGCTTTTCTGTGTGTCGATCGTGGATGTTCCTTATTGATCCTGTGATGACCCATTTAGTGAGAAGTCTTTCAGGATCAATAAAGCATCGACCATTTCAGGTCTGAAGATGATGCATCATTGGGTTTCTGGATTTCGTCTAGAGAGTTTGTGTTTTAGTTTCTTTAATACTTTCATAATTTTGGTTTAGTTATGGTTTTAATAGTTTGACTTTTATTTTGGTTTGACTTGGTTTGGTTTTAGGGTTAACTTTGTGGTTGACTAAGTTTATTTATGTTTTCAAAGTTATTTATTTATTTTCGCTGTAAAATTCTGAATAATCCGATACGTTATCACACGGGCGATAATGCTTTGCTAATTCTCGATGTTTTGTAGAGAATTGTTGGGGTGTTACAGAGTGCTTATGAGATTGCCCTAAGTATTCATGCCTCTATCAAGGAGGAGTCTGGTAAGGTAGTTGTTGCTGCAAAGAAGCCTGCTACGGCTTATGTTCAGAGTCCGACTAAGAAGCCGAGGTTTGATTCCAGCAGCCGAGGTGGCTATCAACAGGGTCATAGCTCAGGGTACACACAAAGATATGATCCGACTAAGTGCCGAATGTGTGAGAAATCTGTTCATCCAGGCAAGAATTTTAATGGTACTGCTGTTACTTGTTTCTTCTGCAAGGAGTTAGGCCACAAGTCTTACCAATGTCCTAAGAACCCGAGTGCTACATCATCTTCTGCTGGTCTTGCAAAGTCAGCTGGTGCATCTGTTCCGCCTAAGAACATGACTTTTGTGATGACTCAAGTTGAGGCAGATGTTCATCCAGATGTGATCACTATTACTTTCCTTGCTCATAATGTGCCTGCTTATGTTCTACTACCTCCGTCCCAGAATAGTCTGAACACTATCTTTTTATGTTTGTCCCAAAGTAGTTTGAACACTTCCATTCTTGGCATGGTCCCACCATTAATATATTATTTCTATTACACATCTTTGGCCCACACTCTACCTTTTATCAATAAAAAGTTAACCAACTTTCTCTCTCCTCTAATAAAAAATACTTTTTAAATAAAATAACATTTGATAATCACACCACAACTTATCACCTTAAACTACGTGTCCCAACAAGTGTTCAGATCTTTCTGGGACGGAGGGAGTATTTGATACAATTGCCATTGTCTCTTTTGTTGCTGGTTCATTCATTAAGAAGGCCGATTTCTCTAATTGTTCGCCAATGAGGAGTCTCATTTCCCTTCCTTCTGGGGAGAATTACCCCTTTTTCTCAAAATTAAAGAATGATCATGTAGTTATTATGGGTTTCGACTTTCCAGTCGATCTTAAAGTGTTCGATTTATTTAAGTTTGATGTTATTTTGGGTGTGGATTGGCTATCTAAGTATAATGCTAGCATCAATTGTCGTGACCATAAAGTTTCTCTATATGGTCCGAAGGGTAATCAAATTTCTTATTCGGGCATTGTGGTGAAGAAGGGAGTGAAGATTGTGTCTGCCCTAAAGATGAGGAGAATGCGTCAAAGGGGTGATGAGGTATGCCTGTGCATGGTAAAAGATTTATCTCTTGAGAAGCAACTTGACAATATTCCCATTGCCCGTGACTATCCGGATGTGTTTCCCGAAGAGTTGCCAGGTATTCCTCCAGAAAGGAATGTTGTGTTTGGCATTGATCTAGTTCCGTTTATTGCACCAATATCGAAGGCTCCGTATAGAATGGCGCCTCCTGAGTTGCAAGAGTTGAAGACTCAGTTGTAAGAATTGAATGAAAAAGGTTTCATAAGGTCGAGGGTTTCGCCTTGGGGTGCTCCTGTTCTGTTTGTCAAGAAGAAGGATGGCAGTATGCGATTGTGCATTGATTACCGCGAGCTATATAAAGTGACGATCAAGAATAAGTACCCATTGCCTCGAATTGGAGATCTCTTTGATCAGTTAAAAGGTGTTGGGGTATTTTCTAAGATTGACTTGAGGTATGGTCATCATCAGATTCCAGTGAAGAAGGAAGATATTCCTAAGACTGCTTTTCGGACGAGGTATGGGCACTATGAGTTTGAAGTGATGCCTTTTGGTCTCACGAATGCTCCTGCGGTGTTTATGGATCAGATGAACAGTTCATTCCATGAGTACTTGGATAGCTATGTTGTCGTTTTCATCGATGTTATTCTAGTGTATTCTAAAGATGAGCGTGAGCATGAAAAGCATTTGAGGTTAGTTCTGGATGTTCAGAGGAAGCCCAAGTGGTTCGCTAAGCTGTCCAAGTGTGAATTTGCCTTTCCGGGTCATGTGATCAGTAATGAAGGGGTTAAAGTGCATCCTTCCAAGATCATGACAGTTGTTGAATGGTTGATTCCGAAACATGTTTTAGAAGTTCGGAGTTTCCTAGGCCTTGCTGGTTATTATCGGCTATTTGTTAAAGATTTCTCCAAGATTGCGCAGCCATTGACCAAGCTAATGAGGAAGGAAAGCAGGTTTCTATGGTCTGATGAATGTGAAAGGGCTTTTTAAGTTTTGAAGGAGGGTCTCACTACTGCTCCAGTTCTTACTTTGCCATATGAAAGGGTGGAGTTCGAGGTGTATAGTGATGCTTCCAAGAATGGGTTGGGTTATGTTATGATGCAATAGGGTAAAGTGGTTGCTTATGCATCAAGGCAGTTGAAAGTTCACGAAAGGAACTATCCGACTCATGATCTTGAGTTACCAGCGGTGGTATTTGCACTAAAGATTTGGCGACACTATTTGTATGGTGTTCCATGTAAGGTGTATACCGACCATAAGAGTTTGAAGTACATCTTCACTCAGCATGATCTGAATCAGAGGCAGCGAAGATGGTTAGAGCTTATTAAGGATTATAAGTTGACTCTAGAATATTATGATGATAAAGCTAATAAAGTAATAGATGCTTTAAGTCGAAAATCAACACACTCTTTGAATGCTGCTATGGTTTTGCCTAGAGATTTGTGTGATGAATTCTGGAGGCTTAATATTGAGGTGGTACCTCAAGGTTATGTAGCATCTTTGTTGGGTTCTATGAGTGTTGAGCCCGAGTTCTTCCATGAGTTGAGAAATAAGCAGAAAGTTGGTCCAAAGCTCGAGAAGATTCGCGAAGCAAAGTTGCAAGGTCGAGCCGAGAATTTTGAGATCTGTGCTGATGGAAGCCTGAGATTTATGGGGGTTGGTGTGTGCCTAATGATGTTGAGCTTAAGAGAAAGATTCTGGAAGAGGCTCATAGCAGACCTTATTTTGTTCATCGGGTGGTGATAAGCTTTATAAGGATCTAAAGGTGAATTTCTGGTGGCCTTGAATGAAAAGATAGATTGCAGTTTGTGGCTAGGTGTTTGGTCTGTCAGAAAGTGAAGATTGACCATCAGAGGCCTCGAGGTTTGCTGCAATCATTGCCTATTCCTGCGTGGAAGTTTGATTCAATCTCGATGGATTTTGTGATGGGTTTACCAAGAGCTGAAGGTGGTACGAATGCGGTGTGGGTGATTGTGGACCGATTAACCAAAGTTGCTCGTTTCATTACGATGAAGAATACTTGGTCTATGGAGGAATTTGTAACACCCTGACCCATCCGGAGTCGAGTATATCGTCACTAATGCGCATCCAGGGCCAACAACTGTCCACAATAACCAACACAAGTTCTTCCGTCGCATTTTGTCCTCACTCATGCGCACCCTGAGAAACTTCCAGGAGGTCACCCATCCCTGGACTACTCCCAGCCAAGCACGCTTAACTGTGGAGTAACTAAGGAAATGAGCTCCCTAAAAGAAATATGCATCTTGAGAGAATTGGGGAAGTTGCGTATCGAATAGCTTTGTCGCCTGAGTTGTCAAAGGTTCACGACGTCTTTCATGTATCACAGTTGCGTAGATATCACAGCGATCCTTCTCATGTGATTCCAGTCGAGTCGGTTTCAATGGAGCCGAATCTCACATTTGAGGAGCGACCCGTACGTATTATGGATAGTCAGAACCGTGCTTTGAGGAGGAAGCTGATCCCTTTGTTTAAAGTACTTTGGAGGAGTCAAAAGTACGAGGAAGCCACTTGGGAGACTGAAGAGTCTATGAGACTTAAATATCCTGAGTTCTTCACCTCAGTTATTCGACTTATTTGCAAGTTTCGAGGCCGAAACTTTATTAAGGACGGGAGTTTGTAACACCCCGTGTTTTTGCTCCTAATTTTTCGCGGTTAATTATACTAAGTTAGTGTTTTCTCGTTAAAAATTAGATATTTTATTACAAAAATATTTTTAGGCGTTTAGGATGTGGTTTTGTCACGTAGTGTTTCTATTACATCGTTGGGCCGACTTGAGTGATGAAATGAACATCATGTGTGACTTTTTTGTACTGGCCGAAAATTAGCAATTTTGGAGAGGATAATGAAGAGTTTTGGGTGCTCATTAAGCTAACCTTTGAATCCCTTGTAACCCCCCATTAATCCCTCATTAAAACACTCTTTAACCTTTCATTTTTCTTGCAAAAATCTGATTTTTATATTAGAATATTTCCAGCATTTCTTCCCTATTGTTGCACGCCATTTTCGACCAAGTATGAGGAAGATTTCTCTCATTCATCAATCCGCAACTTGTTATGTTTAATCTTTGTTATTTCTATCATCCTAAGCCTTATACTAATTGAATTTTTGATGCTTTAGGAGACGATTTGGAGGATGAACACTCGACTCAAGTGAATCACGCCTAGTGTCTTTGTTGCTATATTTTTTTCCCGACGTTCCAGGTAACTAGTAGTTATCTTATAATGCTAGAAATCACAGTAGTTTTAGTAAAAAGAAAGTGTATCCTTCATCCTTTTTCCATATCAATCTCAACTAATGCAACAATAAAGTTTCCTTGAATATTTGTACTTCATAACATTGCTTCTTTCTTTTCCTTTTTTTTTCAATCACTTTTTTCCTTTGTTTGTCTCTTACTTTCTTTTTCATTGTAACCCTTTGTTGTAACACATACTTACAATTCTAACAATAATAATAGCTTCACTTAGCAAGACTTAAGGCAAAATCTGTTGGAGGTCACAGGCTTGTAATGTATGGTTAGTAAGGAAAATAAGACATTAAGGCTCAATACGGCTACCAAACGTCAATATTTGTAAAGATATATCCTATAAACTCTAAAAGCTCTAATATGAAAAGAACGCCTCAATCATATTTTAAACATGGATAAGTGACAATTTCAGGGAGAATCAATGCAAACTCAAGATATAAGTAAACAAGGAGGATATAAATCACACATGAAAGAAATAAGAGAGCGAAAGATTGTCGGCCTTAAATGGTAGACGACTCAAAATTTCCTCACTAGATTCAAAATGTCACCACTAAAGGTCTCCTCGCCTTTGGGGAAAAACAAGATCATTTTACCACAACCCTTGTCAAAGAGGGATTTACGCCATCATACATGTCATATATAATTAATCCAACGCGAGTTAAATCATGACAAAACAAAACAAAATTCGTTTGAATGCACATATGTTTGCCATCTAGTTTGGGGATCAAACACCTATTTTTAACAAACAAATTAACTTAAGAAACTCATGCATACACGGATACACCTGATTTTAGCAAAAAAATTGACAGCATACTGTCAATAGGATAAAACGCAATTAAATGCAAATCTCGCATATAACTTAACCAGCATAGATGACTTTTTAGCTCAAATATTGTCCAAACCAAACAACATATATGCTCTCCCCGCACTTATTTGTTGCATTGTCCTCAATGGAACAAAAATAGAGATAGGAAATAGAGACTTAGCTGGTTAAGTACGTATTGGAGTATACCTTGTATTAGTCTTGGGCCTCTTCTGCCTTGTATTATAGTTAGTGTTGACTTGGGCCACTCAAACCACTCAAAGAGATAGGTTGTATATATTCTTTGTAAATTGGAAATACAAATCAAGAAAATCATTTAACCTATTTTAGCATGGTACCAGAGCCTCCTTGTAGAGCTCTTCCCTGATCAATTTTTTTTTTTCCTTTTCATAGGTCATCCGCACCACCGCGTGAGTTGCTCCGACCATGGGTGACGAAAGCCGACTTGATGTTACTTCTCCCTTTTATCTTGGGTCTGGGGATCAGCCCGGAAATTTAATAACTCACGTGATCTTTTCCGGCGACAACTACGTCGCTTGGTGTCGCGCCATGACCCTCTCCCTCAAAGCTCGCCGGAAGTATGGGTTCGTTGACGGCACTATTTCTCTTCCCACCGAAAAGAAACGGCTTCTTGACTGGGAAACCGTGAACTCCATGGTGGTCTCCTGGATTTTACGTTCTATGGACTCGAAAATTTCGTCCTCCATCCCTTTCCATGATGAAGCCCGACAACTATGGACTTACCTTGACCGGCGATTTTCCGTGGCCAATGGCCCTCGACTGCAGCCAGATTCGTTCTTCTATTTCACGCCAACGAGTAAATCCATGACCATCGACGATTACTTCACTCGCTTGATGGGATTTTTATGATGAACTTGATCGAATCAAACCTTTGCATCATTGTACATGCGGAACCGCACCCGTGATCTTGCCTCTAAATTTGCGGCGACAAGGACGAAGAAAAGTTGCACCCGATTTTTAATTGGCATTGACGATGACAGTGTATGCTCTTGTGCGTACCAATCTTCTATCTCAAACTCCTCCACCCTCTTTGGATCGCGCGTATCAAGCGTTGATTCAGAGGAGAGGTCGCGTGATATCGCGCGGAGCAAGGCGGTGGTGGACGAGGTCCACGCTTTCTCCTTACAAACCGAACGACCCTTTGCTAGGTCCGAGCCGACCCGATAAATCTAAAATCATATGCTCGTATTGCAAGCGGAGAGGCCATGAAAAATCCTCCTGTTTTAAACTCCACGGTCCCGCGCCGTGGTATGAAGAGAGAGATACGGGAAGGTTGCTCTTTGCCACCACCGGGTCTGCCGCCTCCACGCCGCCGCTTGCCACTCCGGCGGCCTCTCCTCACTCTACTCCTGCTCGCTGCGGCAGCTCGTCCTCTCTGTTGTCCGTGCTCACTCGGTGGCCAGAAGGGGGGGTCCGTGGTCTCATCGGGTGATGGTGGGACCACACTTCGTCGACCTCAAACCTCGAACAAATACAAATTCTATTGAACATGATTAATTCGACAAATCATCCAATGATAGGATGACAGGTGACATTTTTTCTATGGCATGGATTATCGATACTGGTGCCTCTCACCATGTTACTGGTGATAAGTCATGTTTGACTGATTTACAGCCTATTGTTGCTTCCCCTGTTGGTCTCCCTAATGGCCAAAGTGTTGTGGCTACCATGGCCGGTCGTGTTTTGTTGCCTCGTGGACTCTCTTTGCATCATGTTTTATATGTTCCCTCTCTTACTTGCAATTTAATCTCGGTGTCACGGTTGATTGATGAATCTAATTGCATTGTTCGTTTTTACCGATTCCTTATGTGCTATAGGGACCTACCTTCGGGGAACTCCGATTGGAGCCGGTGAGCGTCGGGATGGACTTTATTACTTTCGCGGGGTTCCTACTATTCATGTAGTCACTGTCACGGGCTTGTCTGAGTTCGAGTTGTGGCATCGTCGTTTGGGGCATCCTTCGGAACGTGTTGTCAAGTTAGTTCCCGCTATTCGTAATAGTAGTTCTAAAAAGAAGTTAAATAAAGCTTGTGTAGTCTGTCCTCAAGCAAAGCAAACTCGTGATAGTTTTCCTATTAGTGATACTAAGTCTAGTAGAATTTTTGAGATGATTCATTGTGATTTATGGGGTCCATATCAGACTGCTTCTTCTTGTGATGCCATCTATTTTTTGACTCTTGTGGATGATTTTTCCCGTGCTGTATGGGTTTATTTATTATGTGATAAAACTGAGGTAGCTAAGGCCTTCACCTCTTTCTTTACTATGGTCGAGCGTCGGTTTGAGACTACTTTGTTAAAATTGTTCGAAGTGATAATGGCACCGAATTTCGATGTATTTGGCTTATTTTAACTCTTGTGGTATGCTTTTCCAAACTTCATGTACGGGTACTCCCCAACAAAATGGTAAAGTCGAACGTAAACACCGCCATATTTTAAATGTGGCTCGTGCTTTGATGTTTCAAGCTCATCTTCCTGTCACGTTTTGGGGGGAATGTGTTTTAGCTGCTGTTCATTTAATAAATCGTACTCCTTCCGGTTTATTGGATGACAAAACTCCTTATGAGATTCTATGTGGAAAGGAACCTAATTTTGATGCTTTGCGGGTGTTTGGATGTCTGTGTTTTGCTCATGATCAACGGGCTAAAGGGAACAAGTTTGCTCCGCGTAGTCGAAAATGTATTTTTGTTGGTTATCCAAATGGTAAAAAGGGTTGGCGGTTGTATGATCTTGATTCGGGTGATTTTTTTGTTTCCCGGGATGTTCAGTTTCATGAGAATGAATTTCCTTTCTCTCCTGACCTTGCGGCCTCTTCTGTGCCTGCCGCCATGATTCCCCAAGATTCGACCATTGCTCCTTTCTTTGATGATGGGGAGGCTCTTCCTCCTCCGATTCCAGACACCGAACCTCCGCTTACAGCCACCGATTCTCCGATTACAGACACCGACCACCGGACTCCCGACACTGAGCTCACTATTCCGGATACTGTTATTGCCACTGATGTTGTTCCTGATACTAGTGCCCCTAAGACTGGTGTTGTTTCTACTGATGGTTCTGTGTCCTTGGGTCGCGGTTTTCGCGACAGGCAGCCCTCTGTTCTTCTCCGTGACTATGTGACTCATCATGTACATAAGCTAAGTTCATCTCCGAGCTCACCTCCCTCCTCCAGTTCCTCAGGTACTCCTTATCCTTTAGTGCACTTTGTGAATTATGATAAGTTCTCTGTGCGCCACCGTGTATTTCTTGCAGCTGTTACTGGTGGGGTTGAACCTCGGAGTTTTTCTGAGGCTATGAATGATGCTGGTTGGCGTGATGCCATGCAAAAAGAAATTGGTGCTCTTGAAGACAATGGCACTTGGGTTATGGAGTCTCTTCCTCCTGGGAAAAAGGCTCTCGGCAGTAAATGGGTGTATAAGATCAAATATCACTCTGATGGGTCTGTTGAACGCCTCAAGGCTCGTTTAGTTATTTTTGGTAATCATCAGGTTGAGGGCATTGACTACAACGAGACCTTTGCCCCTGTTGCAAAGATGGTCACTGTTCGTGCCTTCCTTGCTATTGCTGCTGCTAAGAACTGGGAACTTCACCAGATGGATGTTCACAATGCTTTTCTTCATGGTGACTTAGATGAAGAAGTCTACATGAAGCCCCCTCCTGGCTTCACTCCTCCTACGCCTGGCCTGGTCTGTCGTCTACAAAAGTCTCTCTATGGTCTTCGCCGTGCCCCATGGGTTTGTTGGTTTGCTAAATTGGCGGCCTCTCTGTTGTCTTATGGCTTCTCTCGATCCTACTCGATTACTCCTTATTTACTTTCGCAAGGATCGGGTTCGGCTCTGTGCTTATTTATGTGGATGATTTGATAATTTCTGGTAATGATTCTTCCGCTGTGCATGATTTCAAAGCATACTTGGGTCAGTGCTTTCATATGAAGGACTTAGGTCCTCTGAAATACTTTCTTGGCATTGAAGTAGCTCGTAGCCCTGACGGTATCTTCTTGTGCCAACGGAAATATGCCCTTGATATCATTGCTGAAGCTGGTTTACTTGGCGCCAAGCCTGCGACTTTTCCTCTCGAGCAAAATCACACTCTTGCTCTTGCTACTGGTGCCCTTCTCTCGATCCCCGAGGCTTATCGGCGCTGGTTGGTCGCCTCATTTACTTGTCCTTCACTCGGCCGGATTTGGCTTACTCTGTTCATATCTTGGCACAGTTTATGCAGCAGCCACGGCAGGAGCATTGGGATGCTGCTCTTCGCGTTGTTCGGTACTTAAAAGGGGGTGCTGGTCAAGGTATTCTTCTCAGCTCTTATAGTGATTTACAACTCTCGGGCTGGTGTGATTCTGATTGGGCGAGTTGCCCTTTGACACGTCGTTCATTGACCGGTTGGCTCGTGTTTCTTGGTGGTTCTCCTATTTCCTGGATCGTTCTCTTGCGGACATTACTTCTGAGTTGAAGTGGCTTAAGGCTCTTCTCCTGAGCCTCGGGATTCATCACCCTAAGGCTATGCGCTTATTCTGTGATAGCAAATCTGCTCTTCATATTGCTCAAAATCCCGTGTTCCATGAACGCACGAAGCATATTGAGGTTGACTGTCACTATGTTCGGGATGCCATTAAGGAGGGTCTCATTGATCCTAGTCATGTTTCTACCACCGAACAACTTGCAGACATTTTCACGAAGGCTCTTGGCAAGAGTCAATTTTTGTATCTGCTTAGCAAGTTGGGCGTTTGTAATCTTCACGCTCCAACTTGAGGGGGAGTATTGGAGTATACCTTGTATTAGTCTTGGGCCTCTTCTGCCTTGTATTATAGTTAGTGTTGACTTGGGCCACTCAAACCACTCAAAGAGATAGGTTGTATATATTCTTTGTAAATTGGAAATACAAATCAAGAAAATCATTTAACCTATTTTAGCAGTACGCATTTATGGGAAGAGAGCTGATTGGTTATAGTCTATGTTGCTTCTTATTCTGCCTGGAACATCTCTACAACCCGATAATCTTATCATAGATCAATAGCTTAATATCATGAGTAATTTAACTGATTTTTGTGCATGTAATCTTTTGTAATCATCTTTCGTGCGTAATCCATATATCATCTTCATAAACTAGCACGTGACGCCTATAACATCACTACTGCTCGTAAAAAGTATTGTAATATTTGTGTAGAGGCAAGATATAACTGCAAGAGCAAAATATATCATGTCAGAATATATGTCTTCGTACAATGGCAGACGTGTAGTGATCCTATACTAATCCGGTCAATGACTTGGTGTGTTCAATCTAGGTTGCTACCGTGAGCATTGTAAAGTATTATAGCATATCTGCAAATGGGGCACAAAGCATTAAAGCCTGACTAAATTTCCTACTTATGAGATGCAGAGGTTAGTATTAGAATAACTTGAAGTATAGTTCTAAATAAGATAAAATGCTAGATTTAACAAAAATGGATGGAAATAGCAAAAGTCCATAAAACAAGACGAGTAAGTAATCAGAGAAAGCTATAAAACCAGTCTTGGGTTGCCTCCCAAGTAGCGCCTTTAGTTTATGTTGTTGGCTCGACATAATATGCTCTTCATGCATGCAAAATACTCTCATTTAGAGCAGCTATGAACAGGTTGTTTGAGGCCTATAGTGCTAGCCATCTCATCTAATGAAGTCTCAAAAATTTCGCTCCAACTGTGCAAGACAATAAGTAGCATAATCAGTAGCATTTCTCCTCTATATTTAAAGCATGTTCCTCAAATATGTTCAACTTCATTATCTCCCCATTGTTCTCAAGAATGACACAATCGTAGCAACCTTAATCAAAGCCCTTGCAGTTTTTAGGAATGGTCTTCATAGCAATATTTTAGACTCATGCTTCGTATCAAGAACAACAAAATCAACTATAAAGAATATGTGTCTAATCTGAATAAGAATATTTTCAAGCAATCCAATTGTGTTAACATTGCTACCATCTCGCCACATGTAAGTATCTCATTAGATGTCTTTAAAGGTCCCATCTTACATTCGTCATAAAAGGAAACTGACCAAATATTAACTGTAGAACCTAAATTTAGTATGCATTGGCGAAATATATTCTCACCTATCCTACAAGGAATCGAGAATGATCCAGGATCCTCACAATTTGGGGGTAGTGCGATAAGGGGTGTCACACAGACTTGACGACTCGCGTCGGAATTAGTGAGAAATTCATTCAACTGAGTTGTATACTTAAGAACCACCTTTATTGCATCTAATAATGAAATTCTATTTTCTTGCATTTCAACACTTAGATTAATAGCAAATTCATGTTCTTTATAGGTGCAAAGGTTGCCCCTTAGTTTCTTTTCCCTTGATTGTGACTGCATTGACTTGTTTATTTGGATTTGACAAAGGTTGGGATGGTAGTTTGCCTGAGATCTGACTTTCTATATTACTTAAAGAAGAACAAATCTGGCCAATTTGTGTACTGAGGTGGTGAAGATGAGAATCACTTTTCTTTTGGTGCTCGATATTTTGGTTATGTAATTGGCCTATTTGAGTTGCAAGTTGCTTTATCATGTCTTCCAAAGACGGGCCAGAAAATAGGGATGGAGGTTTTTGCTCACCAAACTGCCTAGAATTATTGGTTCGCGAAAAGATCGATCTAGGTCTGTATCTAGAGTTATGGTGGTCTCTCCAACCTTCATTATAAGTCTGTGAATAAGGATCATATTTTTTTCGGTTATTTCACCAAATACCCCTGATAAAAAAATTTATTCACCAAATACCCCCACTTTTTTTTCGAATTCACCAGATACCCCTGACCTTTAAAAAAATTCACCAGATGCCCTTAATGACTAACGGCGGTTAACTCTGTTAGTCATTAACCCTAAAAAACCTAATTAACCCTAAAAACCAAATTAAACCTAATTAACCCTAACTAAACCCTAACTAAACCCTAGAAACCCTAACTATCTCTCTCTCCCTAACTTAACCCCAGTACCCCCCCCCCCGACCCTAGACCCACCACCCCACCACCCAACCCCGGCCCCACCAGTCCACCCTCCCCCTCCCCCATGACCACGCGAGCCCCCCTCCCCATTCCCACGACCGGCCCCACGCAGGCCCCCCTTCCTTCCGGCGGACCCCACGGGTTCTCCACTCGCTCTCGCCCGGCATAGTAGATCGAAATCGGTCGTCGGCGCCATTATTGTCGAAAAATGAGCCATTTTGCGGGAGCAGCGAGGGAGGGAGGAGGGAGCGGCCGATTTATAAGCGAAGGACTAGGCGATGCGAGGGAGGAGGCGCGGTTGTGGGGGATACGACGAGGGGAGGGATGCGAGTTGTGGGGATTCGACGGGGGTTGTGTGGTTGTAGGGGATTCGATGGGGGAAGGACTAGGCGATGCGAGGGAGGATGCGGGGTGAAGTGGTAGGAAGGGGGGAGGCGGCGGGGGGGTGGTGGGAGGAGGGGGACGAGTGCGCGGTGAGAGTGAAGGAGGGGGAGGTGCGGGGGGCTGCGTGGGGGAGGGGGATGCGTGGGGGAGGGGGTCTTGGTGAGGAAAGAGGGGGGTGCGTGGGGGGGGGTGGGGGCGGGGGGTTGGGGTTGAAATTTGGAGTTGGGTTAGGGATACTTAGGTTTTTAGGGTTAATTATAGTTTTTTGGATTAATTAGGTTTTTAGGGTTAATTAGATTTTTTAAGGTTAATTAGAGTTTTTTAGGGTTAATTAGTTAATTAGTTAACGGAGCACTAACGTCCCTTAGCCAAAAGGGCGTTTTGGGTAAAAAAAAATTAAAGGTCAGGGGTATCTGGTGAATTTTGAAAAAAGTGGGGGTATTTGGTGAATAAATTTTTTTGTCAAGGGTATTTGGTGAAATAACCGTATTTTTTGGGATTGATTATAGTACCCTCCTATAGCATTTACATCTTTAGTATGAAAAGTAGGACAAGCATCAGTAGCGTAAGAAAACTCATAACATATACCACATACTCTAGCTTTAGACTAATTACCAACAATAATTTTAGACACTAGAGTGGTCAACGCAATAATTTGTTGAGCATTTTCTTGCAATTGAGATTTAACACCACTTAAATCAATTTTATTTACTCATTTAAATCATTTTTAGTGCTATGTTGTTGAGTATTTTGGGCCATTTTAGAAATTAAATTTCTAGCTTGAGTTGGTGTCTTATCTACTAATGTGCCACCACTAGCAGCATCAATCATACCCCCTATCATTAGGCAACAATCCTTCATGAAAATATTGAATTAATAGTTGATCACTTATTTGATGTTGTGGACATGAAGCACTTAGTTTAAGACGTTCCCAATGTTCATAAAGTGATTCTGAAGCATGTTGTCTAATTTCACATATTTCCTTTCTTATGGATCCAATACGACTTGCGGTTCTGGTGAGGTTCCTTTTCCAACTGTTCCTATATAAGAAGAAACAGTTGATGATGAGGAAGAAGAAGGTGATGGTTCCTCACACTCCTCATCCAACAAAGAAGAAGATGATGAAGCTTTTGATGGAGAAAGGGATGGAGAGGATGATGAAGAGTGATTGCACCTTCCAGCTATTCCCCCCTGTCCCTATTCTAATAATTGTTTTCCCTCCTTTATTACAAATACTTTACATGTAATTTGGGTTCTCATTTCAGTCTTGTTAATTTGTACTTGAATATTTGCATTTTGGTTTGCGGAATGTGAGTTGCATGACTTACTTGATTTCTTGCAGCATGTTAACTTGAATGTAGTCGATGCTACTGTTTCCTTGCAATTATTCTACCTTTACGTACTTTTTAATGATGCCAAAAGGGGGAAAATGGTTGAAGTTGAAGCGCTTAAGACTAGTTTTAGATTGAGTCCCATCTATTTCTAGTTTAGAAATAAGTTTGGTTTTATTTCATTTTAAGAGTCTTAGGTTTTCTAGTTTTTATTTTCTATTTTAGGAAACAGATAAAATAGTTGACTATTTCATCCTTTTAAGTATTGAGTCAATTAGGATCTCTTAATGAGTTATATGAGCATTGAATGGAGTTATCTATTTCTACTAAATTGTTAGTGATAGGAAACTTCATAGGGTTTGCAGGGCCGGCCCTAGGCCGGGGCGCTCGCACAGGGCCCACAATCAAAAATATTTTTAGCCTTAAAAGAATTTAGAAAGAACGCTTAACGCGTGTCACTGGGAAGACCTAAGGAGAAGAAACTGAAAATAGAAAACCACGCATTCACGCTCCTCACTCTTCGTCTTCCCCACATGCCCAAAAAATCCAGATTCCAAAATTCTTATCTTTGGGTTCATTAATCTCTCTTTTCCTAATTTTTTTCCCTAAAATCTCTTGCAATTTCCCATGTCAACAGATAATATGTTCTTCTCCAATTATAATCTTAAAAATACAATAGGAAGAAGAAAAAAATTGAGTATAAATGGCTCGTTTTGTACTCCCCCATATCTCATAATCCCTCAAAGAATTCATTTTTCTCACTTTTCAGTTTCTTGTAAATTTCACAATGTTAAAGTTTCTTATGGGTATGCAAATTGGGGATTTGCATTCACATTACTTGTAGGTTTGTAATTCTAATTTCATTTTTGAATTTTGTGTTAATTGTACTAATTTTAATTTGTAATTCTGAATTTTTATTTTTCAAATAATATGAGATTTGAGAATCTGAATTCTAGGTGTTGGCCTGTTGGGTAATGAAAAGAATTAAGCTTTTTTATTATATATTTCGAATTTCTTACTGGGTTGTTCTAATGTTGCTGATAAAAATACAAAGTAGGCTTGCTCTTTTAGATTTATTTTCCAGTCGACAGTCTTTGTTCTATCTATTTTCTATAGCTTGTGTTTTTTACTAGTTGTAGAACATATTAGGCTGTGTAAAATTTTAATTCTGTTGAGCAGTTCATTGTTGCTCAAGAAATAAATAAAGGATAATGTAAAGGAATGAAGAAGATAATTGCAGCACAGTCAAGATGATTTCATTGATTGATATCCTATAATAAACAACCTTGTAATATATATATGCTTACATCAATCCCTATGAAGATATTTTCACTACATGACAAACCAGCACCTTTAATAGGCTATTACAAGAGCTGGAGTGAATAACATATAACATAAACTTCCTTGATATAGGACACCCAGTCCAATCACTATCAGTGTAGGCTGTGAGTATGGCAGCAGATTTTGCAGCAAGGAGGATACCCTGACCTAGATTGCTGATGAGGTATCTCAATACCCTTTTTGCAGTCTGCATGTGTACAGTACTAGGTCTCTGCATAAACTGACTGAGTATATGAACTGTGAAGGCTATATCTGGCCTTGTAATGGTCAGATATATAAGTTTGCCTACCAAGTGTTGGTAGTCTATAGGACAAGGAAGAACATCACCTAACTCATGTGTGAGTTTCAGGTGGGGGTCCATAGGCAACATGAGTGGTTTGGTATCCTACGAATTGTATTCCTTAAGAAAATCCGTGACATATTTCCTTTGAGATAGGAAAATGCCTTGAGATGATCTATTTACTTCAATGCCCAAAAAATAGCTTAAATATCTTTCATGTAAAACTGTGAGGCTAGGAAGTGCTTGACCTTACTAACCAAGTGTGAGTCATTCCCAGCAATTAATAGATCATCAACATAGCATAATACAATCACAATGATTTGTTGTTGCTTCTGCACAAAGAGTGAGTAATCTGCTTTGGATTGAAAAAAGCCCACAACTCACAAGGGCAGCAGAAAGCTTTGCAAACCACTGTCTTAGGGCTTGCTTGAGCCCATATAAGGAATATTTGCAGCTTACATATTGTATTGGGATTGGCTTCAGCAAATACTTTCTCCCTCTGGACAACTACTATAGGAACTCCTGGGCCTGAATAACCAGCAGGGATCCTTATGTATACATCTTCCAGCAAATCACCATGAAGAAAAGCATTCTTCACATCCATTTGGTGCACACACCAGTTTTCCATGGAAGCAACTACTAAGAGTGATCTGACAGTAGTCATCTTGGCTACTGGAGCAAAAGTTTGCTCATAGTCTATCCTTCTCTTTGTCTGCATCCCAACACTACTAGCCTTGCTTTCTACCTCTCCACACGTCCATTCGGCTTGAACTTAGTTTTGAATACCCACTTACACCCTATGGTTCTTTTCCCAGGGGGAAGAGTAGTGAGATGTCAGGTCTCACTAGATTCTAGGGCCTGTAACTCTTGGTTCATGGCCTCTACCCATTCCTTTTTCATCACAGCAGTCTTAAATGAAGTAGGTTCTTCCACACTGGCTGTTTGTGCTAGAAAAGTAAAGAACTTTGAGTGCACAACTAGCTCAGCTACATTTGCAATGTGAGTTGGCTGCTCATCTGTAATGTTTCCAGTTTTCAAGGTTGTTTTGTAGTCACTAAACCAGGTTGGTGCTTTAATTTGCCTGGAAGATCTTCTTTGGCTTGTTTCAGTTGTGACAGGTTGCTGTTGCTGGGTTGGTTCAGGTTCAGTAGGAACAGGTTCACTGGCTAAGGGTGTTGTGATGTCTGGTTCAGGGTCATCTTCTATATGAGGTTCATCAACAGCTGGGATAAGGTTGGTTTGATTGTTTGGTGGTTCTGTGACATTGGTGCTAGTGTTTGAAGGCATGGAGACAGGTTGAGGATGGAAATAGGTTGTTTGGCTGAATTTGTTGCAGGGAAAAACATGTTCATAGAATCTCACATGCCTATACACAAATGTTTGTCTAGTTGTGAGACTTAAAAGCTTGTATCCCCTTTGGTTGCTTGGGTATCCTAGAAACAGGCAAGGGATACCTCTTGCTTGAAATTTATCTTGGATTCTAGAAGGATTGCTGGCCATAGCAAGGCACCCAAAGGATCTAAGGTGAGTATAAGTTGATTTTTTGTGAAAAAGTTTCTCAAAAGTGTGATGTGGCCTAGTATAGAGTTAGGTAATCTGTTTATGATGTAAATTGTTGTTAACACACAATCACCCCAGTAATAAAGTGGCAAACCAGCCTGCATTATTCTCAAGGCTCTTGCCATTTCCAACACATTTCTGTGTTTTCTTTCCACCCTTCCATTCTGTTCTGGTGTATCCACACAAGAAGTCTCATGAACAATCCCTTGTTTACCAAAGAATTTCTTGCACTCTTCTTCCTTAAACTCCAAGGCATTTTCTGATCTTACAGTTTTTATTGACACACTAAAGTGATTCATAACAAAGCTACTAAACAGCTTCATAACATTCAAAGCATCAAATTCTAAAGCAAGCAAGTATACCCAGATAGCTCTTCAGCAATCATCCACAATTGTGAGAAAGTATCTATACTTCTCTTTTGTGCATACTTTATATGGCCCCCAAATATCAATATGGACAAGCTCAAATGGCAAACATGCAATTAAATCACTCAATGAATAAGGCAATTTAGTAAACCTTGCCATAGGACAAGTTAAGCAAACATCATCAGTTTCAATACAAGTGTTTGCGATACAGTCAATCATCTTTAACTTGTTCATTGGTGCATGCCCTAGCCTATTGTGCCACAACACATAGTCATTTTTCTTCCTAGCTACATGATTTACATCAGAAGTGTTTCCTTTTCTTTTAGCAATCACTTGAGCTTCTACTTTATTTGCATCTCTTCTCCCTGCCTCTGCTAAGGGTTGAGAAATCTTCTTAAGTTCACTATGCACCTTCTTCAGTGGGATTTTAACAGGTAATACAAACCACTCTGAGCTCTCCCAATTCCTCTAGTGATGCGAGAAACCGAGTCCTGGATGACACAAAATGCAATGTAAAATATCACTTTACACTTGACTTGCTTCTGATCTTATTTACGATGACAGATTGTGTGTCTGAACTTAGGGACATACAATACATTTTCCAACTTTAAGTTGTTTTCCAATTTCACAGTTCCAGTATGAGTGATCATGGCAGTTTTTCCATTTGGCAATTTTATTTCAGGCCTAATTTTGGTTTCTTTAAGATTTGACATCAGGCTTTGATCACAAGTCATGTGATCAGAAGCTCCTGAGTCTATAATCCAAGTATTTGCATCACCATAAGCTGAAAACATGTCACCATACCTGCAAATGAGCTGTCAATTTCTTCCTCAGTTTCAGATCCTGGTTTTGCAGTCTTTGAGATTGAATGCAGCATCTTAAGAAGTTGTTCGAGTTGCTGTGGAGTGATCAGGCTAGATACTCCTTCATTTTGACTCTGGGCATTTGCCACCATCTTGTTCACCTTAGGCTTGTTCACCATTTGAAGATGAATCTACTCTGTTAGAGTATCTATTCTACTTCTTGTTCCTTGGATGCCCTTTAGGAAACCCGACTACATGCCAATGAAGCTTCTAGTTGTGATTCTTTCCTCCACACAGCGGCGACCTCCCTCGAGCTTCCTCCTTTGCTAAACATTGCAGAACTTTCAATGTTCAACTTAGAGATGTTTTGTATCTCTCTCTAAGACTCTTCTTACTGGAGTGAGGAGCATGTTGTCTCTACAGAGGGCAGTGGTGACTGCGTCAGCAACTGACTTCTTTAGGCACTGAAATCTTCATATAACCCATTTAAGAATTGAAACAACTGCTGCTCTTCTTTCTAAGTTTGTAAGGCTTCAACAAATGCATTGATTTCTGTTGTGACAGTTGTGATGGGTGGTAACTGGTTCAGTGACTCTAGTTCCTCCCACATTCCTTTCATCTTTGTATAGTAACCATTCACAGAGGATCCATTTTGTTTTGTCTCATACAACCCTTTGCTCAATTTGTATTTAGTTGACCATTTGTCAAGCAAAACCTTCTCTCCAAGTGAATCCATATCTCCCTAGCAGTATCAAGGTACAATATGGACTTCCTAATCTGCTCATACACAAATCCATGGATCCAAGCAATCACAATATGATTACAAGTATCCCACTGGTCTTGTTTTTTAGTGTCTTCTTTGTCTCTCATCACCACACCAGTGACAAATCCTAGTTTCCTTTTGGAAGCAAGACTGATTTCCATTGACCTTCTTCATGGTCTATAATCAGATGCGCTATGTAGCTTGTCTATGGACACAGAATTTGGACCATCTGAAGGATGTATATACAAGGGATTTTGTATATCCGAAAGACTTATCTTTTCCTTACCAGCAGTCATATTCAGCAAAGTTTCAAACTTTAACTAGATGATGATAATGGAAAGACTTAAAATTTAAGCTAGACTATTACCTTGCAATTTCTTCTCACTGGTCGAACATCCAGCTCTAATACCATGTTCAGCAGCTCATTGTTGCTCAATAAATAAATAGAGGAGAATGTAAAGGAATGAAGAAGATAATTGTGGCCCAGTCAAGATGATTTCATTGATTGAAATCCTATAATAAACAACCTAGTAATATATATATATATATATATATATATATATATATATATATATGCTTACATCAATCCCTAGGAAGATATTTTCACTACATGATAAACTAGCATCTTTACTAGGCTATTACGGGAGACTGGACTGAATAACATGTAACATAAACATAACATGGGCGATTATGGGCCATATTTCATCGATTCAAAGCTTAGGGTAGAACTTATTAGCTAATCTTTTGCTGCACACTCTTCCACTATTGTTCTTACCTTTGTTGTGTGACTTTCTTTTGCAATCTTTTAATTTGTTGTGGAGGAATGTGTTTCATCCTACGCTTCTACTGCAGAACTCACAAAGTTTTGAGTGGCCTGGTACTATTCTACATTACTATTGATGAACTTATAAAGTGTGCAATATACTACAAATATTTACCGAAGCAAGTTGAAATACATTTTCAAGATTGTTTTTCAATTGTAATGAGTTTTCCAATTTCCTAAAATCTGTTGTGTTAGGGGCCCAATTTTTTTATTTTGCCCTGGGTCCAATAATATTCAGGAACGGCCCTGAGGGTTTGTCATCATAAAAAAGGGGGAATATGTAGAGTCCCTTGAGTTTTGAATGATGACAAACAGCTGTAGGGAACAGTTTTCCTTATAGGTGTTTATGAGTTGTTAGGAAACAATCGAGACACTAATTGATCCCGATCGTATCAAACAAATGGGTCAAGGACTATTTGCTATGTTGTTACTTGTGTGGCAAACAGGTCCATTCCAAGACTTGAAGCTATGAGAATAAAGACAAGTGTTGATTTGTTGATTCAATGGAAGTTTCAAGAATTAAAGTACATGAAGATAGTATAGGATCTTTTATTGATTTATCTTAGGTCTTCATGTAATGATTGCATGTAACATTTTACTGGAATTGCTTGTGTTGTTCTTAATGTGAAACAGTAGGGTTTTGAATATAGGAACCAGTTGGTTGTATATTCAGAACACTGCTGAATAGGGTAACAAGTCCAGGTACCAGTTACTTTGTTGAGTGATTGGGCTGATTGGTTTAAAAAGATTTTCGAAAAAATATTTTTAAAGATATTTTCTGTTAAAAAGATTGCCAGCTTCTAGAGATCTTTATTCAGTATTTCTATTACCTTAAAGCGTAAGGATATCTTGGATAATATCTTATTTTTCTAGTAAGTTATTATTCAAGATATACTTTCCTTAACTCAAAATTATCCTATCTTTTGGCATCTTGATCTAGGGCACTTTTTATGGTCGGGCTTTAACCTATAAATACTGAGTAAGGTTTCTAAATTATTAAAGGATGATCTCCCCACGTTTTATTGTGCATCTTTGAGATCTTTTCACAGCGAGAACAGTTGAGTAGTTAATTCCTACAATAGAGTGCGCATTTCTTAGAGCTTAAAATACTCTTTATTTGTTTGTGAGAAAGCGTGTTTAAGTGAAATTGATTGTATTGAATCTCTAACAGAGGGGTTAAAGATTGGGTAGCGTTTGTGAGTGCATTCGCGAGTGCTTGTGAGGTCAAGTGCGAAATAGCACAGTTGAGTAAGTGTG
Source organism: Beta corolliflora (assembly GCA_947648045.1). Taxonomy (NCBI): domain Eukaryota; kingdom Viridiplantae; phylum Streptophyta; class Magnoliopsida; order Caryophyllales; family Amaranthaceae; genus Beta; species Beta corolliflora. Next base: position 180,036 of record CANSZD010001827.1, read on the forward strand.
GGGTAAGTTGTTTGCTTGGAGTAAGAGAAACAAGTGTTTCTGAAGTTTTTCTTGTTACTCCGACTTGATTAATAAGAAAACTAGGATAAAAGGACATAGGCCTTTGTTTGGCTGAACCTCGTTGAATTTGGTGTGTTGTTTATCGCATTTATGTTTTGTTGTTTTCATTTGTCAAGAACCAGCGAACTGATCCTCCTTAAATCGAAAGAATTTGAATTTAGCACCAATTCTCCTAAGTAGTCAATTAACCCCCCGAGTACTGTAACACACCGACAATTCTCTATTTTATAAATACCTTTTTTCCACAAAACATAGATGATTATCAAAGTATTATCGCCCGTGTGATAACATATCGGCTTATTCAGAATTTTGCAGCGGAAATTAATAAATATCTTTGAAGCATAAATAAACTTAGTCAACCACAAAGTCAACTCTCAAAACCAAACCATAATCAAACCAACTTAAAAGTCAAACCACAATATATTAACCAAAAATATGAAAGTATAAAGGAAGTCTAAAACACAAGCTCTCCACTGTTCCCAGACACCCAATGATGCATCATCTTCAGACCTGAAATGGTCGATGCTTTATTGATCCTGAAGGACTGCTCACCAAATAGGGTCATCACAGGAGCAATAAGGCACAGCCATGATCGACACACAGAAAAGCATGCAATCAGCAAAGTTGAGTACTACATAGTAAATAAAACATATAACCTAACATGATACTAATAAATATTAAATCAGAGATAAATAATAATATAACGAAATAACAGACTCACTTGACCCCACAACCAATAGATTAATTATAATTAAATTGAATAGTCAATTGATAGATTTGTCCAAACTAAACCATGTCTTCAATATAGAAGACAAAGTACGGGCGCGACTCCGTACTCCCGCGACCAACGATATCGAGGTACTAATTAAATAAAATAGGACACGGTTATCAATCCGGTCCCAATAACATCCATGGGCTACCACAATGTACTCCAACTCATACTAGTCCAACACTTCAGATGTGCACAAGTCTAAAGCTTATTGCTATTCACTTTCCACTTTAAGTATTAATAGTTTATTCGACGTTGAGACTCACAAAGTAAGACAACCAACATAAATATCATGGATACACAAAATTCCCATTTTTATCTTAGGATTAAATATTGTGATCAAACAACTCAATTAATCAAATAATAATCCCATTCCTTAATTAATAACCAACCATCCATTATTTTTTGACTTAAATCAACAATCAACCAATCTGTCAATAGGTGAATATCCAACTTTACTAGCTAAACAAGGCCCACGGTCCTTATAAAGTAAATAATATAATAATCCAAGGGAACAACATGATACATTTCATGATCCAATAAACAATATAATTATTAATCCCTCGTGTGAATTAATAAAATAAACGTTCCCAACCCTCATGCTTGCATCAATTATCCATACAAACATATAATATTCATCATCGACAACATGCTTCACACAACGGCATAAAACATGCAAATTCACTTGAATATAAGCCACATATGAACTATAAAAAGTTTCCTATACATGATACGACAACAATCCTATCCTTAGGACATGTTACTAGTCTAATAACACATAGGTATGTACGTAACTTGTGTAGACAATATGGGAGACCACTTTTCCAACCTTAGAAATCACTCAAAGTAAAGTCTCCGCCTATCAAATACCAAATATCCAAGTATTAATACTCTAATAAAATTACAGCAACATTAAAATACTTTAAACCCTCTTAAAAATTGTTTTAAAACCCTCTTAAACATTAGAACTTCAACCTTTAGTGCCCCTTAATATAGTACCACCATATTAATCATTAATACCCGGATTTTTCGCCAATTGCAGCCTTTTGTAGTTGCGAGTTTGTTAATTGTAGCCTATTCATTTCAAACTCTCCAATTGCAGCCTCATAAATTCAAGGTACCTTTAAGTTGCAGCCCAATTTGGATTTGAGGCCAAAGATGACGTCATGGTTAACCATGGTTAACCTCCAACGGGAATTTTTGTCTCAACCCTTTTCCAAAACCCTCGAATTCTCTCTCTCTCCTCTGACCTCCAGTTTATTTACGTTTATTTCCCTCCTTTTTTTTTCTCTATTTCTTCTCTCAACCATTAACACATTTGACATTGTTTTTCTCTCTCCTCTCCTTCAATTCAGTGCATTTTCATTTGATTTGGAGTGTTGCGCATCATAAGACAAGGTTAGTACAACTAAATTTTTGGTTTTTCCCCAATATTTTTGGTTCGGGATTTTTAGGGTTTTTTATTTCAAAATTTTTGGGTGAAACAATTAGGGTATGTTGATCTCAAAAATTAGGGCTTTTGATTTCAAAATCTAAATAAGTGCAATTGTAATCATGATTTGATACTTATGTGGCAGGAATTATGTTTAAGAAGGGTAGAAGTTGGAGTCAAGATGGTAAGAGGTGTAATTGTGGGCTGTACATTTCAAAAACGAGAGCTTGGACTAAGGACAATCCGGGGAGAAGGTTTTATGCATGCCCAAACTATGATGCTGACACAAACACAAGGGGATGCAAGTACTTTAAGTGGATTGATGAGGAAGACCCAACAGATTGGCAGAGAGATGTAATATTAGGGCTAATGGAAGACAAGAGACAACTAAGCAATGAAGTGGAGGTGCTTAAGAGGAAGCTGAAGGAATCAGTTGCACTTGGAAGGAAGAAGGACACAGACAAAATTATGTTGAAGATGAAGAGGACAAGGGTTAGTTCAGGACTGAAATGTGAGGTTTGGGTAATATGTGCACTTTTGGCCGTATTGTTGTTTTGGTACTTCATCTTAACTTGAGATGTAATGGGGGGGAATTGTTAGTGTTATGATTTATAAGAGCTTCCAATGCTCATTATCTAAGTTTGTTTTAAGTGCATTTGTAATGTAATGAATGAAATGGGAATGAAATAACATTTTGTGTTTGTTCAACCAAACTCCACTTGCATTCAAAGTTGTTCCAAACTCCAAAAAAATGATTGTTCTCCAAACTAAATGCACATTACAATAGGTTGTTCTAAATAAACGAGGTTACACAAACTGTGTTCAAAATCAACATAACATTGTTTAAGCATTACAAGACTATCTATTCTGACATCATGTGACTTGGGCTATGTGGTGGCCTTGAAGAACTTGATGTGGTTAGCTGAGAAGCTTGTGAACTCATCATGTCCAAATTTGTAGCATGTGAAGCTTGTGCAGCATCTCTGGTAGCAGCTCTAGCAGCCTTGTAAAAAACAAAAAACAAAAATTAACAGCCTTCTAAATATTGCACATGATTAGGATGAGAGAAGGTTAGTACCTTGTTTTGTTCTCTTTTTTCTCTTTTGTGCTTACACCAAGGATCAGTGGAGGGGGGGCTTCCCTATATTTGGGGCTTCATCAGCAACAGGGGAAACATATGTTTGGTTGTTGCAGCTTCTTTTGTTGTGACCCATGTGCCTGCAATTGCTACACATGTTCTTCTTCCCCTTTATTCAACCTGCTTTCTCAACAATCATATCCTCCATTGCTTGCTTTCCTTTCTTCTGAGCAGCCTCTTCTAGTTCTGATTCTCCAATTTTCCTTTTCTTCAATGATGGCCTACCAGGCATTCTCTTGTAAGGTGGAGGGAGAGGTTGAGGGTAAGGTGTTTTCACCCCTTGCTTAGGCCCAGTGGATAGGTGGGACAACAGGGGCATAAGTCTTCACATACATCTCTTTTGAATACCAAGTGAGCCACAAAGTCTTGAGTGGTCAAGCCTCATGTATAAAATGCAAGCATATGCATGATGACATGGTATACCTGAGAGTTCCCAACTAAACAACTGCATGTTTTTCCCCCCAAATCAACAATGAATCTGTCATCATTGTTCTCCACCTCAAAAAGGGTCTCACTACTTTTGGTTAATAAACAAAATCTCCTTTGTTTCTCAGCCCACTCAAACTGCTTTGCAACATAGGGCATGAACCTGCCCTCAATAGCATGGATTCCATCCCTCTTTGTGCAGTTTCTTTGCATTACATATTTTCTCATCCATTCCATGTGGGTTAAAATAGGTTTATCCCTAGCTGGCTTCAATACATTATTGAAGCTTTCACACATGTTATTTAACAGCATTTTTGATTTAGGGATAGGACTAAAAGCATACCTAGCCCAACACTCAGGTGGAATGGCATTAGCCCAATTGAATGCAGCCTCAGACAACCCTTTTAGATAAGCCATTTGTAGATCAAACTCAAACTGTGAACACAACAAACAAATATCAGTGTAAGACTAAACACAAAATATTTAACTTTTATAAGGTCATACCTTTGTTGTTGCTGTGGCACAACTCCATAATGCATCCTTAAATGCTTGACCAGCAAATTTTTCTTTGAAATTGCACCATATATGCCTCCAACAATACCTCACAGTAGCTTTTGGCACAACATTAGCAAAAGCTTCTAATAAACCCTGTAGTAATAGGCATTGGAAAGTAAATAGGGTTAGATCATGACATTGTGGTTAACTAAGCAATGATGGTGGATTGAGACACTTACTTTTTGCCTATCAGACATAAAAGTCCACCCATGTCCATCAACTGTACCAAGTGCAGAGGCAAGCAAATCAATGAACCAAGTTCATGTGTCTGTCTTCTCCACATCCATTATAGCCCATGCTAATGGATATATGTTATTGTTTCCATCAGATCCAACAGCAACTAAGCAAATACCAGGGTAAGCTCCAGTGAGATGGCACCCATCTAAACCTATAATAGGTCTACAACCAGCCTTGAATCCATCCAATATGGGCTTGAGGCAAATAAACATCCTCTGAAACACTGGAGGAGGTCTTTCAATGGACTCAGTGCAGCAAATAGCCATGCTCCCTGACAATGCTGCCTTATGACATTCACATAATCCCAGACCCTCTTGTATTGATCTGCCCCATCCTCATACAAAATGTATTTAGCCCTTGCCCTAGCATACCATAGTTTGTGGTACCCACATTGAACACCCAAATATTGCATAATAGCTGAGCCAAATCCCTTAACAAGATGCCACCCAGGATCTGCTCTCCACCTCTCCAAGTACTTCTCAGCTAAAAACTCAGCTGTTACTTTCCTATTCCAGTTTTGAAAGGTGCAATTATGCTTCAGTCTAATGCTTCTAATAGACATAGTCTCCTCTCCCTTCAATCTCCTTGCAGTAACCTTAAACCTACACACAGTCTTACCACAAACACAACCAACCCTCTTTGATCTTTTACTATTCCAGGGGCATTGACATCTGTTGACACAGTAGGCAGTCAACCTACTGTTGTTATTATGGATGAAGTAGTAGTCATAATGGCCCTCAATAGCATGTTGTCTCAATGCTTTCCTAAGTAACCTCACTGATGCAAACCTAAGCCCATGTTTTAGATTAATAGGCTTGCTAAAATCTACACTAGGGTTAAAAATGGGATCTCTTTCTTCATCAGATTCACATAGACTCCCATTATCATCAGATTCAAACTCAAGCTCATCCTCAGTTAACCTATCTCCACTCCTTCTAGTTTGCCTCTCAGCTTCACCCTCAACTGCTTGCCTCTCTGATCCACCCTTAGCTGCTTGCCTCTCAGATTCGCCCTTTCTAGCTTGCCTAGTTTTTGGGTTTACACCTAAACTTGAATGAACTCCTTGTAAAATATCATCACCTACTCCAGCTGCAAACAGATCATCCTGTACAATATTGTCAAAGTCCCCCTCCTGAATTGGGACATCAGATGCATACCCATCATGTTTCTCATTCAGTTGTGGCTCACCTTCACCATCATCACCTTCACCATCACCATCTTCCTCATCAGAAACAGTTCACAGTTTCTTTTTCTTAGCACCCTTTGGCTTCCTATGACTCTTCCCCAAGGACTGTTTTGGCTTTGGCTTTGGCTTTGGTTTTTTTTTGGCTTGTATTTGGCTTCTTAGGACTCTGCTTAAATTCTACTCCTCTGAGAAACTCCCACTTGCCAATAATCACAGCCTCTGCCTGACCTCTAGTCTTCCTCTTCTCTGCACTACCAACTGCAGGAGGGTTAGGAATTTTTCTCTTTAAGGGTAGCTTTTCAGGTCTAGTGACAGGGGTCTTTCTGTTTTTTAGTGGTTGGGAAGGGGAGCTTTTGCTATTTATTAAGTTAACAGATGGTTGGTATTTGACAGGGGATAGGGGTTTTAGCTGTGAGGGGTCCATAAACATTGGATTCCCATTTCCATCATCAAACACTACATATAAAGCCACAAACCCATCCTTATCTATGGTCCTAAGTAAGTCAGCAATGTCACTTTCAACACACAAAACCTTCCTGCCATTGAGTAGATTCTTCCCAAACTTTCTATACCAAATCTTAAAGCTACCATTGAATTTTAATTTGTCCCTCACAATCTGTTTCACATAGTTAATGGTGAAACTCCCCACAGGAATTTGACCATCCACAAACAAGGACCCCCCAACCGAATTAACCATTAAGTTCCTATTCTCAAAATTCCCCCCATAAAACAGCCTAACTCCAATTTCAGGAGGGAGGGGTTTAATGCCAAAATCCCTGTACAATTTCAAATTAACATTCATTAAGGTTAAAAATAAAAAATTTGCAATCCTAAACTTAATTAACAATATCTTGTGTTAGGTTAAATATTAAAATATATCTAATCGCAGGAATCAAAGTGAATAAACAACAATTATTCACGCCATTAAAAAATTGCAAATGGAAAAGAAAAATGGCAACTTACTTAGGGCATATCATGGGTCCAGATATCGAAGTAGAAGATGCTTGTGTGGAGCTTCCCGCAAAATTTTCAGTCATTGCCACCTATTTTCGAAAATGCCAGCACGGAGAGGAGAGAGGAGAGAGGAGAGATGAGAGAGGAGAGAAGAGAGAGAAAATGGTGGTCCTGGAGAGAGAGGAGAGACAAAATGGAGGTCAGAGGAGAAAGAGGAGAGAGAGCAACTGGAGGTCAGAGGAGAGAGAGAGAATTCGAGGGTTTTGGAAAAGGGTTGAGACAAAAATTCCCGTTGGAGGTTAACCATGGTTAACCATGACGTCATCTTTGGCCTCAAATCCAAATTGGGCTGCAACTTAAAAGTACCTTGAATTTATGAGGCTGCAATTGGAGAGTTTGAAATGAAGAGGCTGCAATTAACAAACTCGCAACTACAAAAGGCTGCAATTGGCGAAAAATCCTTAATACCCTTAAAAATCAATACTTTGATATTTAAAAACCCACCATAAGTATGCTAATAAAAATTCTAGCAACATATAACATCTTTAAAACTCTTTTAAACTTACTTTAACATAGTTATAAAGATTAGAGTACTCAATTTTCATAAACTATAACATAGTATTATAGTTCTAACTCTTAAAAACATTAAAAATCCCTGCTTTCATGCTTAAAAACCTAATTTAAACATATATATTAAATCTGAAATTTAATTCCTTCACTAAACTAATTATATAATCTGAAATTAATATTAAAATAGTTAAAGATACAATCTTTAATGATCAAACCATCAAACAATACTTAAAACATTAAACTAATCATTAAAATAATATAGAGGAGGAAGAGAAAAACCAAGAGGATGGAGGAGGAAGCACAGCAGCCGAGAGGGAGGAGGGTGGCTGGTGGCGTGCTGGCGGCGTGTTGGTGGCGTCGCCGGCGGGCTGCTGCTGGCAGCCGAGGAGGACGAAGGAGAGAGATAGAGAAATCGGTGAGGAAGAGAAAGAGAAGTGCCGTGACAGAGAGAAGAGATGAGAGAAAATTAGGGCTTTGTTTATGTGGCAAAATTTGTGAGATGGGGGAGTATTTATAGGCTCCCATTAGGGTCCAAAAGAAAATTGGATTTGATGGGTTAGTTTAATAAAAGATGATCATATGAAAAGCTACAAGGGTTTGGGCTCCTCTAACCCAATATTAAAGTCTTTTGTACTTCAACTCAAACTAATTACATATTAAATAACTTTTAAAGTATGACTCAATAAAATATTTTATTATTTAAAAACATTAAATAATCCTTTGACTTTAAAAAATAGTCAACACTTTAAGAAATTAATAATTTAAATACTAAAACATATATAAATATACTCTAAATATATTTATAAAATTCATAAAATTATGGGGAATTACAGTCTAAAACCCTCACAGTTTAAAAATTTCTACTCAAATCTTCCATTTGGAAATACTTGTGTCACAACGTGTGCACCCTTTACCAATTTTAAAAACCACTTGTGTTACCTCATGAACACATTTTTCGATGCGGAGAACCAATTTATTTTGCACCAACATGTGCAAATTGCCCAAATAAGCATATAATGCATTAAAATACCATGAAATAAGGCAAAAAAAGCGTGAAATTCTATCACATTCTACCCCCCTTAAAGAAAACGAGTTACGCCCTCGTAACTCACCTCAATGAATAACTCAGGATATTTTTTCTTCATTCATCTTCGGCTTCCCACGTTGCCTCTTCGAACTCATGATTAGACCAAAGCACTTTCACAATATTCACATCCTTATTGTGTGTACTACGCACTTTTCTATCCTAGATTGTCACAGGTCTTTCCTCATACATGAGACTACTATCTATCTGGATTCTTTCTCTTAAGCTGAGAACTGTGAAATACATCATGCATCTTCTCAAATTCCATTGGTAAAGCCAACTTATAGGCTACCTTCCCAACTCTTTGCAAAATCTCATATAGGCCAACATACTTAGCACTTAACTTGCCCTTCTTACCAAATCTCATTACTCCCTTCGTCGGTGACACCTTCAAAAACACCTTATCAGCAACAGCGAATTCATCTTCCCTTCGCTTCAAATTAGCATAACTATTCTGCTTATCTTGGGCAGCTTGAATTCTAGCTTGAATCAACTCCACATTCTTGACAGTCTCCTCAATAAATTCAGTCCCCCAACACTACATTTTCACTAACATCATTCCAACAAATGGGACTTCTACACTTGCTTCTATACAACGCCTTAAATGGAGCCATCTTGATACTTGCATGGTAACTACTGTTATATGAGAATTCGATCATATCCAAGTGATCTTCCCAACTTCCTTGGAAATCAATCGCACACGCTCTCAACATGTCTTCCATAGTCTGATTGGTCCTTTAAGTCTGACCATCGATCGCAGGATGAAATGTAGTATTCATCTTCATCGTTGTTCCAAGATTCAACTGGACCTTTTGCCAAAATTTTGAGAGGAATCTCGAATCACGATCTGAAATAATGTCCTTCGAGACTCCATCTAGTCTCACCACGTGCTTGATATACGTCTTGACAAGTTGATTCTTCTTCCATGTTTCTTTGATCGGAACGAACACGGCAGACTTTGTCAGACGGTCCACGATAACCCAAATAGTATCATTGTCATTTCTCGTCTTTGGCAAAGCAGTCACAAAGTCCATTAATATCGAGTCCCACTTCCATCCAGGAACCTCTAATGATTGAACCTTCCCCATTGGTCTCTTATGGTCGATATTTACTTTCTGACAGGTCAGACACTTTGGCACAAACTCGGCGACTTCTCGCTTCATATTCGGCCACCAATAAATCTCCTTAAGATCCTTATACAACTTATCGCCACCAGGGTGCACAAAATATGGAGTATTATGTCCCTCTTCCATAAGCTTCCTCTTAAGCTCTTCACACTTCTGTGGTATACACCACCTTCTTTTGAACCTCAAGCTTCCATCATCATGAACCTTAAAGTCAACTTCCTTGCCTTGCTTCATCTTCTCCTTAATCTTATCTAGGTGCTCGTCTCCAACTCGACTCTCTTTGATCTCCTCGAAAATTGACGATCCCAATGACAAAGCACTCAATCTTGCTTCAATCTCCCCATGATTCAAAATTTCTAGGCTAAGCCTTTGCATATCTCGGTACAATTCCTCAGGAACTACCAATGCATTCACGATATGACTCGACTTTCTACTCAAAGCATTGGCGACTACATTCGCTTTCCCCTCATGGTACTGAATGTAATCCCCCGTATTTTTATGGGTTTTATAAATATATATTTTAATTTATAGTTATTTATATTTTAATATATTTTAGCATTTTAATGATTTCATATTTCAAAGTTTGACTATTTGAAAGTCAAAGGAATTATTTTAATAATTTATTCAAGTCAAATATTTATTAAAGACATGCTTTGAAAGTACTTGAAATTGTTTGAAACACTTAGTGAATTTGAAAAAGGAGTTTAAATGGGCTTGAGGAACCCAAATACTACTTCTAGTGATGTTAGGAGTTCATTCATCATTCCTATTCATCATTAAACTCTATTTGAAGCCCAATTGTCTTTTTCTAAGCCCACAAAGGGGAAACTATAAATATCCCATAAACCCCAAATTTTCCCCACAACTCTATTTTCTCTCTCCTCCTTCCTCCCACATATTTCGGCTCCCTCTCTTCTTCCGTTTTTCTTGCTCGGTTTTTGCACTTCTTTTGGTTCCTCCTTGTTCCGGCCAGCCACCGTCCGAGCACCACCACTGCCGGCGACCACCAGCCGCCAGCCGCCAGCCGCCGCTGCTGCTGCCCTCCTTGGCCGGCGTTCTTCTCCCCTCTTTTCTTGCTTTGGTTTGTTTCTTTTCTTCCTCCTCAAGTATTATTCAAAGATTGTATTTTTAGGTTTTGTTTTAATTAGTTTATGTTTAAAGGTTATAAGTTGACGATTTATTATTGAATCTAAGTTATATAATGTATGTGTTGAAAGAATAAAAATTCAGATTTGATTATTATATTTAAAATAGGATTTTAAAATATCAAAGTATGGAATTTTAGGGTTTAAGAGATTTGAAAATCATAGTAGCATGTTATAAACTATGAAATTGATTTAAATTATGAATTTAAGCATGTTTAAGTATGTTTAAAGGGAATTTTAATAATTTATAAGTTGCTGGAATTTTAGGAAGGTTGTTATTAATGGAGTTTTATGGATTTTCATGACTAGTATAGTGGTACTATATTAGGAAGTATAGGTAATTGAGGTTTTAAGGATAAAAACTATAATACCCCTCATGATTGCTTTAAAGAGATTTAGCAGGCTACTCATTCCAACAAGATGCATCTTTCTTTTAGGGAGCTCATTTCCTTAGTTACTCCACAGTTAAGCGTGCTTGGCTGGGAGTAGTCCAGTGATGGGTGACCTCCTGGGAAGTTTCTCAGGGTGTGCATGAGTGAGGACAAAATGCGGCGGAAGAACTTGTGTTGGTTATTGAGGACAGTTGTTGGCCCTGGATGCGCATTGGTGAAGATATACTCGACTCCGTATGGGCCGATACTGTAACACCCCGTCCTTCTACTACTAAGATACTAACAAAATCTAATCAAGATTTACTAAAAAGGACGTTAGCGGAAATAACGTCAGGACGGTTATGCTACTCTAAAACAATAATTAAAGATAATCCTCAAATCAAAGTTTCATAACTCCAAAAAAGTAATATCCAAGAAAAACATTATAGTTCTAAATAAAAGAAATATCCCAAATCATAACAAAACATCATCCAAAAACTACGAGACATGCAAGTCTCCCGTTAAAACTCAACTAAAAACTAAATGTCCTTGAAACTTAGCCAAAAATAGGACTGTCTATAGTCTGCATAGAACTCATCTACCACAAAAACCATCAAAAGCTTCTTCTCACTACAAACCCTCACTCTGCTAGCCCAAGCAGTCACAAGCCTAGCAGTCATTTCCATCTGCAAGGATATATATTAAATAATTCCACAGTCAGTGGGGAGTAACTAGCAGTTCTCCCAGAACGAAAGCAATCAAAGCACGATTCAGAAATAGATTAATAAGAAAGGAAATCATACAATCATTATAACAATAACATGCATCTAAAAACTGTAAAGCTCATAGGTAATACCAGTGATCATCAACAATAAGTAAACAAGATATAGTGAGTGAATAAATTCTAGAATACATAAATAATAATCAAGAATACAACAAGTTATTGAGTCAGAAACCGAATGCCAGTGAATCGCAATTCACTTCCTAAGGTTTGTCAGATCGCAATCTCCAGGTCAGTCTATGGGCTTACGTTCCCCACTGCCTGTGTCTAAGAATGGCCAAACTCCCGATGCAGGATAGAACACGCAGAACTCCCTGACCTCTCGGACGACAACAATTAACCCGAGTGTACCCCTAGTTCGCAAAACGGGTGGTTGGCATGTTCTTCACCGGGGACTACATCTATCCCACCGGATATTCTTATCTCAAAATAAAATCATGCATATTATCTAAGTATCATTCATCTTAATATATTCATCAAAAAGGGATGCCACCCGGCCTTATACCCATAATTCATCAAAACAACTCCTCATAATTCCTCTAAAATAATAACTTACAAACGTTCAACAAAAGTCTCCCACAATAAACACTTGAACATTTCTAAACATCAACAATGATAATAAACCAGTTTTTACAGCACCAACAATTCAATCAAACATACATCACCAATTAACTCCAAAACTTATTCGTTAAAAGAGTAGCAACAATTAATTATTTTCTTTCATAAATCAAACATGAATATAAGGATACCCAATAATACATACTGCATCCTACTGAACATCAGCAACCAAGAACAAAATAAATTACAAATTATTTCTGATTTACAAGCTCTCAAATAATTTAAAAGAGTATCCTCAATTTCACAATAAAAACCCAATAATAATTATTAAACTATAGAGTTCGAGCATTAAAATCACACAAAAATTATCATACGACCCTAATGGCTCTACTGACATGGTAAAAAATTTATTTATAATTTTTGGACTCTAAAATTATTTTAAAACGTTAATTTACAGATTACTCAATAAAGCCAATATAATAATTAAAAATAAAAATAAACGCCCAAAAATTACCAAAATTTACATAACATGCATAAACTCACGGAAATATATAATATACAAAGAAATTAATTTTTCGGCCTCCAGAAAATATTTTTATAATTTATATACTGATAGAAACGAAATTGCAAAAACAGATATATCAATTAAATAAACCAGTACACATTAGGCAAAAATTATTCTAAGGCATGGAATACATACTACGCATATAACATGATCTAAGAAAAATAATTTCAGCAATTTTAACAATCGTTTGATAATTATTATGGAAATAATTATCATACGAAATTATTTTTCTTTGTACAGTATTCACACAGCATGCATCAAGTATATTCATGTCAAATTTCGTCAATAATTTCATTCAAAAAGTATTTTAAATAATTCCTAGCGTAATAATCTAATACCGAATAATACCCTAATCGATATGGTTCTAACATAACTACTAGTTACCTGGATCGTCGGAGGCGAGCTGAATATTTCTGGAAAATCCCAATATAGGCGTGTACTCCTCTCCTTCTTCAATTCCCAAGCACCAAGTATAAGAAAAAGGCAAGAAGAACAAGTCACGAACAATTAACAAGGAGTAGAAAGTGAAAATTTTTGAGAGATGGTGGAAGATGATGATGGCCGAAATTCATAGAGTATGGCAGCAATGGAGTTCTGATTTTTAATCAGAATTTGAAGTGCTAAAGGTTGGATTAAAGGGGTTTAATTAAGGAGAATGATTAGGGGGTTATGGGAGTTACAAAACTACAAAGGGTCACAAAAGAAAATAAAAAGAAATGAAATAAGAGAAGCTCTTCTTCTCCTTCTCCTTGGCCGGCTGTCCAAGCTCACGACCACCAAAAACATTTCGGCCCAAAATCAACAAGGATCCATGTAACAAAAGTCCGCCACGCGATAAATCGTTAACTTCCTAAATCGCGCCTAAACTTTGAAAATACTTAATAATGAAAATAATTCTAATAAATTATATTATAAATATAAATATAATAAACACATTAGCATGCCTTAAAAATAAAAATAATAATTCGGCTCCCAAAATTATAAAATAAAAATCATTAATTTAGAGAAAATAATAGTTTTAGAGAAAATTTTTGCGAAGAACTAGGAGCAAAATTATGGGTTGTTACAATCTCCCCTCCTTAAATAAAGTTTCGTCCTCGAAACTTCGAAAACACATAAACAAGACAAGAACACAAAGAATACCTGAAACGAATAGTTCCGGGTATTTCAGTCGCATTGACTCTTCGGTTTCCCAAGTAGCTTCTTCGTACTTCTGACTTCTCCAGAGTACTTTAACCAAGGGAATTACCTTCCTTCTAAGAGCACGGTTCTGACGGTCCAATATACGAACAGGTCGCTCTTCAAAAGTCAAATTCGGCTCAACTGATACCGACTCAACAGGGATCACATGTGAAGGATCACTACGATACTGCGCGCAATCGCGACACATGAAACACATCATGAACCTTCGACAGCTCGCGGCAAAGCCAAACGATACGCGACCTCCCGATTCTTTCAAGAATCTCATAGGGACCTACGTACTTCGGACTCAACTTGCCCTTTTGACCAAACCGCATTACTCCCTTCATAGGAGAAACCTTCAAAAGCACCTTATCTTCCACCTCAAAGGAAATAGGTTTCCGACGCAAATCAGCATATGACTTCTGCCTATCTTGAGCGGCCTTCATCTTCGCTTGAATTACTTTCACCGCTCAATCCGTATCCCGAATTAACTCCGGCCCAAAATCAATGAGTCACTGATGTTGCTCCAACACGTAGGACTACGACACTTCCTTCCATAGAGAGCCTCATACGGAGCCATTTGGATACTAGCTTGATAGCTGTTGTTATAAGAGAACTCCACCAGGCTAAGAGACTTGACCCAAGACTCGTTGAAATTCCAAGGCACAAGCACGAAGCATATCTTCCAAGGTCCGAATAGTTCTCTCGCCCGACCATCGGTAGTCGCATGAAATGCAAGACTAAGCTTCAACTTCGAACCAAAAGACTCTTGCAAAGCGGTCCGGAAATGGGATAAGAATTGCGGATCACGGTCGGAGACAATGTCTTTGCGAACCCCATGAAGACGAATGATCTCATTAGCATAAGCTTCAGCTAACTCTTCCATAGACCAAGTGTTCTTCATCGCAATAAAACGAGCCACTGTGGTCAACCGATCCACAATTACCCACACCGCATTCAATCCACCCAGCTGACTCTAGGCAAACCCATCACGAAATCCATCGAGATTGAGTCGAACTTCCAAGCGAGGAATAGGCAAAGGTTGCAACAAACCACCGGGCCCTCGATGCTCAATTTTCACCTTCCGACGCACCAAACACCTAGCTACGAACTCGTGATCTCTCTCTTCATACCAAGGCCACCAAAAATTAGCCTTCGGATCCTTATAAAGCTTGTCACCCTCGGGATGAACGGAAAAAGGAGTACTATGAGCTTCCTCGAGAATCTTTCTCTTAAGCTCACCATCATTGGGCACACACCAACGCCCCATAAACTTCAAGCTATTATCGCCACAGATCTTAAAATTCTCTCGCACTACCTTGCATCTTTGCTTCACCGGATCTTCTCCACTTCGGATCACCTTTTTGCTTGCTTCTTAACTCCCCGGAACAACTCGAGCTCAGCACTCATGGAACCCAACAACGCAGACACATAGCCCTGAGGAACAACCTCGATATCAAGCTTGCGAAACTCTTCACACAATTCACGAGCCACCACCATAGCAGCGTTTAATGAATGCTTACTCTTGCGATTCAAAGCATCCGCTACTTTATTCGCCTTACCCTCTTGGTAATCCAGGGTCAGATCATAATCCTTGATCAATTCAAGCCACCTTCTCTGCCTCATGTTAAGATCACGCTGAGTGAAGATGTACTTCAGGCTCTTGTGGTCAGTATACACCTTACACGGAACACCATACAGATAGTGTCTCCATATCTTTAGTGCAAACACCACAGCCGCTAACTCCAGATCATGGGTCGGGTAATTCCTCTCATGCACCTTTAGCTGCCTCGAACCATAGGCTATTATTTTTCCTTGTTGCATCAAAACACAACCCAGACCATTCTTCGATGCATCACTGAACACTTCATACCCAACGCCCTCAGATGGCAAGGTAAGAACAGGAGCAGAGGTCAAACTCTTTTTTAGCTTCAGAAATGCCCCTTCACAATCCGTAGACCACACGAACCTGCAATCCTTGCGCATCAAGCGAGTCAGAGGTTGAGCTATCTTGGAGAAATTTTGAACGAACCTCCTATAATAGCCAGCCAAACCCAAAAAACTCCGAATCTCAGTCACATTCTTAGGACTCTCCCACTCGACAACAGCCTTGATCTTAGCGGGATCCACCTTAACTCCTTCCTTGCCGATTACATGCCCTAGAAACTTCCTTCACCGTAACTCGCACTTAGACGACTTTTGCGAACCACTTTTGCTTGCGCGTAACATCCAACACCAGTCTCAAATGCTTCTCATGCTCCTTCTCATCCTTAGAGTAAACGAGAATATCATCGATAAACACGACCACACAAGTATCCAAGTACTCGTGGAAAGAGCGATTCATTTGATCCATGAAAATCGCAGAGCATTCGTGAGACCAAATGGCATCACTTCAAATTCATAGTGCCCATAGCCGGTGCGAGAGCGCCTTCGGAATATCCTCCTTCTTAACGGGAATTTGATGATATCCGGATCTCGGATCGATCTTGGAAAATACACCAAAGACCTTTTAATTGATCAAACAGATCTTCAATGCGAGGCAACAGATATTTATTCTTGATCGTTACCTTATTCAGCTCACGGTAATCGATGCATAGACGCATACTCCAGTCTTTCTTCTTGATAAATAGAACAGGAGAACCCCATGGAGACACACTAGGCCTTATGAAGCCCTTATCTATCAGCTCTTGCAATTGAGTCTTCAACTCTTGCAATTGAGACGGCGCCATCCTATACCGGAGCCTTAGATATAGGAGAGTGCACGGTACTAAATCAATGCGGAACTCCACATCTCTTTCGGGAGGAATACCTCGGCAACTCTTCGGAAATACATCGGGATAATCTCGAACTACCGGAATACTCTCGAGCTGATCTTCAGATGACAAATCCTTCACCATGCAAAGGTATACCACATCACCTTTTTGACGCATCTTCCCCATTCTCAGAGCGGAAACCCACTTAACACCCATCTTCACTACAACACCAGAATAAGAAATCCTTTTTCCCTTAGAATCTCGGAGCACCACCTTCTGATCATGGCACTGAATGCAGGCATGATACTTCGATAACCAGTCTATTCCGAGGATCACATCAAACTCTGACATAGGAAACTCCTTAAGATCACCGGCAACTCGTAACCCATAATGCTGACAGGCACGCCCTTAAACTCAGAATGACAGGGATAATTCTCACCAGACGGAAGAGATATTAGGGACTTAACATGAGATCTAGAGGAAAGATTTGCTTTTCGAACGAAGGAACTAGCAACAAAAGACACAGTAGCACCAGTATCGAACAGAACAAAAGCAGGGGTATTATTTACAAGAAAAGTACCAGAGATGACATCATGATGGATATCGGCTTCAGCTTGCGTCATCACATAAATCCTGTTCTTCGGAGGAGCAGAAGAATTAACTGGCCTAGAAGAAGAAAAATAATTTCAGCAATTTTATTAGATCATGTTATATGCGTAGTATGTATTCCATGCCTTAGAATAATTTTTGCCTACTGTGTACTGGTTTATTTAATTGATATATCTGTTTTAGCAATTTCATTTCTGTCAGTATATAAATTATGAAAATTATTTCTGGAGGCGGAAAAATTCAGTTCTTTGTATAATATGTATTTCCGTGAGTTTATGCATGTTATGTAAATTATTGGTAATTTTTGAGCGTTTATTTATATTTTTAATTATTATATTGGCCTTATTGAGTAATCGGTATATTAACGTTTAAAAATACTTTTGGAGTCAGAAAATTATAAATAAAAATTATACCATGTCAGTAGAGCCATTAGGGTCGTATGATAATTTTTTTGTGATTTTACTGCTCGAACTTAATAGTTTAATAATTATTATTGGGTTTTTGTTGTGAAATTGAGGATACTCTTTTAAATTATTTGAGAGCTTGTTAATCAGAAATAATTTGTAATCTATTATGTTCTTGGATGCTGATGTTCAGTAGGTTGCAGTAAGTATTATTGGGTATCATTATGTTTATGTTTGATTTATGAGAAAAATGATTAATTGTTACTACTCTTTTTGAATAAGCCTTGGAGTTAATTGGTGATGTATTTTTGATTGAATTGTTGGTGCTGTAAAAACTAGTTTAATATCATTGTTGATGCTTAGATATGTTCAAGGTGTTAATTGTGGGAGGCATTTGTTGAAAGTTTGTAAGTTGTTATTTTTGAGGAATTATGAAGAGTTGTTTTGATGAATTATGGGTATAAGGCCGGGTGGCATCCCTTTTTGATTAATATTTTTAAGATTAATTATACTTTGATGATATGCATGATTTTGTTTTGAGATAAGAATATACGGTGGGATAGATGTAGTCCCTGGTGAAGAACATGCCAACCACCTGGTTTGCGAACTAGGGGTACACCTGGGTTAATTGTTGTCGTTCGAGAGGTCAGGGAGTTCTGCGTGTTCTACCCTGCATCGGGAGTTTGGCCATTCTTAGACACAGGCAGTGGGGAACGTAAGCCCATAGACTGACCTGGAGATTGCGATCTGACAAACCTTAGGAAGTGAATTGCGATTCACTGGCGTTCGATTTCTTACTCAATAACTTGTTGTACTTTTGTTTTATTATTATTTAAGTATTCTAGAGTTGATTTACTCACTATATCTTGTTTACTTGATGTTGACTAGCACTTGTATCACTTGTGAGCTTTATGGTTTTGGATGCATGTTATTGTTATCATGATTGTATGCTTTCCTTTCTTATTAATCTATGTCTGAATCATGCTTTGATTTCTTTTGTTCTGGGAGAACTGCTAGTTACTCCCCACTGATTGTGGATTGTTGTTATATATTTTGCAGGTTATGTTGATGGGAATCTTCTTTGGTTTTGGGTTCGGGTTGAGTTGTGAGCATTGAAATGTTAGATGTTTTAGGCCTAGACTTTTAGTTGGTTGAAGAGTTAGTTTTATCTTTTGGATATTACTCTAATTAATTTAATTTATTTATACTATTTACTTATGTTGGTTTATCACTTAGTTATTTAAACGCATTTCTTCTAGTTGTGACATTCCCAGAAGACGATGTTTCCGCCATCGTCCTATTAATACTATTATTATTTCTTTCTTTTCCGCTTTGAAATTCTGGGGTGTTACAAAAACAACCTTTAAACATTTTTCAAGGGGATTTAAAGTATTTTAAAGTTGCTGGAATCTATTTGGAGTATTGATTATAAATTCTATTGGTTGTGTTAGGCGGGGAATTCTCTCTAGGCGACTTTTAAGATCGTTAAAGTGGCCTATCAATTTGTTTACACAAGGTACGTACATACCTATGTGTTGATTGAGATAGCATCATGATTTAAGGAAGGAAAATTGTGTAGTATCATGTATAGGAACTATGTTGAGTTCATATATGATATTTATTATGTTGGATTTTGCATGTTTTATGCTGTGGTGTAAACATGTTGATTATGAGATTATATTATGAGATTTATATCATGTTTGTATGGAAAATTTTTTAATTTATTAATTCACATGGGGGAATTAATATATTTATTAGTATTGGATCATGATTGATCATTGTTCCCTTTGAGTATTTCACTGCTTTATAAGGACCGAGGGCCTTATCTGGTAAGTTGATATTTTCTACCTATGAAAGGTAATTTGGTTGTTGGCTAGGTTCAACAAATAAGAAAGATTGGATTAAAGTTGAAACTAATCTTGGATTGTAAGTTGTGTGATCACTTATCTAATCCTAAGATAAAAAGAGAATTGTGATTGTTTGATGATTTTATTATTTATGTTGCTTGTGAGTCATAACAAGTAATAACTGGTAAATCATGTAAAGTGAAACTGGATAGCAATAATTTTAGACTGGTGCACGTCTAAAGTATTGGACAATTAGGGGTTGGAGTACATGGTGGTAGCCCATGGCTTTTCTGGGTTTCGGGTTGATCACCGTTCCTATTTTATTAAAAGGTTCCTCGATATTGTAGGTCATTTTGGAATACGGAGTCGCGCCCGTATTTCGTCTTCCTAGGGGAAGGCTGTTTTAGATGAGACAACTCGGTCCATTGACTATTCCATTTAAAGTAATAAGAATGTTGTTTAAGTTTAGTTCAGTAAAAGTTATCTGCAAGTTATTATGTTATTATTTATTCCTGCCGACTATTTATTAGTATCATGTTAGGATTGGTTACTTGTTTAGTATGTAGTACTCAGCTTTGCTGATTACGTGCTTTTGTTGTGTGTGTTGATTATGGCTTTGCCTTATTGATCCTGTGATGACCCATTTTGGTGAGCAGTCTCTAGGGATCAATAGTGCATAGTCCATCTAATAGGTTCGAAGATGATGCATCATTGGGATCGGGATTTTGATGAGCTTGTGTAGTTTATATTCCGTACTTTTGAGTTATACATTTTATAGTTGGTTTAATTTGGTTTTAAGGTTGACTTTGGTTGTTGGTTGGTTTTGGAGTTGACTTTATTGTTGACTAAGTTTTATTTATAAAGTTTATTATTATTGTTTTCCGCTGCAAAATTCTGAATAAGCCGATACGTTTTCACACGGGCGATAATACTTTGATAATTCTCTATGTTTTACATTAAAAAGATATTTTAGAAAAGAGAGAATTGTCGGGGTGTTACAAAGTGGTATCTGGGAGCTTTAGGTTTTTATTGGCCTTTCGTGCCAACTTTAAGTCTTTAGGCGCCTAACTAGTTAGTTACTTAAAATGAATTTCTTAGAATTGAGCTCCTACTTATTCATGGTATTTAAATTACCTTCGAAAAGTCTTTTTTTTCAAAATTCTAGTATTATTTCGACTCGAATTTATTTTTAAAGGGTCCGAAATTTTTTATATTTTTTAAGTTTGGTGTCCGGTTTTTTTATATAGTCCGAAATTTTTTTTTTTTATTTTCGAGGATTATGTTCGAAATTTTCGAACTATATTCCTTTATGTTGTTCGTTTTTGTTCGGTTCCTTCCAAATTCGAAAAATATTATTTATTTAGTTAAATTATTTTCAATACTCTAGTTTATTTTATTATTTTGTGAGAGATGGGTAGTATAGGAAGGGCATATAGGATAGAAATAGTATATGTCTGCATTAAATAGTTAGTTCAGCATGATTATATTTTTCTTCCCTGCTAACTGTTTATGTTATTTATATGCTTTATGTTGTGGGTTAGTCTTAGCTTGTTTATTGTTGATTGTTGGGATTATACGTTAAGTGAGAGTACCAATTGCTTATAGAAGTTAAATTTATTGTTATAGATTCCTAGCCATATCTGAAAGAGAAGATACTAGAGTAGGGAGTTTTTACAACCCTATCGTACGGAGTGATGATGAGAGCGATGGAGGTTATGAGTCCGATGATGATAGCTATACCGAACTAGAGTTCATTATGCGTAATGTATTAAGAGCAGGCGTGCCTGATAGTGATGATGAGATTCTTCATGAGTTTGACCATGCTAGAGGGCAAACGAGGAGCGATATCTACTATGCTTCTTTCAGATATGAGACTGATTCCGAGTCAGAGAAGGACGAGCCTCAACCTAAACAGAGATCTACGAGATTTAGAAGATATGTTTACTATAATACTAACGACATTGATGAATTTGTAGATGAACTTTTCACCCCAGAAAACTACAGGGAATCAGAGGATAAGACTGATGATGTTTCACCTTAGTTTATTTATTTATTCATTTATGCTTTAAAGAATAATGTTGGATAATTCGTCCAGTAGTGGTTTAAATTTATAGTACCCTTATTTTATTTTATTTTTAGTACAGCATTACGGATTAGAAAAAAAAAACTTTGTTATTAACATCTTTGAGGAATAAAAGTTAAATATTTAGTTATCCAAATGAGCAAGAATTTATTTTGGGCATGCGAATGGGAATATTTTTATTTATTTGTTATGATTGAATTTTAATTCATGATTCCTAAACTGTGTGTTCTTAATGTGAATATTCTTCATGGATGATTGATGATGATTATTCTGAAATATTGCATGAGAAATTATTTGTTGATGCGATCTTTATGGTCAAATCAAATGTTGCCTTCATAGAGAATGGCATGTAATTATGTATCTAACCTAAAGTAGAGTACATTAATTTCAGGTCACGCTCTAGAATGGCTAACAACAATAAAGAATTAGCTGATGTTATTCGCCTTTTGGCGGAGAAACTGACTCAAGAGAGAGCTGAACGTCCCAATTCTGCTGGGGACATGTTTGAGAGGTTAGCCAAAGTTAAACCACCATATTTTAAGGGGCAAGCTGATCCTACCTTTTTGGAGAACTAGAGTAGGGAATTTGAGAAAATCTTTGGGGCTGTGAACTGTCCTGAGAATATGAGAGTAGGTCAGGCTGTGCTGTACCTAAAGGATGAGGCTGATTTGTGGTGGAGAGAAAATGGAATTAGACTGAGTGTTGTTGCAGGTTTTAATTGGGATTCTTTTGTTACTGCCTTAAGAGGGAAGTTTTACCCTGCCTTTATGAGAAAACAGAAAGCCCAAGAGTTTATTAACCTGAGGATGGGGACTATGACCATTTCTGAGTACTATAGCAAATTCATAGCACAGTCAAGGTTTGCACCTGAGGTAGTAGCCACTGAGGATTTAAAGGCTCAAAGGTTTGAGCAAGGTTTGACTGATGAAATCCAGCTGGGGTTAAGTGGTAAAACTTTTTCATCCCTAGATGTTGTGTATGGGAGAGCCGCCCACATTTATGGTCTTCAGTCGAGGCATGATAAGAAAAATGTTGTAGTGGGTGAGAAAAGAAAGGATTTCAACGCTGGGGGAAATCAAGGTAACTTCAAGAAGAGTAGAAATGAGAATGGGAATTTCCAAGGGTGGAATAATCAGGGTTACAATAATAAGGGTCAATCTGAGAGAGTGTACCACTATAAGAAGTGCAGTACTAACCATCCAGGTAAAGACTGCAAGGGACAATTAGCGACCTGTAACTACTGCCAGAAGAAGGGCCATAGGGAGTATGAGTGCTTTGCTAAGCAGAAGAAAGAGCAAAATGGCAATGGGAGTGGTAACCAAGTGAGGTCAGGATTTAACCACTCGGGAAATCAGGGTTCGAAGCCTGTAGGGGCCCAGAACAACCAGGGGAGCTACAATAAGACTGCTAGTGAGAGCAACAACCAGAACAAGGCTCCGGGTAAACTGTTCGTGATGAGTCGCAATGAAGCTGAATGATCTGCCGACGTAGTGTCTGGTACTTTTTCTATTAACTCCGTGCTAGTTAAAGCATTATTTGATTCGGGGGCGACTTATTCTTTTGTTTCATCGTCTGTTATTAAAAGTCTGGGGTTAGTAGATTTTGAGGTGATTGATTTGCCTGTTAGTATACCTACTGGTGAGACCATAAGGTGTACCAAGTTGTTCAGAATTTTGTCTCTGAAGATAGGAGACTGTGTTTTTCCTTCTGATTTGATAGAGTTTAATCTGGGAGACCTAGATGTAATTCTGGGGATGGATTGGCTAAGTTTATACAAGGCCAAAATAGACTGTGAAGTTCATAAAGTAGTTTTAGGAAACCCTTTGGGGAAGTTGACCTCGTATAGACGTTTTGGGAAGTCCAAGAACTTTGGGGTTATTTCCGCAATGCAAGTAAAGAAGTTGATGAAGAAGGGGTGTGAGTTATTTTTCCGTAGTGTGCAAGATGTGAGTAAAAAAGTTGGGGTAAATATTGAGGATGTTCCAATTGTGAATGAGTTTATGGATGTGTTTTCAAGTGAGATTTCGGGTATGCCACCTGCTAGAGCTGTTGAGTTCACCATAAACTTAGTTCCTGGAACAGCACCTATATCTAAAGCACCCTATAGAATGGCACCTCCGGAGATGAGTGAATTGAAGACGCAATTGCAAGAGCTGTTCGATAAGGGTTATATTAGGCCTAGTGCATACCTTGGGGAGCTCCTGTGTTGTTTGTTAAGAAGAAAGATGGGAGTATGAGGTTGTGTATCGATTATAGGGAATTGAATAATGTAACCATCAAGAACAAGTATCCTTTGCCTAGGATAGATGACCTATTCGATCAATTGAATGGAGCGAGCGTGTTCTCGAAGATTGATTTGTGTTCGGGGTATCACCAGTTGAGGGTAGCTGATAAGGATATACCTAAGACTGCGTTTAGGACTCGTTATGGTCACTATGAGTTCATTGTGATGCCTTTTGGGTTAACCAATGCACCTGCCATATTTATGGACTTGATGAATAGGATTTTCCATGAGCTCTTAGATAGGTTCGTTGTGGTATTCATTGATGATATTCTGATCTATTCGAAGAATGAAAAAGTGCATGATGAGCACTTGAGGATTATATTGGAGACGCTTAGGAAGAATCAATTGTATGCCAAGTTCTCAAAGTGTGAGTTTCGTTTGGAGAAAGTAGCATTCTTGGGTCACTATGTGTCTAAGGAAGGAGTCTCTGTAGATCCTGCTAAGATTCAAGGTGTGAGTGAGTGGCCAACTCCAAAGAATGTGTCTGATATTCGAAGTTTCCTAGGTCTAGCTGGCTATTATAGAAGATTTGTGAGAGATTTCTCGAAGATAGCGAGGCCAATGACCAATTTGATGAAAAAGAAGTCAAAATTCGAGTGGAGTGAGAAGTGTGATGAAGCTTTTCAGATTTTAAAAGAACGTTTGACCTCCGCATCTGTTTTGACCCTGCCTGATGGGAATGAGGGATTTGAGGTGTATAGTGATGCTTCAAAGAATGATTTGGGATGTGTGTTACAGTAGAATGGGAAGGTGATCGCGTATGCGTCGCGTCAGTTGAAACCTTATGAGGCTAATTACCCTACCCATGATCTCGAGTTAGCTGCTATTGTGTTCGCCTTGAAGATTTGGAGACACTACCTGTATGGGGTAACCTGTAAGATCTTTACCGACCATAAAAGTTTGAAGTATATTTTCACCCAGAATGACCTCAATATGGGCAGAGAAGATGGTTAGAGCTGATAAAGGATTACGACCTAGACATCCAATATCATGAGGGGAAAGCAAATGTAGTTGCTGATGCGTTGAGTAGAAAGTCGAGTCATAGCATGAATGTCTTGATAGTTCCTGAGGAGTTGTGTCGAGATATGCAAAGACTTAGCCTTGAAATATTGAATCCTGGGGAGATCGAGGCAAGATTGAGTGCTTTATCGTTGGGGTTGTCAATTTTCGACGAGATCAAAGTGGGTCAAGTTGGGGATGAGCACCTAGAGAAGATTGAGGAAAAGATGGGCCAAGGTAAGGAGGTTGATTTTAGGATCCATGATGATGGTAGTCTGAGGTTCAAGAGGAGGTGGTGTGTACCACAAAAATGTGATGAGCTTAAGAGACGTCTTATGGATGAGGGCCATAATACACCGTACTCTGTGCACCCTGGGGGTGACAAGTTGTATAAGGACCTTAAGCAGATCTATTGGTGGCCAAACATGAAGCGTGAGGTTGCCGAGTTCGTGTCTAAGTGTCTAACTTGTCAGAAAGTCAAGATAGATCATAAGAGACCCATGGGGAAAGTTCAATCCTTAGAAGTTCCGGGATGGAAGTGGGATTCCATATCGATGGATTTTGTGATTGCTTTGCCTAGAACAAGGAATGGCAATGATACTATTTGGGTTATTGTGGAGCGTCTGACGAAGTCGGCCGTGTTCATTCTAATTAAAGAGACATGGAAGAAGAAGCAACTTGCGAAGACATATATTAAGCATGTAGTGAGATTGCATGGGGTTCCAACTGATATTATTTAATATCGTGATTCGAGATTCCTCTCGAAATTTTGGCAAAAGGTTCAGTTAAATCTTGGGACAACATTGAAAAGAGTACTGCCTTTCACCCTGCGACTGATGGTCAGACTGAGAGGACTAACCAAACTATGGAAGACATGTTGAGAGCATGTGCTATTGATTTTCAGGGTAGTTGGGAAGACCAATTAGATTTGATTGAGTTTTCAGACAACAATAGTTATCATGCGAGTATTAAGATGGCACCTTTTGAGGCATTATATGGAAGAAAGTGTAGAAGTCCCATATCTTTGGAATGATTTTAGTCGAACATAGTATTGGGGACATAGTTCATTGAGGAGACTGTCAAGAATGTGAAGTTGATTCATGCTAGAATTCAAGCTGCTCAAGATAGGCAAAAGAGTTATGTCGACTTGAAGCGAAGGGAAGATGAGTTCGAAGTAGGTGATAAAGGGTTTCTGAAAGTATCACCAACTAAGGGTGTGATGAGATTTGGGAAAAAGGGCAAATTAAGTGCCAAATATGTAGGTACATATGAGATTCTACAAAGAATTGGGAAGGTAGCTTATAGGTTGGCTTTGCCAATGGAGTTCAAAAAGATGCACGATGTGTTTCACATTTCCCAACTCAAGCATTATATCCTTGATGAGCGTCATGTCTTGGAGCCTGAGAGGATCAAAATTGATAGTAGCCTCACATATGAGGAAAGGCCTGTGAAAATTCTTGATAAGAAGGTGCGTAGTACACGCAATAAGGATGTCAATATCGTGAAAGTGCTTTGGTCAAACCATGAGTCCGAAGAGGCGACGTGGGAAGCTGAAGCTGAAATGAAGAAGAAGTACCCAGATTTATTCCTTGAGGTGAGTTACGAGGGCGTAACTCGTTTTCTTTAAGGGGGTAGAATGCGATAGAATTTCGCGCTTTTTACCTATTTTTATGGTATTTTTATGCATTTTATGCTTATTTTGACGATTTACACATGTTTGGTGCAAAATAAATAGATTCTCCGCATAAGAAAAGGTGTTCATGGGTAACACAAGTGATTTTAAGTTGGCAAAAGAGTGCACATGGGTGGCACAAGTATTTCTCCAATAAGAGTTGAGTTGAAAAACTTTTGAAAAGGTGTGAGTTTTCGTGTCAAGTTTCGGGACGAAACTTCTTTTAAGAGGGGTAGACTGTAATCCCCCGTATTTTTATGAGTTTTATAAATATATTTTAATTTATAGTTATTTATATTTTATTATATTTTAGCATTTTAATGATTTCATATTTCAAAGGTTGATTATTTGAAAGTCAAAGGAATTGTTTTAATAATTTATTCAAGTCAAATATTTATTAAAGACATGCTTTGAAAGTACTTAAGGGCCTATTTGGGAACTAGAATTTCATTTGAAATTCTGAATTTGGCCCAAATCAGGTGTTTGGGTACTCAATGGAATTGGATTTGGAATTGGGCCAATTACAACTCAATTCCAAGCCATGTTAGAAAAAGCTATTTTCAAATCACACCCCCTCCACATGTGATTTCAAATTCTGGCCCAGTCCACATCTCACCCCTTCCCCTAAAAAAGCACGATTCTCTCTCTCCTCCCTCAACGATCGATTTCTCCCAAAATGAAATTTCAATTTCTGCAGATTCTTGCACGAATTTGCGGTTGATCTCAAAAATTAAAAGAACGAATTTGCGGTTGATATCAAAGATTGAAGGAACGATTTTACATCTCAGAATATTCTTCGATTGAAGGTACAATTTTTTTTTCCATCTTTTTCCTACTTCTGTAATTAGGTTTTATTTTCTAATATAGTCGAGTTTATGATTTTTTATTGCTTTTTTCATGATTAAATTTGTAAATTTGATGTTTCTTTTGGCTATAATCGTATTGCGTTTTACTTATTTTTGTCGGATTTTGCGGAATTAGGATTTGGTTTCGGATTTTGCGGAATTAGGTTTGGGGTATGGGGTTTGGGTTCGGATTTTGCAACTATGTTGTTTCTCTGCCTCTAGTTATCTTGCTTACACATCTGTGGAGTCTCTTTCCGAATCATTCAAGCTGGTAAGTTTTCTTTTGTTTGATTTGCATGATATGAGGCTTGGATAAATATGATATTGCAAGACCGAGGTTGGGACAAATAGAAGTTGTAAGTGATTTGCACAAATTGAACTATGATTCATTGTTGTTGGATCTGTCAAAAATCTTTGACTAGTCCAAACCATGAATTTTGGTTCAAGGTCTAAAGCCACAAGCAGCAGCACTATAGCGGCCTCTCCCTGTTTAGATGCTACAATTTAGATTAAACAGTCAACAAGTATAAGATTGGGTTGCTTGCTACAATTTAGATGCTATTACAAAGGTGAAATTTCTCTAATCAACCTCGTATTGTACACTAAGTCTAGTTTGTCAAAATGATATAGTTTGTTGTGTTTTTAAGCATCACAAACTAAATGCTCCCCCTATCTTTTTTTGCTTGTATGTTTGAAGATGTGTTCATTTCATGATGCATAACACTTAAGGTTTGATTGACAATTGAAATCATATGATAAACTGTTGAATGTTGAACTGCTTGGCCCTTAGCTAGGTTTTGTGTTTTTCAATTCCATGTTTTTTGTGGCTATGAGATAGTGATGGGTTTGTTATTTATTAATCTTTGGCTATTTTTATGTCTCAGTATATAGCAAGATACAATATGTCTCATGATCAACAAGTTTCTACTATTAGAAAGCGAACTAGAGATGACAATGATGATGAAATGGAACTTATTTCAATAGTTAGTGGCTTTATTATGGTAGCAGTGGGTGCATGGCATAATAGGTTTAAGCATAAGGACATGCCTTGGAATGAACATGAACGTGCAATGAAAAGAGCGTATTGGTTGGATTCCCTCATGAATGATAGAATTTGTAAGGAGCAGTTGCGTAGTTGTTTTGATAAGTTATGTCATGTTTTAGTGGCTGAAGGAGGTCTAGTTACTACTAGGAATGTAACAGTCTTAGAAATTGTTGCTTTCTTTCTACATACTCTTGCACATGATCTTAAGAACAGAACGATTGGTGCTGTGTTCACTCGTTCGGGAGAAACGGTAAGCCGTCAGTTCTATACCGTGCTCAAAGCTGTGATGAAGATAGGCAAGTTATATATTAAGCAAGTAGATTCTAGTGTGACATATGATGGAGACAATAAGTGGAAGTGGTTCGAGGGGGCACTTGGGGCACTTGATGGGACACTTATTAAGATGACAGTTGGAGTTGAAGATCGGCCTAGATATAGAGATAGGAAAGGAGATATTACTACTAATGTACTAGCTACATGTGATCCTAGTCTTCGGTTCAATTATGTTTTGCCGGGTTGGGAAGGATCGGCTTCCGATCCTCGCATTCTAGGGGATGCCCTCCGAAGACCTAATGGTCTCAAAGTTCCCAAAAGTGAGAAAACCTCAATTTTTTCATCTCTCTCCTTATAATAATAATAGTTAATTTAGTTCCTTATTTTTTTTTTAATGTCACAGATAAGTATCTTCTTGTCGATTTGGGATACTCTATTGCACAAGGGTTCTTGGCTCCATATAAAGGCACTCGTTACCATTTGAACTTGTGGAGAGGAACTACTCCTACAAACTATAAAGAATTGTTCAACTTGCGTCATTCATCTGCACGTAATACTATTGAAAGAGCATTTGGGTTATTGAAAAAGAGGTGGGCTATATTGAGGAAAAGTAGCTTTTATGAGAAGCAAACACAAGTAAGAATCATAAATGCATGTTTTGTTCTCCATAACTTTGTTAGAGAAGAGAATATGGATGAGGAGAATTTGTTATACGAGGTGGATGAGGATCTATCAAATGTTGAAACTGTAGATACCTTGGAGGATGAAGAGGAGGATTTCGTATCAACGACACAAGCCTCACCTCAATGGAACGATTTTAGAGATGAATTGGCAAAAAAAATGTTTTGGGAGTATCAAGCTCGAAGGGGAGCTACCTCACATCCTCTACCTTAGTTATTCTAGTAAAGTTTTAATATTGTAATAGAATATTATTGGACCTATAGACTAAAGGGTCAGCTTTTTTTGTTAAAGAGCAACACTTTTTAGAACTCTTTCCATGAATCAGCTTCATTTTTCTGTATTTGCTGCTTATTTGTGTGTTTTATTTGCTGCTTATCTGCATTTGGTAGCACCAGTGTTGTTGTCTACAACTGGGAAGCACTTGTGCCGCTGTCTCAAATTTGTTGGCGGTGCTGCAAGTGATGTCCACAGCTTTTGGCGCTGCCTAAGTCTCTGCTTGTACGTAGCTTGGAAGTACTTGTCTGTTGTCCGCATTTCTTTGGCGGCGCGCGTTCGTAGCTTGCTTTCGCGGCATAATATTTCTGCTAGCCTTGTATATGGGCCTAATTGTACACATCTTGACCATTGGTTCTAGCTAGATGAGCCTAATATTTTCACTTTTTGTAGGATTGTGTTAAAGTAGCACTTATTGGGGACTTGTAATTAAGCGACATCAACTTTGAAGCTCTACCTGCTCTTTGAGGTATTAAATACTTGATCTTTCTTTCATTTACTTTTATTTGCTCCATTAATTTGTTATTCATCCATGCATGAAAGTAGTACATGGCTTAATTCTTCTTTGATTTATTCTTCTTTGGCTTAACGTTTCATGTCTATAATCTATATTTAATGTTGAAATCTTTTGCACAAATGCAGATAGCAACCCCAACTAGAGTATAAGGACCCAAGATCACCACATGACTTTTGTTTGTGGTTTATCTAAACAAAATTTGCACATTGAAATCTTTTATGCTCTTTAATCCACTCTAGCAATCTGTCATACTCAGGTGTGGTATTCATGTATTTCTTTCATAATAGAGACCTCAAATCTGAATCGCCTATGTATATTGAACTGAAACTATCTTTTAAGCATAGTTGCAATGAAATTGAATATCATGTGGTTAAATGTGACTTTACTATTTGAATGCTGAACTGTGTCACTCTATTAATTTAATTTCTTTGTAATGTAACTTGCTTTAAGAAAAAAAAATTCAAATCTAGTGCTATCTTATGGAAAAAGTTTTATCTGCTTCAATATCATGTAGTTCTTTCAAGCTATTTGGATCTGAAATTGTTGGCAGGTAATGAACAACAAACGGAAGGAACCTGTGCAAGCTCTTAAAAGAGGCTATGTGGCTTGGAATAAACAGATGGATGATATTCTCACCCGAGTTTTGTTGGAACAACTCCACAACAAGGAAAAAGGAGATGGAGATTTTAAGCCCCAAGCCTACCAACCTGTTGTCGATGAACTAAAGAAAGAGTTGGGCATCCCAATCAACGTGGAGCATGTGAGAAATCGAACTAGACTTTGGAAGAAGCACTATGGTTGCATCACCGACATTAAGACTTATACAAAGTTTAAGTGGGATGATGAAAGAAAAATGATCGTCATCACAATTGAAGATGTAAAGCAATGGGAGGGATATATTAAGGTATCTATTTCAATAAACTTTCTAAGGAATATATTAAGATTTGGGGAGAACGGGAACTGGGACCATGAGATGAATAAGATGCAACTTCTGGAGAAAATTGTCGCCCCACTACAGTTTTAGCGGGTCTAAAGTGATTGTCATATTGTCAATAAACAGAAAGCTTAACCAACTTCCAACTAATTCATAGTCGTGTTTTTATTTGTGTTTGCTGTTTCGTATTCTGGTGCAATAGTGTAAGTTAAGCTTTCCCAATTCCCAGTTCATCTATGATATGAATTTTTTTTGTTCATATCAACAAAAAGAAGTAGAGCATGTTGTATTAAAAAGTAGTACATATTAAATTACAGATGTTGTACATTGAAACCAAAAAATACCATTATCTTAATACGGCTAATAGACGGTGATCGTATGTTGGTTACCATATCTTGTTTGTTTTGTTATTGTACCGTGTCACGGCCCGGTCCGAAAAATTTATTTGCAGCAAATTGGTATATCTTCTTTGTAGGCGTAGCTTTCAAGATGAAGTTAAGCTAGTGGCTCGAAATGTCATTTTTACGTATGTTTTGCTTGTTTGCTTCTTGAATATTTTCCCTCTCTAGTCATCTGTTGTAGTATGAGGTGAAATATATCATGTTCTACTATCTTTTCGGGGAGAACAAAAATGCAACCTCTTATCGTAACAAGTGCATAGAGAATTGGGAAGATATATGCACATTATTTGGTGCAGATAGAGCAGGTGGTTCGGAAACGACATGATGAGGCGGCGGACGCCATGGAGGAGGAAATGATAAGTGAAGGAAAGAGCTCATCCAAGGATCCAAGCTGTTTCGGGCTCGCAAGCGCAAAAAGATAGTTAGGCGATGCGGTCAATAGTTTTGCCGAGTCCTTCGAGAGAATATGTGCAAAGCAAAATGAACGACACTCCGAAACCCACTTGTCAAGAGATACATACCGTTGTGTCACGAAGTATATGGCATTTCTAGGAATCGGATTATGAGGGCGGTAAAAAGGTTTATGAATGGTAATCCCGACGAGTTTCTAATGTTGAAAAGAGCTACGGAGGATGAGACACTTGATTGGGTACTCTTGTGCCTTCTTTGAGTAGTTTGACTCACTTTCATATGTCATTGTAGGTTTTTTTCGTTACTTTTATCAAATACTACTCTTAAATGTTGCTCTCGATGTTGAGATAACTTTTGTTATAACAATTTTGGATTGTTGGAATGTCAAATGCCTCTTATTTGCTAAGGATTTAATATTTTTTTGTTAAATGCAATTACAAGATTATCCAAACAATAGCATGGAATTAGAATTCGGGAATTCAATTCCAATGTTTTCCAAACACATACATAGATTTGAAATATTGGAATTCAATTCCCATGTTTCCCAAACAAGTTTGAGAAATTGGAATTGGAATTCAAATACATGATTTCAAATTTTAGAATTAGAATACAATAATTAAAATAAAATCCGGGTTCCCAAACGCTACCTAAAATTGTTTAAAACACTTAGTGGATTTGAAAAAGGAGTTTAAATGGGCTTGAGGAACCCAAATACTAATTCTAGTGATGTTAGGAGTTCAATCATCATTCCTATTCATCATTAAACTCTATTTGAAGCCCAATTGTCTTTCCTAAGCCCACAAAGGGGAAACTATAAATACCCCATAAACCCCAAATTTTCCCCACAACTCTATTTTCTCTCTCCTCCTTCCTCCCACATATTTCGGCTCCCTCTCTTCTTCCGTTTTTCTTGCTCGATTTTTGCACTTCTTTTGGTTCCTCCTTGTTCCGGCCAGCCACCGTCCGAGCACCACCATTGCCGGCGACCACCAGCCCCCAGCCACCGCTGCTGCTGCCCTCCTTGGCCGGCGTTCTTCTCCGCTCTTTTTTTGCTTTGGTTTGTTTTTTTCTTCCTCCTCAAGTTTTACTCAAAGATTGTATTTTTAGGTTTTGTTTTAATTAGTTTATGTTTAAAGGTTATAAGTTGACGATTTATTATTGAATCTAAGTTATATAATGTATGTGTTGAAAGAATAAAAATTCAGATTTGATTATTATATTTAAAATAGGGTTTTAAAATATCAAAGTATGGATTTTCAGGGTTTAAGAGATTTAAAAATCATAGTAGCATGTTATAAACTATGAAATTGATTTAAATTATGAATTTAAGCATGTTTAAGTATGTTTAAAGGGAGTTTTAATAATTGGAAAAATTGACAACAGAGGTCTCAACTTTGGGTGATAATTTTTAAAAGGTCTGAACTATTGATTAACCTGTGTAGATCACAACTTTAGGGGGTCTTAACTTTTAGCGGGCCTCGGTGACTTAAAACTGACAATTTTTAAAAAAATCTCACCTAGTTCCTACATCCCTCCCTCAATTAACCCTTTTGGCGTGACCCAAGTTTTACAAGTGATGACCTATTAAGCCAGTTTCAAGTCACCGAGGCCCGCTAAAAGTTAAGACCCCCTAAAGTTGTGATCTACACAGGTTAATCAATAGTTCAGACCTTTTAAAAATTATCACCCAAAGTTGAGACCTTTGTTGTCAATTTTTCCTTAATAATTTATAAGTTGCTGGAAGTTTAGGAAGGTTGTTATTAATGGAGTTTTATGGATTTTCATGACTAGTATAGTGGTACTATACAAGGAAGTATAGGTAATTGAGGTTTTAATGATAAAAACAACCTTTAAATATTTTTCAAGGGGACTTAAAGTATTTTAAAGTTGCTGGAATCTATTTGGAGTATTGATTATAAATTCTATTGGTTGTGTTAGGCGGAGAATTCTCTCTAGGCGACTTTTAAGATCGTTAAAGTGGCCTATCAGTTTGTTTACACAAGGTACGTACATACCTATGTGTTGATTGAGATATCATCATGATTAAAGGAAGGAAAATTCTGTAGTATCATGTATAGGAACTATGTTGAGTTCATATATGATATTTATTATGTTGGATTTTGCATGTTTTATGCTGTGGTGTAAACATGTTGATTATGAGATTATCTTATGAGATTTATATCATGTTTGTATGGAAAATTGATGCAAGCATGTTGGTTGGGAACTTTTTAATTTATTAATTCACATGGGGGAATTAATATATTTATTAGTATTGGATCATGATTGATCATTGTTCCCTTTGAGTATTTCACTGCTTTATAAGGACTGAGGACCTTATATGGTAAGTTGATATTTTCTACCTATGAAAGGTAATTTGGTTGTTGGCTAGGTTCAACAAATAAGAAAGATTGGATTAAAGTTGAAACTAATCTTGGATTGTAAGTTGTGTGATCACTTATCTAATCCTAAGATAAAAAGAGAATTGTGATTGTTTGATGATTTTATTATTTGTGTTGCTTGTGAGTCATAACAAGTAATAACTGGTAAATCATGTAAAGTGAAACTGGATAGCAATAACTTTAGACTGGTGCACGTCTAAAGTATTGGACAATTAGGAGTTGGAGTACATGGTGGTAGCCCATGACTTTTCTGGGTTTCGGGTTGATCACCGTTCCTATTTTATTAAAAGGTTCCTCGATATCGTAGGTCATTTTGGAATACGGAGTCGCGCCCGTATTTCGTCTTCCTAGGGGAAGGCTGTTTTAGATGAGACAACTCGGTCCATTGACTATTCCATTTAAAGTAATAAGAATGTTGTTTAAGTTTAGTTCAGTAAAAGTTATCTGCAAGTTATTATGTTATTATCTATTCCTGCCTACTATTTATTAGTATCATGTTAGGATTGTTTACTTGTTTAGTATGTAGTACTCAGCTTTGCTGATTACGTGCTTTTGTTGTGTGTGTTGATCACGGCTTTGCCTTATTGATCCTGTGATGACCCATTTTGGTGAGCAGTCTCTAGGGATCAATAGTGCATAGTCCATCTAACAGGTTCGAAGATGATGCATCATTGGGATCGGGATTTTGGAGAGCTTGTGTAGTTTATATTCCGTACTTTTGAGTTATACATTTTATAGTTGGTTTAATTTGATTTTAAGGTTGACTTTGGTTGTTGGTTGGTTTTGGAGTTGACTTTATTGTTGACTAAGTTTTATTTATAAAGTTTATTATTATTGGTTTCCGCTGTAAAATTCTGAATAAGCCGATACGTTTTCACACGGGCGATAATACTTTGATAATTCTCTATGTTTTACATTAAAAAGATATTTTAGAAAAGAGAGAATTGTCGGGGTGTTACACTGAATATCTAGGTCATAGTCCTTAATCAATTCCAACCATCTTCTCTGCCTCATATTGAGATCCTTCTGGGTGAAATATACTTCAGACTCATATGGTCAGTAAAGATCTTGCAAGTGGCTACATACAGATAATGTCTCCAAATTTCAATGCAAACACAATAGTAGCGGGCTCTAGGTCATGGGTAGGATAATTCGACTCATACGACTTCAACTGACGCGACGCATACGCGATCACCTTTCCATTTTGCTGCAGAACACACCCCAATCCATTCTTCGAAGCATCACTATACACCTCGAATCCTTCATTTCCGTCAGGCAGGGTTAAAACATATGCGGAGGTCAGACACTCCTTCAAAGTCTGAAAGGCTTCCTCGCACTTCTCACTCCACTCAAATTTTGACTCTTTCTTCATCAGGTTAGTCATTGGCCTTACTATCTTCGAGAAATCTCTCACAAATCTCCTATAATAGCCAGCTAATCCCCAAAAGCTCCTTATATCCGACACATTCTTCAATGTAGGCCACTCACTAACAGCTTGAATCTTCGCAGGATCCACATAAACTCCTTCTTTAGATACATAGTGACCCAAAAATGCTACCTTCCCCAATCGGGACTCACACTTAGAGAACTTTGCATACAGTTGTTCTTCCTAAGTGTCTCCAAAACTACCCTCAAATGTCCATCATGCTCATCTTCACTCTTCGAATAGATTAAAATATCATCAATGAACACTACCACGAACTTAGCCAAAAACTCATGGAATATTCTATTCATCAAATCCATGAATATAGCCGGAGCATTGGTCAATCCAAACGGCATCACTGTAAACTCATAATGACCATAACGCGTTCTAAATGCAGTCTTAGGTATATCTTTATCAGCTACCTTCAATTGGTGATACCCCAAACGCAAATCGATCTTCAAAAACACACTCGCTCCATTCAACTGATCGAATAGGTCATCAATCCTAGGCAAAGGATACTTGTTCTTAGTGGTCACATTGTTCAACTACCTACAGTCAATGCACAATCTCATACTTCCAACTTTCTTCTTCACAAACAACACAGGAGCTCCCCAAGGTGACGCACTAGGCCTAATATAACCCTTCTCCAACAGTTTTTACAATTGCATCTGAAACTCGCTCATCTTAGGAGGTGTCATTCTATACGGTGCCTTAGAAATAGGTGCAGTACCAGGGACTAAGTCTATGGTGAACTCAACGGCTTTATTAGGTGGCATACCAGAAATCTCACTTGGGAACACATCCATAAACTCATTCATAATCGGTACATCCTCAACCTTTAACTTAACCTCTTTGATCACATCTCGCACACTACAAAAGAACAACTCACAAACCATCTTTAATTTACCAACTTCTTCACTTGCATTGCGGAAATGATCCCAAAACTCTTAGGCTTTCCAAATCATCGGTATGAAGTTAACTTCCCTAAAGGGCTTCTCAGTACTAACTTCTAAGCTTCACAATCTATCTTGGCCTTATAAAAACCTGACCAGTTCATCCCCAAAATAACGTTTAGGTCTCCCAGATTGAACTCTATCAGATTAGAAGGAAAAACACATTCTCCTATATTCAAAGGTAAGTCTCTATACATCTTAGTACACCTTATAACTTCTCCAGTAGGTATACTTATGGGTAGGTCAATTACTTTAAAGTCTAATAACCCCAAACTTTTTATAATGGACGACGAAATAAATGAATAGGTCGCTCCAGAATCAAATAATACTTTAACTAAAACGGAGTAAATAGAAAAAGTACGAGAAACTACGTCGGCAGACTTTTCAGCTTCATTACGACTCATCACGAACAGCTTCCACGGAGCTTTGCTCTGGTTGTTGTTATTGTTCTCATTAGCAGGCTTTCCGTAGCTTCCTTGACCATTCTGCGATCCCGTAGGCTTCGGCCCTTGGTTGTACGCTTGGTTAAACTCAAACCTTCCTTGACTACCATTCCCATTCCCTATGCCCCTTCTTCTGACAATAGTGACAGGTCACTAGTTCCCCTTTACAGTATCTACCAGGGTGATTCTTGTTACACCCCTTGCAGTTGTAACCTCTCTCAGACTGGCCCTTACCATTAAAACCTTGGCCATTCCTTCCTTGGAAATTTCCATTTCCATTCCCATTCCTATTCTTTTTAAAATTTCCCTGATTCCCACCAGCATTGAAATCTTTCCTTTTCTCATCTACCACAGCATTCTTCTTATCACATCTTGATTGAAGACCATAAATATGGGCTGCTCTCCCATAAACAACATCTAGGGATGCAAAGGTCTCACCACCTAATCCCAATTGGATCTCTTCAGTCAGCCCTTGCTCAAACCTCTGAGCTTTCAGCTCTTCGGTCGCCTATAACCTCATGTGCAAATCTAGACAATGCTATGAACTTGCTATAGTACTCAGAAATGGTCATACTCCCCATACTAAGGTTTATGAACTCATGAGCCTTTTACAACAGTAAAGAGTCTAGTTTATAACATGTAATTTATCCCTAAAAACCTGAAATAACATACGAGATAAAGAAAAAATAAGTTAAATCATGAACCAAACAATAACAACCACATAAAATCAATCGCATGAATAATCACATGAGGACTGAAGTACATCTTAAAAATCGCAATTTCACATGAAAAATCGCAACAAGTGATCATCTAAACAAGCAGATATATCTAAGGAGTAAAAAAAACCTGAAACAAGCTTCAGCAATTCGAGCCTCGGAATTTCCGTATGAGTGAGGGAAGCTGAGAGGTTTCTGAAGTGTATGGTTGGGCGACGGCAGGGTATTGTATAACTATACGTCTACACTCATGTAGTTTAGAATTTTTTTGATGCAAATGGGCCGCAAATATCAATATAACATCTTAAAAGACATAACAAACCTAAATTAATTCTAATATTATTTTCCTAACTTTTATCGTTGTCAAGCGGTAGATAATTTCTCCAAACGGTGTTTTATTTTATACTTCCAGCATTTCTTTTTAGTTTACTTAACCAGGAGGAAGTACAAAAGTACGAGCGACAAACTGAAAAGTGAGAGAAAGAAAATAAAATGTGAGTAGATTAAAAATAAACAGACCAAAAAGGAAAGTGTGTAGATTAAAAAGAAATGGAGGGAGTAGCAAGTAAAATTTAGTATTAATAGTATGCAATTTCAGACTTACCGTAATTACATTGTGATGATAATAGATAACTAATATTTATTGAAAAAAGTCACTTATATTTCGAAAATATTATACTGCGTGCTTTGTAATATACTCTAAGAAAATACTACAAATAATATATGAATATTATCTTTTTATTTTTACTTTAATAAATTATTGAAAGAATGGGAAGATAACCGATAAATCATGATAAAAGTAGTAATAATAATAATAATAATAATAATAATAATAATAATAATAATAATAATAATAATAATAATAATAATAATAATAATAATATTGTTATTATTATTATTATTATTATTATTATTATTATTATTATTATTATTATTATTATTATTATTATTATTATTATTATTATTATTATTATCATCATCATCATCATCATCAATAGCAAGTGCACCCAAATCAAAATCAAACCCACCCAAAATGAAATAATTCATAAAACAATTGACCCAAAACTTGACAAGAAGTGATCAAAACGGACGCGTCTACATGATGTTTTTCACGCAAACTTATGCGGTTTTCCGTACAAACTAAATCAACTAAATTTAAGCAGAGAATCACTATTTTGATTGATATTTGTAGAACTAAATTTATATGGGTCAAACTTTAAGACAATTGTCCCTGAATTGAACTGAACAAAGAATTGAATCAACTGCGCCGAATAGAAACTGAAAATAAAAAAGTTGCAACATAATCAATTCAGGGTAAAAAATTAAAGAAATTCAAATCAATTGAATTAAACTGAATTGTTTGGTTCAAACTAGAATTGAACTAACTAACTTAATTGATATCTCTATTTATCTTCATAGATCAAATGAAATCTATATAAATATCTAAAACAGAATCCTTGAGGCCATGTGGCATGAAGTTGGAGAATTCACACCCATGTGGCATGCTCTATTGTTTAGAGGCTTAAAGAGATAGTCCACGTGGCAAGCACCTCTTTTTGAACAATTTCAGACAAATTAGGAGAAAAATATCCTAAAATTATGCCTCCTAATTGAGATTTTAATTGTTGTATTTAAGGAAACAAAGATTGACCTTCTAATTGCGAGATTTTGATACCGGATGGCCAACACAATTTTAATTTCCATAATTCAAGGAATCATAGCTTCAAATCAGGGATGTTATCACCTACTGCTTAAATCACGGTGCAAAATTAAGATTTCCCATTATTTTAGGCAAATCTTCTCTTTACATATTAGGAAAAGATATTCTTCTCTAATTTGCAACTGTGAACATTTATTACAAACTTTTCTGTGTTTTTTGAACTAGAAAAGAGAGAAGAGGAGAGAGAGAGATCAAGAAGATGAAACATAACCATGCTTAATTTTACCAGCGAATTTTGAGACAAAGAAGTAAAGAACATCATCTCAATGTCAAACACGAAGAACTCTATCTTCTCATCTCAATCGCAAGGCTTTCTTCTTTCTCCTCTCTTTTTGCTGAATTAGGGTTTCTGTATAGATTTATCATCAATTTTGAATTATAATTGATGTTTTTGTTTTTATGTATCATCTTTGGACGTGTGGGTGGAAGGAAAATCTAGACTGAGAAGAGGAGAAAGAGATTATAAGGTTTTCTGATAGGAAGGTATAGCTCAATTTGTTTTATCAATATGTTTTTATAGAATTTGCTAAATTATATTTTGACTTAGAATTCATTTTCTTTTTAAGTTAGAAGGACAGTGACATTCTTTGTAACTGGTTATTGCAGATAAGACCAAATGACAAGCTAAGTACCCTCCTGTTGAATAAGGAAGATGTGCTTGAGTAAGTTATTTAATATGCAGTAACCAACAATGTTTACCTGCAAATCCTAATCAATGTGGTATGGTCTCCATATTATTTACGAGCAAGATCACATCTTGAGAACGGTGGAATCGAATTGCACTTGTGATTGATAAAGGAGTAGCTACACTGCCAATGGATGCTCAACAATCTTTCTTTTAATTTTCCTATAGCTTAAAATGCTTGGAATTTTTTTATCACAAGTAACATCTCTTGGACAACAACCATTCTTTTTCTTATAGATGATAAATTCATATCCTTCATATTAACCATTGGTGCTCAACTGCTCATGTTGTAAATCATCTTCGTCAGATAGACGTCTCCAACTGCTTAGCTAGACGACGTCTTAAGCATTCGGGTGGTAAAGACATTTCTGACTCAATCAAGCTTTGTGCAGTTGTGCTTAAGCGAGTTTAATTTGTGCATTTGAGATGGTCAAAAATGCTCTCAGCTTACTACCCAAATGTGCTAAATGTTATCCAAATGTTCTCAGGCCTCAGCTAAGACCATCCATTTTTGTTTCGTTGTAGGCTAATTGAAAATTGATTCTTAATGCTATAATTTAGGCATAAATGAGGCATTGTTTCAGCTATTTCATCTCTATAAATCGCCCAAGTACGTGTTCATATATTGGTACAATAAGTTCCATAATATATTTTGAGCTTTTAAGTCTTTGTGCTAAGTTGGAGATGTGGTAGTCGTCTGACCTGTATGTGGTTATATGACACTTCATTGGTTCTAAGTGTCTAAAATAGTTCTAGATAGTTAAATTAATTTTTAGTAATTTATCTAAAAATTGGTTTTTTTTTTCTCCTTGTGTTGGTTTGGTTAATAGAAGTAGTAGAATTTAGAGGGAACTAATAAGTAGAATGAGCAAACGAATAAGGAAAAGTCCAACAATCAATAATATTTTTCAATGTTAGTCTAGCGGACATGGATTTTATCATCAAATTGATCAACTTCCATGAAAATACAGATTTTTATATCAATTATTCTATAATCACTTATAAATATTTGTGTAACTATAGTAAATACCTTTTTTTTGGTTGGTTCTCTCTTTTTCTTAATTATCCATCTTTATAGAGGATTCTCACTAAAAAAGAGTTTCTTGGAGACAAAAAGGGTGGAGCAGTAATGAGGAAAAGCACATGTCACGAGATGTGGTGGTGAGTCTATAGCGGTTGGTCGTCTACAACATGGCACGATGGTCTATGTTTTTCAAAACATCACCAGGAAAAGAGAGA
Source organism: Beta corolliflora (assembly GCA_947648045.1). Lineage (NCBI taxonomy): Eukaryota > Viridiplantae > Streptophyta > Magnoliopsida > Caryophyllales > Amaranthaceae > Beta > Beta corolliflora. The sequence goes on from CANSZD010001827.1 coordinate 221,785, forward strand.
TAGGACGAGCAATTCTAATGCAAGAGAATTATAAAAGGTGATAGGGTGTAAGGGAAACATGAAGCAAATAATACTTTTACCTCAAATATTACTTCTATTAAGGTACCATGTTTTCCCTCACTAATGAATAACGATTCCTAAGTCATCCTATATTAAATATTTTCTATATTTTTTATGTTAAACACTGTGTTGTCTGATTAAATGTAGTTTGTGTTCAACTTTGGCAATTACGAACAATAAAAAGAACTACCTAAAAGGATACTCTTATATGTGTTGCATATTTTAGTTTGTTTATACAATTTTTATTTCATGGTTGGTTTGTTGGTTATTGGCAACTTGAATGATTGAGATTGATGATATTTCAATTAGTATCTTCTGACCTTTATAACATATTGTATTTATCAAAAATTAATCTTTATTCTACTCTTTAAACTTTTTTAGGAAGATATAATAGGCTACAATTGGAAAACAAGTGGAACAAAGGAGGAATTTTTTACAGGCAACAAATTAGACTTAAAACCAATTGTATACAAGCAAATGAAGGGAAGAAGAATGAGATCAAAATGAAACTTGCTCATGAAATATTGTGTGGTGGGAGATTGATATTGCGTGAGAAAGGATTTGATACATCATTACTGTATAAAAAAGTTTTTAATCAGTTTAAACAAGTATATCTACATATCTCTTTTGTACTGTGACTAACTTAGGAACTAAAATGTTTCCTTTTAATATCAATTATATTATTTAATTTAGGATTGGATATATAGCATCTTGGCCTCTTTTTATATTTATAATTCCACTATTTTATTTTTAGCCACATTATAATTGTAATAAACACTATTTATAGTATGATTTATCCAAACAAAGACTAATAAATGAAATATGAGGTCCATCAAAGGAAGCTTAATAGAACCCAACAAAGTCAATATAGCTATATTTTGAAGCTTGTAATAAATGTCTTATTGGGGTGAGAATAAATGGTGATATTATTAAGTGTAGGAAGGAAACCCCTATTCTTAATTAGGTTTACTATACAATTATGTTTACTTTTAGGTGTACGTGTACATTAATTAAATATGTCAATTGAAGAAAACAAATGGTTAAGGCATGACAATTTGTATAGTAGTTTGTAGTTGATAGTTCGAATAAATACAAACTGATATTCAAAATTTTAGGTGTTTTATTATAATAGTTTATGAATCAGTTAACAAAAATTGATTGTTAAAGGTAATTGGGCGGGCGCAGATGTTGTCGTTGTGTGCACCGCACCCGGCCAAAGATAAAATTTCTCCTACTCTCTTCTACACTAAGGTAGTATAGTGGAAGTAGGGGTTGTATCCACAGGGAAACAGGGACGAGTTTAATATTCAGCGTGATTCGAAACCTAGATTAAGCTAAGGGCCGAGAAACCTAATTACAAAGGGGGGTTTCAAGTATATTATAAACAAACTAAAACTAACTAGCAAGTAAATAAAATGAGAAATCAATTATGGAAAGATCTTGAATCCGATTAACATCCACTTCAATTCATTATCGATCCTCGAACCTCCACTCTAATTATTTCCATAATTATCTATTGTTGAGAATTAATCTCGCATTCTCCTTATTCTTAGTTGAATAGCACGATCAGCATGACTATAAAACCCTAACTAAAGGATAACCTAGTCCGATCTGCGTCTAAGTTCAATCCAATAGCAAAGAATAAACACGAGAGAACCAATAGACCCGCTAATGTCATACACGCGATAAACATTCAACGGTTGATTCAATTTCCCTAAGAAATAACCAAGATGATCTGCATCTAAATTACTCCCTAGTTTGCTACAAATTGATAAAAGAATAAAACAATCCGATTCTATTCTTAAATCTAGCATTAGATTAACTACACAATCAAACTAGTAACGTTCCTAGCATAATTATGCAATAATCATAAATCACAAGCATAGAAATTGAACCATAATCAAGGAAAATAGATAGAGAAGAAAGATCTCACAATAATGCTTGAAGCTTCATATTAATCTCGTTCAAGAACAGTTCAAGCTACAATCGGCATAGCAATAGCCAATTCCATAATTGAAATCTCTAAAAACTAAACTAGAAAATGAAAACTAAATCTAAGAAATGAAAAACAAAGAAAAGAGAAATGAAGAACAAAGAGGAATGAAGAAGGAAAGATGAAAAGAGAATCATGAAGAAGGAAGGATGAGGAGAGGAGCTCTCCCCTCAAGCTTGCCACTCCAAGATCTACATTTCAGCTCTCCTCTTCGTCCTTCTCTTCGTCTCCCCCAAAAATTAGGTTTTAGGAAGCATTTAAACCCCGCACAAAATCGTGGCCTCAAACCGTCAAAAGCGTCGCGAGTCGCGACACTGATCGCGAGTCGCGACGAGGACTCTGTCTCCCCGCGCACAAAATGGCTGGGCAAGCATCGCGAGTCGCGAAGAACATCGCGAGGTGCGACAAGCAGGTGTCGCGAGTCGCGACATCCCTCGCGAGTCGCGAGCCTGCTGCTGGGCAGGTTCTCGTGCTGTGCGAGCGCTGGGCTGTGCTGCTTGCGTGCGATGGCTGGCGTCCGATGCTTGCGTGGGCGATGCTGCTGGGCCTCGCTGGGCTGGCATGGTTCGCGAGGCAAGCATGCGGTAGTTGGTGGAGCTTGGTTATGCGATGAAGCTTGGCTTGGCGAGCTTGTGGCTTGCGATGCTCGGCTCAAATTCATTTCACCTTGGAAGCTCGGAATGCATGACATTAATCACAACTTATATCGCAAAACTCCGAACTTCCGCTAAGGATGATTTATATGCAAACCTTAACAATTACGAACAAATCCCTTAGCAATGTGCACCTAAAATGCCACAAGAACATCGTATAACTTGAGCGTATCAAATACCCCCACACTTGAACTTTACTCGACCTCGAGTAAACTCAAAAATGAGAAATACCAATTAAATCATCGCCCAAGCTATCGAAACCAACCTACACTCCCCATCAACTACATCATCATCATCACATCTTAACAAAATACGCTCAAAACCTAAACGTAAAGGACTATGATCCCCCCACACTTAGATTCAAGCTACAATCAGAAATACAGACGCGACAATAATCACCAAACGACAACCAAAATGTGAGCTCAAATCCTGAAGGATCTCAAAGGAGTTGAACTCACTCCAACGCCACCATCAAAATGACAACTCGCCTAAAACCTCAAAAGACAAAATACTACTACTACAACCAAACTAGATAAGCAAGCTATGGAACAAAGACAAAAAGGGATAAATTCCATGCTTACTCCCAAAAACAAACAATCAAAAGAAAGTGAAAGCCAAAACAAATCTCCGGCAAATGAGTCTTCAAAATACATAATTCTCTCTTAATCTCTCATTTTGCCTAGGAGCCCTTTCGGGTTTTCATCCTAGCTTCTCACATTTCTTTTTTTCATCTCACCATCTTACCCGCTCAATATAAGCCACTTTTTTGCATAGGTTGCCCTTTCGGGTTTTCAACCTATCCGGGCCCCCAATTTTTGCCCGAGTCGCCCGCCCTTGCGGGTTTTCAACTCAGCGGGATTCATTTTCATTGTTTTTTTTTTTTATATTTTTTTCATTTTCATTTTTTTTTTCATTTTTTTTTTTTTCAAATTGAAATAAATACAACATAAATACAACATAGATACATGAGAATGAGAATACCCTCCCCCCTACTTAAACTACACATTGTCCTCAATGTGTCGACAATTAGTAGAAAAAGTAAACTGAAAAATGGGGGAAGAAAATCGAAAATCGGGTAAATCGAAGATCGAATGCTCAAAACTCATGACATACAATCCGTCAAACTCAAATTTCTTAACAACACCAACTCAAATCTCCGAAATCAACTCACAACCCTCTCCCTCAAATCACTCAAACAAATGGCAAATTCAAAAGTTATAAAATTTTGAGATTTGCACCTAGCTCAAGAGATCGAAAAGATACAACAATCTCACTCCTCTAGTGTTACCAACTCCTAGCTATTGAACTCCTCCCAACGGGTTTTCTTTTGTGGACTTGGGCTCAAAGTGGATTAAGATTTGTTGTGGTTCTTTTGAGTGGGTGGGCGGTGGGTGGAAGAAAATTTGATGTGGTGGTGGAAATTTGATGAGAAATAAAGGAAAGAAAGAAAATAAAAAGGGTCTCGGGTTGCCTCCCGAGAAGCGCTGTTGTTTAAAGTCGTTAGCTCGACTTATTACCTTAAGCTCAATCATTAGGTTGTGCTCCATGTGTGACAATGGTGGTTCCATGTCAATCTCCACTTCAAATACCTGCAAAATTGATTGAGAAGGACTCTTGCAATGCATCGTTAGTACCTAGCTTACTACATCATGGTTGAGCATATAACATCAGATTATATCCAAAACCTAGCATTAAGTCAACAACAAACATCAACTAGTAGTACTCCTAGCTAATCCAAGTCATGACCATTAATATCAATAATTAAAGCTAGACAATAACCAAACAATAAGCCGTCAAAAGCTTCAATCAATCATTCCCAAGATAGTTTAAGCAACAAGTTCCATGCTTCTTGTCCAAAATACGAAAGTGAAATACATAGAGCTCAATGGAAGATGAAAACTAGAAACTCAAACAAAAAGGGAATTCTTTATATGAGTGGCCAATCAAAAACAAAGAGCACAAGCAATACCATCCAAAAATCACGCTAAATACAAACAAGTAACACCGTTTCCCCGGCAACGGCGCCAAAATTTGGGCGGGCGCGGATGTTGTCGTTGTGTGCACCGCACCCGGCCAAAGATAAAATTTCTCCTACTCTCTTCTACACTAAGGTAGTATAGTGGAAGTAGGGGTCGTATCCACAGGGAAACAGGGACGAGTTTAATATTCAGCGTGATTCGAAACCTAGATTAAGCTAAGGGCCGAGAAACCTAATTACAAAGGGGGGTTTCAAGTATATTATAAACAAACTAAAACTAACTAGCAAGTAAATAAAATGAGAAATCAATTATGGAAAGATCTTGAATCCGATTAACATCCACTTCAATTCATTATCGATCCTCGAACCTCCACTCTAATTATTTCCATAATTATCTATTGTTGAGAATTAATCTCGCATTCTCCTTATTCTTAGTTGAATAGCACGATCAGCGTAACTATAAAACCCTAACTAAAGGATAACCTAGTCCGATCTGCGTCTAAGTTCAATCCAATAGCAAAGAATAAACACAGAGAACCAATAGACCTCGCTAATGTCATACACGCGATAAACATTCAACAGCTTGATTCAATTTCCCTAAGAAATAACCAAGATGATCTGCATCTAAATTACTCCCTAGTTTGCTACAAATTGATAAAAGAATAAAACAATCCGATTCTATTCTTAAATCTAGCATTAGATTAACTACACAATCAAACTAGTAACGTTCCTAGCATAATTATGCAATAATCATAAATCACAAGCATAGAAATTGAACCATAATCAAGGAAAATAGATAGAGAAGAAAGATCTCACAATAATGCTAGAAGCTTCATATTAATCTCGTTCAAGAACAGTTCAAGCTACAATCGGCATAGCAATAGCCAATTCCATAATTGAAATCTCTAAAAACTAAACTAGAAAATGAAAACTAAAACTAAGAAATGAAAAACAAAGAAAAGAGAAATGAAGAACAAAGAGGAACGAAGAAGGAAAGATGAAAAGAGAATCATGAAGAAGGAAGGATGAGGAGAGGAGCTCTCCCCTCAAGCTTGCCACTCCAAGATCTACATTTCAGCTCTCCTCTTCGTCCTTCTCTTCGTCTCCCCCAAAAATTAGGTTTTAGGAAGCATTTAAACCCCGCACAAAATCGTGGCCCCAAACCGTCAAAAGCGTCGCGAGTCGCGACACTGATCGCGAGTCGCGACGAGGACTCTGTCTCCCCGCGCACAAAATGGCTGGGCAAGCATCGCGAGTCGCGAAGAACATCGCGAGGTGCGACAAGCAGGTGTCGCGAGTCGCGACATCCCTCGCGAGTCGCGAGCCTGCTGCTGGGCAGGTTCTCGTGCTGTGCGAGCGCCGGGCCGTGGCCGCTTGCGTGCGATGGCCGGCGTCCGATGCTTGCGTGGGCGATGCCGGGCCGGGCTCGCTGGGCTGGCATGGTTCGCGAGGCAAGCATGCGGTAGTTGGTGGAGCTTGGTTATGCGATGAAGCTTGGCTTGGCGAGCTTGTGGCTTGCGATGCTCGGCTCAAATGCATTTCACCTTGGAAGCTCGGAATGCATGACATTAATCACAACTTATATCGCAAAACTCCGAACTTCCGCTAAGGATGATTTATATGCAAACCTTAACAATTACGAACAAATCCCTTAGCAATGTGCACCTAAAATGCCACAAGAACATCGTATAACTTGAGCGTATCAGTAATCGATATGCAATTTTTTGCCAACAGGATTAAAAGCACATCACACACATAGCAAGTTTCATGATAAGGAAAATTTCAAGCTATTGTATCGACATGCATCTATACATCTATGTGTCTAATTTGTATCATCATGTTATACCTATAGATTTCATTCGAAATATATATGATTGTGCCTAAAGAAAAAATTAAGAATTTATCCATAATGCTATACCTATAAATTTCATCTAAGAAGGCTTGAATTTCAAATTATAAATTAAAACATCTATTTGAATTATAATTATTGTGGGAGCCTAAATCCTAGGGATGGGGAAAACTGACCTAACCTATTTACCTAACCCAACCTGAAATAAGTAGATTTTGGGTTGAGATTTTTGACCCATTTACTTACCCATTTAAATAAATGGGTTTGGCTAAGGTTGACATTTTAAACTCAATATTAATCTGCTTTGACCCATTTAACTCATTCATATATAAATTTTCTATAATTTGTATTGAAATTAGTGAAAATTTAATAAGTGCTAATTGTAGAATTAATATACTGAAAAGAACTTTTATTGTTGAAAATAATTAGTTTTAATTAAAATATAATAATATGGAATATATAATTGGGTTAAACGGGTTAAATGAGTAACCAGATTAATAATTAGGTCGGGTTAGGGTTGAGTTATTCAATCATTTTAATAAAAGTAGGCTTCGTAGCATGAGAATATTATAACATAGTAAAACAAATATATATAAAATATATGTATACATACATATTGTGGATCATATGGTCAAACTAAAAACAGGAACAATTAGCGAGTAACTAAGTGTTTGCGTGGTTGCAGAAAAACAAATTAATTTTGGAGAGAGATGAGAGAGAAAAGTAGGGAAAGTCACTCCTTGATGCCTTCTCTTCATCAAGGTTTTCTCTTATTTATAGGCAAAATTCGTACATAAAAGTTGCCTTACATACTATTTCTGCTTTTACAGCTGTGACCTTATCTAAAACACTTTATTTTCTTTACAGCTATTATACTTACATGCCTTATCTCTTAGTTGTCTTTTATACTTTTACAAAACATTATCTCTAAACTTTATCTTAACATTATTTCGTGGCTAATTTTCCATCGTTACTTTATTCCGATGTCACTTCTTGCAGGCTTCCTGAAGATTCTTCCTTATCTTCACCTTCTATGTCTTCAATCATAGGAACAGTAGTTTATTGATTTCTGCATATCTGACACGTATGGTTATTTTTTTGCTGCATCCATCTGCAATATTTTTTCAGAGTATCCAAAGTCATAAAATTTCTCTGGATATATCTGGTTACTAGTTCTTGATCTGGACGAAGTAGACTACATATCCATAACTTTATGGTTTCTACTGCTTCATGACCATATTCTCTGCTTTGAGAAATAATTAATGTATTAAGCTCCTTGTGGTTTATCCATACTGAAGTTTTAACAATGTTACACAAGGCTTCATAGATTGTCTTGATTTTAACTGCCCTCTTTTCGCTGAGTATATCTTGTACATCATTGAGATTTATCTCTGGCTGAGCTATTATCTTTTCATGGATAATGTAGCTTGTTGTACATCCCATCTTTATAACTCTGATACATTGCTTAATCTCCTGGAAGGTAACTTCGCCAGTGGCAGTATAACATCTTACAAAAATCATTGGAGACTTTGTAATTTGTAAATAGCTTTTTGGCTGCTTTATATAAGATGGGGATTGAAGATAACTCATCTCCATTCATTGTATAGACTGAGTTAAGGAGTCCATAATCATATGCTGCCTTGACTAGTTTCGTATTACATCCTGGCAATGCAATTAGCTCATTTATCTTTCCTAGAGGATTAGTAACATAACCTCTTTCTATCTCTGCATGGTTATCTTTGATAGTAATTTCAGGAGTTGTATTTAGCTTATTTGCGATTATCAGGAAATTTGAAATATATTGTCGAACCAGAGGGTTCATAGTTTGTTTAGCTCCAAGGGTTAGTTTTTCTTTAAACAAGGTAGTATCTGGCACGAGATTAGGGAATTCAATCTCATAAAAAATTGGCTTGGGGATAACTTGGTTTGGTAAGTAACTTTGTAGAGACATATTTCTTTTGTTCGACGGAGATTTATTATAATGTAGTTTGTTGATACTATTACATAAATGTGAGAAGCTTCCAATCCAATTAAGGAGCAAAAAGATATTGGTTGTAGCCAAAGTTATAATGCTAAAAGCAGAGCTATCATCAAGAAAGTTAACTCTCTGTTTTGCTCTAAGGCGTAAACAATGGTGTTCAGTATAAGTTAGTTTGTTTCATTGGTAAAGTGTGAACAACAGTGGAAAATTTTGCCTCAGTAGTGCAAAAGTTTTGGAAACAGTCCAAAGAACAAGGTCTTATGTGTTAGATGATTGTTTTCATAATTAAAATTTGGCAGTCAAGATGGAAAATGAAACACAAAATGTCATCGTACAGTTAGATGTGGATAGAGAATTAGCAAAACCAATAGGCAAATAGCAGCATATGTAGCAAATACACCAAACAAGACATGTGAGCCACAATAAATATAACCATTAATAGAGGGAATACATAGAAATATGACAAAGGGAATATTTAGTAGAAGTAAGAGGGTGTACCTGCTATAAAAGTGGAGGATGTAAAGCAGCTATAAATTCACAGTTGAATAAGAAATAAGTTAAATAAAAAGTTAAACAATGACAGGTATATAGTGCTGCAAGTAAGTTAAGAATTTCAGAATAAATGTAGCCATTAATGAAGCACATACATGAAAGTATAACAAGGGAATGGCTAAGAGAGGGAGAAAAAGATATACCTGTTGTTGATGTTGAGGTTGTGGAAAAGGGAAAGCGGTGCAATAAATATACACTGGCCTAGGAAGGTGTGTTGAAAAGTCTTAGATAAACGGTTGAAAAGGCATGGTGTTTGGGGTAAGTTACAAGCAAAAAAGTACGGGTTACTGTTGCAGAAGGTATGGTAGGAGTGTTGTGCGCAGGCTCTTTTGCTAGGAAGAGGGGATTTACTTGTGTAGAGCCATGTGATATTTATTATTTTAATAGATATAAGTACAAATGGGAAGGTAAAAGCAAATAAGTTACCACATTAGAAGGAGTAGGTAAGAAAAGGCAGTAATTAGGTGGAAGCCATTCACAACAAGTGTAATTTTATTTTACTTCAAAAAACATTATTTTACTTTCCTGCTTGCATGTACTATTCCTTAAGACCAATGCAGGATGACATTAGAAAGTAAGTTAGGTTAGTAAAGATTTTAGATGAATATCATTGTCCACTGTTTTCCTAGAAATAGATGTAATATGACAGAGGATAAAAATTCGAAATATATGTTTTTTTTTTGTTCTGGATTACCCTGGCAGTGTGGAAAATGTGTGCAATGTAGGGGGGTGCATTTCACACTCCTTGTTAAGTTCCTAACCACGTGCTATTATAGCCACTCACTACGTAGTTTGTAGACACCGACCAAGCCGTTAAAGCGCAACTGTTATGTGAACTGGAACACAATAGCAACATAATATGTGCAACTATGTGGTAAGGAAAGTGTGTAAGTCTGATTAGTAATATGTTCTTGTAAAAGTATATGAATACCAAAAGATAACCAATAATATAAATACTAACAGAGAACCGGTTACTGATCCAAATGTCAGGAAGTATATGATCCTTTGAACACTGAACTTCCGTTTGGCCACGTAGAAAATCTATTGTTCAATCTTGGTCCTGTGCTGCAAAGGTAGAAAAAGTCTATAATAGCACGTGGTCAGGAAGTTATGCTTGCTAGGAAATATGTTGCACTCTTGGTTTGTTATGAGATGGTAAATGAACAGCGCAATCAAATGTAATAATTAACTAAAAGATGCAAATGTAATTTAGGGACAACGATATAAAGCGGACAAGGGCATACCTTCCAGTTCAAGCGAAGGCAATTCCGTGCCACTCATTTGTAGCACTTACGGACATGCAATGGTAAACGTTATACTTGGATGGAAACGTAGCTATAAGCTGGCCAACTAATTTTAAGTTTACCTGGGAATACATGGGTTGGTTATAGTACAACGTGTAGGCGTGTCAGATTTGCAATAAAGCAGACCTCAACGAAACAGCTGCATATGCTACACTACTGTAATTATTAAAAGACAAATGATGCATAGTTATATTGATTTTGATGTGCATACGCCTAAATTTCACTCAGCAAACACAGTGAGCGTTTGATAGTCATGCATAATTGTTGATCAACACAACTACACATTGGATTAGGATGAACATTCACTCTAAGTATGGATAACAAAAACAAAGAGATCCTTTCTGACTTCCAACGCGTACAGCTGGTAAAATATACATGGTTGTAAAGGGAAAAATAAGTACATCAGTCAGCATGCATAATTAAAGAAACTAAATGTAAAGGCACAAGGGCAACAACTAATCGAGTCAAGGACATATACATATAGTAACATAGCTCACCAATGCAAGGAGTAGTGTTTCAGAAGATTCCAAGTACGCGTGCAAAAGGGTAGTGTCAAAACAAGCATACTAAAGTGCCCGCAATACGCTTTGAAGGAAAATAGAAGAATAGTAAGTAAGCGAGAGGGTTAAAAGGTTAGAATGTTTGTGTAGGAGTGCACAACCTTTGATGGGCATGAACTATGTAATGCCAGCCAGTTTCAACACCGCAAAGCTGACGATATTTTTAACAAAGGTATCAATCTGGTGAGGTGGGGATGGTTTTGCAAGAACCATGACTTGGTTTGAATTACATGCACGTGAAAGGCCCACGTACAGCTGGCCATGTGAGAAACAAGGTTGGCGAAGGTATAGACCAACTTGTTTGAGTGTTTGACCTTGTGATTTGTTAATTGTCATGGCGAAGCTTAGTTTGATAGGGAATTGTTTACGTTGAAACTGAAATGGATATTTGGAGGAAACAGATGGTCGTAGGTCAATACGAGGTAGTAAAACATGTTCTCTCTTGTGGTGCCCTGTTGTAATCACACATTCTATAATGTTAGGGAAAAAATGTTTCCAAATTAGTAGTGTGCCATTACATAGCCAAGATGAGGAGGCTAAATTCCTGAGTAGTATGATAGGGCAATTTTCCTTTAGAACTAAGTTATGGGGGCTCATTTCACCTGGGCAGAGGGTGTGAAGGAACTCAGGTGGGTATATATTACAGCTACCCTCAAGCAAAACATCAAAACTCTTGTAGACGGAAGCTTCCCCTGGGAACTTTTCAATTAGCCGAGCATTTATTTCATCAACATCATCATTGACTGGTGTTAAGATTGCTCGGTCTGTGAATGCTTCTTCACGGAATGGGACAATGTCAATTTCTGTAAACACACTCTTGACAAGCTCGCCCAATGAATCATTGTCCTCGTTGAAAGGAATGAGCATATGGCTTGGAACTGGAACCCATGCACTTTCAGTAGTTTGTAACTGTCCATTTCCAAGAGTTAGTAAGAAATCTGCAAACACAGGATCTGTACGAGCTTGCATGTTGTCGGTTAGGATGATTTGCCTAAATTGTGGCCATAATACAGAAGAAACAAGGCTTGATTCAACAGCCTCCGATCCCTCTATGTTTTTTTGGGGACCACAAGTAGTACTTGGCGGAAGTCTCCACCGAAGACAACAACTTTACCTCCGAATGGGAGATGTGGATCACACAAGTCGCGTAGCAACAGATCGACAGATTCAATATTTTATTTTTTCGCCATGGAGGCTTCATCCCAAATGATTAGAGACGCTTCTCAAAATAATGCAGCGAGGCCACTTTGCTTTGAAACATTACATGCCAAGGAAATGGTGGGGTCAAGTGGGATTTTAAACCTTGAATGGGCAAGTGCGCCCTGTTGCAATGTCTGACGCTGCTATGCCTGAAGTTGCTGTTGGGAGCACAATTTTGCCAAGTTTCCGCACAGCTGCATACAATGCACAGTATAGAAAATGTTTTACCGGTTCCACCTTGGCCGTCAACAAAAAATGAACCAGGTGTGTTAGTGCGTACATGGTGCAGTATGCAATCGAATGCTTCCTTTTGCTTGGGGTTCAGTTTATCCTGAGCTGCTATTGAAGCATCAGGTATAGGAGCATCAAGTGCATCAACTATGTCCTTTACCCGTCTTATTTCATCTGTTTCAGGTTCTTTAAATTGGTCAAGGTTAAAATCTCTGAGGGTTTTTCCCATTTATTCTAGATTATGTTCAACTTCCCTGATAACTAACTGGATTGCTCTGTGTTCTTAATTAATATGTTGTTTAAAATCTTCAGATAAAAAAGGATAATATTGTTGCCACAGGGAAGCTGGATCACTTGGCTTGCAAAAAAGTAAGATTGTTGCAAATAAACGATGCAATGCACGAGGCATGTGGCTACCGATAGCTTATTCCATGCACTTTTGGACTATATCATCTTCTTCGAGCAATCCCAGTTCCAATGCAGCTGCTTGGAATGTCGCACATTTATGACCATTCACTATGCATAGGTCTTTAAATGATGTAGGCCCACGAACATGTGCGAGGAGCAGGCGTAGGTAAAAGCGCTCATCCTCTGACGGCGAAACAAACGTCATCCTACCAATGACAATTCTCTGAAGACTCTTTTGGTCCATGTTATAGATGAGGGTTTCCATACGAAGTGTTCGGTGAATGTAGGCGTGTTTTTATTTCGCCTATGTGGTGTGAGCGCTTATTAGATTTGACTACCCCACTGTAAAGGTTTTATTGAAAATTATTTTGAAAGAAGTCGCCAACAATTCTTTTTAGGAAGAATCATAAACCTAATTGGATGTGGGAAACCGTAGGGACAAATTATCTAATGTAGATTTCCCCGTCCTGACTCCATAGATGGTCAAAATGAACCAAAGATTGAGTTCGGGGGTGAGGGTACGGATATAGTAATAATGAACCACATTCGTCCAAAGTTGGCCTCTACTAAATATCGATTCATTACAGATTTTATGCCAAAGAATAATCAAATAACGTTTTAAACACCCTAAAAATATTTAGTCTAAGTAGGTTCAGGAAACACATAAAAAGACTAATTTTAGTGACATGTTATTAGGCAATCATTATTACAGGGCACCTAGCAGGTTGTCCAAATTAATCTGATTAATATTAGAACAGTATTTTAGGTCTTTGATTAGCAAAAATAACATGTGGGTGATAAAAGCATTAAGCAGGATAATCATATAATATGCATAGAATGATCAGGCAAGCATATTATATACAAAGGCAAGAATAAATATAATATGAAAGAAAGCATAGAAAAGGGGTTAGAATATACAGTAGGACGATTCTATATTAAAGATCTACATCAGGAAAGAAACAGTTAGTAACTTCAATATAAAAATAGAGAATTTATTTAAGGACCCTCAGGATTATACCGTGGCTTGGGTCTGCAAGATTGACAACCTTCGAGAAGAGCTATCGTGAAGCCTAAAAATCTGAATGTATGAATGTATCTAGATTAAATGTATTTGTGTTTGAAAGGTTTGTAGGGAGGTTTCGTAGTTCGTAAAAAGGTATTCGTAAAGTATTCGTCGAGTGTTATGTGGAAAAATCCGTTCTGAAATCTGTACGGAAATCAGGCCTATTTATAGGGAAAATGACACTGACGCGCCAGCTGCGCCTGGCGCAGGCTGACGTGTCAAGCGCATGACGCGGCATGCCCAGTAGAAAGCGTACACGTGGTACGCGTTTTGAAAAAGATAAGAAAGAAAAGTCGCGTCTCACGCAAAGAGGTGCGCTTGGCGCAGGACTCTACATGAAACAGAAGTCTATGTGGCAGGCCTACGTGGCAAATATGTGGCAGGACACGTGCGCTCAACGCAGGCCTGTGCGCTCAGCACAGTCAGCTGCGCTCAGCGCACCGCCTTGTTTTTGGCACGTTTTGACAGTTTTTTGATTAAAACGTGTTTTAAAGATTTTTCTTTATCTTTTAACTACGGATATCTGATTTTATGGGATAAAATCTGATTTTAAAAAATATCTTTTGAAAATATTTATTTATTTAATTATTATTAAATAATTAATTGGGATTTTCAAAGGATTGGGCTCAAAATACAATTAGTTATCAAGAATAATTAATTGGGCTTTAAAATAGGACTTTAACACTTTTCGAAATGGTTTTAAATAGCTTTTTAGACTGCTTTGCCCTCGGGTCGGACCAATCAAGACCACGATATGTTTCATCATCGGATCCTTAAATGGGGAGACATGATTATGTGTCTACCGAAGCCCACACTTTGACTGAGCATCTGGAAACTGATAGTCAAAGTATACGTTGTCGGGATGGAGAACGATTCTAAACGATCTACAGTTTAGAACTGATCTATATACGCCGGTCTCTGCAAAACAAAGTTAGTATGCTGGACAATAACTACAAGCAATCTGATTGCCTGTAGAAGAAGATGTTAGCAGATAGGTGCAAACAACTCTTATAAAGCACATAATGATGCAATAATGCAAACTTATACTCTCTAAGGATGCACGAGACGCTATGCAAGGATTAAAGTTATGCAAAGCTAAGGGATGACACGTGCTTGGTACTGTACTTTTAGGAGTTATTCTTTTAAAAATAAGAAAATAGAAAGAATAAAGTAAGGGTATTTTTACTATTATTTACAGAAATATTTAATTTGGGTAAGCCTACAGTTATAATTTAACTATACAACATATTTTACCTAATGATAATATAGCTTGGTTTCGTTTTATTTTCTAAATAAAATAAGAAATCGGAGTTTGAGTTGAAAGCAAATCCTATTAAACCACGGTTTACCGTGCTATAAATAAGTGAAGAAAAAAAAAGGAAATCAAAACCCTAAGTTTCTAACCAGCCGTTTTACCCCAAAATGTTTTCTCTCTCTCCTCTTTTCTTCTCCCTTCTCGTCACTTTCCTTTCCCCTCTCTCCGGCGCTACCTTCTTTCCTTCTCCTCTGTGTTTGCGTCGACTACCATCGACGTGCGAGTGTTCGAGTCGTGAGTCGTCGAGGAGTGCGGGTGTGTGTGTGTTCGAGTGTCGTCGCTGCTGTCGAGGCGAGGGTGTCGAGCGAGTCGAAGGTCTTTGCGAGCGAGAGGTGTTGCTTGACGGTGTTGTGCTTCGAGTGTGTTGTGCGAGTCATCGACGAGTTCTGACGTACGGTGTGTGTGCGTGCGAGGCGAGGCTGGGCGTCGAGGTTGTGCGAGGGAAGAGTTGAACGTGTGTGCGGCGAGTGGAGAGTGTTGCGTGTGTTGTGAGGCGCGACGGGTGGTGCGTGGCTAGTGTTGCTGCCGGAATTCCGTCGTCGGTGGTTGTCGCCGGTGAATCAGTTCGGTAATTCCTATAAAAAAATAAAAATTCTCTTCTTTCCTACTTAGTTTAATTGTAAATTCTGACTTCATTTTTCTTATGCATATCTTGGATTAAGTTTGTATTATAAATGAAGTATAAGAATGAAGTATAAAAATCAGATTTATAATTATGTTTTTAGTTCTTATGATAATTCTATTTCTCAAATCTGATATTTATAATACTTGTGTATAATGGTTTAAGTTGGTTTTATAAACTAAGTATAGTAAAAGTTAAAGGGAATCAGATTCTTGATTATACTATTAGTTCTTAGGATGTTTTTAATCCTTAATTCTGATTTAATTACACTTATGTATATTTGTGTATGTTTTAGTATTATAGACCAAGTAAAATATAAGTTACCAAAAATCAGATTTGCAAACATATAATTAAGTCCTAAATATGTTAGTTCAATAAGGTTTATGAAAGAAAAGTTTAACCAACAAGAACGTTCATTTTATTATTCGAAACACTAAGTTTTACATAGTTAGTTAAGCTGGTTTTATTTTAATGATATCAAGGACTTAGAACTGAATTACTTTTATTATTCGATTAGGTCCCAATTTCATAAGCGGAACGTTTTAAGTAATCAGCAAAGATTCTCCGTTACAACGTACGTACGCGTACTAGTTCAGTTCGATATATTAGTATCATGTTTAGGTTATGATTGTTATATTGGAACCTGGAATCATGATAGGAAATTGCTGTTGATTATGGTTGATGAGATTATTAGGTAACATGAAATCAATTGGAAATCTGTATGTATTTCCTTGTTGTATGACTTGTGAATTAGAATGCATTATTGTTGGTATGCGTAATTCTATCGTATCACAAGCATGAAATGAGAGTTGGATTGGAATCCTGTGATTTATTGTTGTAGCAAGGATGTTATGAGAAGTTGCTTAAACTAAAGAATTGAGCAATGTACCTAAGAAGGAAAAGTAAATGATTATATGCATAATGTTGTATGAATGAATATCACTAAGAAGGATCTTTGGCGATAAACTTGTAGTTGGAATCCCTACAAGTATGAACAATGGGGGGAGTGTGGGATTTGTTCTACACTCCTACGCAGGCCTACTGTGACGATAGTAGTGTCCTTATAAATTTTGATAACTCAAGTAGGCGGAAGGTTTCGTACGATCTTGGGGGTATGCATACTAAGGTGATGGATGTGGAACGAAACGAAATTGTATTTACATTCCATCTAATAGACCAAGTTGTCTATTAAGGATTAAGTAGCCCGTATGATTCTAGAAAGATGACGGTGCCTGTTCTATGCCAATTAAACTATAAAAATAAAATGTAATATTCTTGTAGTATCATGTCTAGGAATGTTTATTATTATACTATTTACGTTTAACATATTATTTAACTGATTATGTACGTACTCAGCATAGCTGATTGTTTGTTATTTGTGATGTTTGTTGACCTGTGATGAACCGTTGATGTTTCAATGGGGAGCGGATTAGGTATGCTGGTGATGCTGCATGAGTTTGGGCATACGGGAGATATTTTCTGGTTTATAAACTTTTAAGTGTTTTTGTTGAACTTATAGAATTATTAGTATTCGTAGTTAATGGTTTGAATAAAAAGGGTCAATGGTGATTCCCGAGTTGTAGTTTAAAGTAAACATGTTATTTCCGCTGCAATGTAGTTTTCTTAATAAGGAGTTGTTAACGTTTTAATTTCAATAAGCCTTGCGTTTCACCGCGGCGGTATCACTCCCAAAGTCGATGCAACGTAGTTTAGACGTGTATGGATTTTGGGGGTGTTACAAAACTGGTCATCAGAGCCAAAAGTTCCTATTCTTAAGGATATTTCAAAAGATTTTTTAAATGGGTAGTATGGGATAAGAGCATATAGATTACTTTTGCGTGCATTGAATCATAGGAATGATTTTATTTGTAATGCCTTTCTTGCCTTACTTGTCTAATATGTTTATAGAAAGTATGCAAATATTGTGGAATGAATCAGATGTTCTGATTATATGAAATGTGGTGTGGTTTGCTTGATTAAGTTTGTGAAAGCTTCTTTGAAATCTTCGAAGTATGAATAAATTAGGAGGATGTACAAGGATAGGTACGTAGATAGTGGTTAGGAGCACTAAATTAATTTCGATTTGGTATAATATTCCAAAGATGTTTCAAAAAGGGTATTGAACTAAAACATTATTTCAAATATTTTAGGAAAGAACCATATAAATTGTTGTAAATATTTTGAACTTGGAGTTCTAAAATTGAAAATAATCGTTTTACCTCTTATATATGTTTATATATAATGTATACTTAAAAACCTTAAATTCACAAAAACTTAGACTATTTTCTTTCTTTATTTTCGCAGATGGTTTACGACATAGGTCCTAAGGAATACCTGATGAAACACCGAATAGCGGAAGGTTGGGACATCTGGGCCTATAAGATGAAAGCTGCTATGGAATATAGGACCTTACAGGGAGATACTAGATTAAGGACTGAAATGGAGAAAATATACTTTATGCTGCAGTACGTCCCTAGGTAGGAACCCTACCTTTTCATACACCAAAGATATGGGGATATATGATCATAAAATGGAGCTTTTAATGCAACCAAACACGCCTGCTGGAGTCAGTACCTTCCTACGGTAGGGCATTTCATTACTGATCTTAAATACTGTGAAAATGAGTGGAGAATTCGTGAGAAAAGAAGTTGGGAGCCCTCTACCTCATCACCTCCAGTTAGAGGAACCTATCATGTGGGGGAAAGCTCGGGAACTAAGGCTGTCGATGTGAATTCAGAGAATCCCAAAGTTAAAACTGAGCCACAAATGTCACCTAGAGCTACAAAAAGAGTTGGATACCAAACTTTTGAGGATGAGTTCATACTCGAGGACTGCCATATAGCATCAAACCTTAGAACTGTTACCTACATTTCCGATGACGAAGGGAATAATAGGACGTTCATCACAGTGATTGAGGAAGATCATGTTGCACCTATGCTTGACATAGAAAATGAGGAAGATGGAGATCCTAATGAAAATGAGCCTGCTGAAGATGGATATCCTAATGAAAATGAGCCTGCTGAAGGGAATCCGATTGAGGAAAATGACCAAGAAGAAGAAGAAGAAGAAGAGCCCATAGAAGAAGAACCTCTGGAGGAAGAACCCCTGGAGGAAGATGAACCTATAGAGGATGACGAGCCTTTTGAGGACGAAGCTGACATGGAAGAAGGAATAGAAAATCCTAACTCAGATGACGAAGCTCACCATTATAGTCTCTAGTTTCTTTTGAAAATATAATTAGGATTAGAATATTATTTTATTCGTTTATTTCAGTTTTAATAAGGCTTGCATGCCAAGTAGCAAATTAGCATTCTTTTTATTCCTTTATTTATTCATATTATGTTTTTCTTGGAAACAATAAATTTTACCCGTTTCAATAATAATACAACAGTTTCATTCTTTTTTTTGATGTAACGTCTTATTTGAGATGTTTATATTGCAAGTCAATAGAGACTTAATGATTGTTTGCAATAAAAATGTGTTGTATAAACGTGCCAATGTGTAGTAGTTAAATAAATAAACGACTATGTGCATGTCGCTGAAACAGCCGTTGTGTCATTTTTCAGCGCAGAATGGTTCGTCAAGGCGGCACCCCTGATACCTCTCTTAATGTCGAGCAATCGATTCGTGATCTAGTGCAGATCACAGCTAACCTAGCTCAAGGACATAACCGGGATGGGGACTTGTCTGAAAAGGTTGCCCGAAGGAACCCACCAGTACTGAATGGGAAAGGGGGACCCGAAGAATTGGAAAACTGGGTTAGGGAGTTTGATAAGCTTTTAAATACCCTCTCCTGTCCATATGACAAGACTGTGCCCTTAGCAAGCTATTATCTATAGGGGGATGCCCACTTTTGGTGGACTCAAGCTAAGGACAACCTCCTCAAACAACCTGACTTTGGGTGGGAAACCTTCAAGAAAGCCCTGAGGGATAAGTATTACCCACCATACCTCAAAAAGCAGAAAGCCCAAGAGTTTATGATGCTAGAGCAAGGGAACTTGTCTATTGAGGAATATTACCGTAAGTTCATTGAGCTAATGAGATTTGCTCCTGAAATTGCCCCTACTGAGGAAGCTAGGGCCTCACGTTTTGAATTAGGGCTTACCCTTGACCTGCAAGGGAGACTGGGGGGAGATACTTTCACCTCGTTGGACCATGTTTTTGGTAAAGCTGCCAACCTATATGCAATAAGGAAAAGAGAGGAAGGAGGTAAACAAGGTGAGAAGCGAAAGGAGAATCCAAACCCCGAGGTTCAAAGATTTAAAAAGAAACACCATGGGAACCAGAACAATCAAACCTCCCAAAGAAACTTTGGTAAGGGACCCAACAACAACAACAACACTCAACACAATAACAACAACCGCAGACCTGAGCGTGTGTACAGGTGTAAGAAGTGCCCAACCAACCATCCTAGGAGAGATTGCGAGGGTAACAAGGTGGAGTGTCGTGAATGTGGGAAAGTGGGGCATAGAGCGTATGAGTGCTACTCAAAGAATAAGGTTAACTCCAACGGTCAGAAGAAGGGGAACTATGGAGACAAGCCTAGGAATGGGAATGGGAATGGTGGAAATGCATACCATGGGTCAGCGAACTCTAATTCCTCCAAACCACCAACTAATGCAAATAATCAGGCACCATCTGGGAACCATGTGACCAACAACAATGATAATAAGGGCAAAGAGAAGCTGTATATGATGACGGCTAGCGAAGAGGAAGCTCGTAGAGATGTTGTCAATGGTATTTTCTCAGTCAACTCAATTCCTGTTAAAGTATTGTTCGATTCTGGAGCATCTTTGTCTTTTATTGCCCATACAACTGTTAGAACTCTAGCACTGGTCGAGTCCGAGTCAATTTCTATGCCTATAGTTATTCCTTCTGGGGATACTGTTAATTGCTCTAAAAAATTCCTTAATGTCTCATTGAAAATAGGGGAGGGCTTTTTCCCTTCCGATCTAATAGAGTTTAACTTATCGAACCTAGACGTCATTTTGGGGATGGATTGGCTTTGGAAATACAAGGCTAAGATAGACTGTGATGCACAGAAAGTGAAACTGAGAGATCCTTCGGGAAAAAGGGTGTCATATAGGAGAATACCTCGAGAACCTGGGATTAAAGTAATCAACGCCTTGCAACTTAAGAGTTATATAGACAAAGGATGGCCTCTATTTATGTGTTCCGTGAGAAGGGTTGAGGATGATCCATTGAAACCTGAGGATGTGCCTATAGTAAGAGAATTTCAGGATGTTTTTCCTGAAAAAATACCTGGTATGCCGCCAAGGAGAGATGTAGAGTTCACTGTTGACCTAGTACCTGGAACTGGACCTATCTCCAAAGCCCCATACCGAATGGCTCCAGCAGAAATGAACGAGTTGAAAAACCAGTTGGAAGAACTACTAGAGAAGGGGTACATTAGACCTAGTATGTCACCATGGGGAGCCCCTGTCTTATTTGTCAAGAAGAAGGATGGTAGTTTGAGGTTGTGTATAGACTACCGTGAGTTGAACAATGTCACTGTGAAAAACAAATATCCATTACCTAGGATAGATGACTTGTTTGACCAACTTCAGGGTGCAAGGATATTCTCTAAAATACACTTAAGGTCTGGCTACCACCAACTAAGGATTGCTGATCAAGATATACCTAAAACTGCCTTTCAGACTAGGTATGGACACTATGAGTTTACCGTCATGCCTTTTGGGTTGACCAATGCACCTGCTGTTTTCATGGACCTCATGAATAGGATTTTTCGACCCTACCTCGATAAATTCGTAATCGTGTTCATAGACGATATATTGATCTATTCAAGGAGCAAGGAAGAACATGAGGGACATTTAAGGCTTTTTTTACAGACACTTAGGGAGAACCAACTGTATGCAAAGTTTTCTAAGTGTGAATTTTGGTTAGAAAAAGTGTCATTTTTGGGCCATTTCGTCTCTAAGGAGGGTGTGTCTGTAGATCCTGCAAAGATAAAAGCTGTAAGTGAATGGCCTACACCAAAGAATGTCACAGATATAAGGAGTTTCTTGGGTTTAGCCTATTATTATAGGAGGTTTGTTAAAGACTTTTCGAAGATAGCAAAACCCATGACTAACTTAATGAAGAAAGATTGCAAGTTTATCTGGACTGAAGATAGTGAGAAAGCCTTTCAAACACTCAAGGGGAGACTAACCTCAGCACCTGTGCTAGCCTTGCCTAACGGGGATGAGGGGTATATGATGTCTATAGTGATGCGTTAAAAAATGGGTTGGGTTGTGTTCTTATGAAAAATGGGAAAGTTATAGCTTATGCGTCCCGTCAACTGAAACCATATGAGGTTAATTACCCAACACATGACCTAGAGTTGGCCGCAATTGTCTTTGCCTTAAAAATCTGGAGACATTACCTTTACGGGGTGACTTGTCGAATTTTCACTGATCACAAAAGCCTCAAATACATCTTCACCCAGAAAGACTTTAATATGCGACAGCGCAGGTGGTTAGAGCTCATTAAGGACTATGACTTAGACATTCAATACCATGAGGGTAAAGCAAACGTTATTGCTGATGCATTGAGTCGTAAGTCTAGCCATAGCCTGAACACCTTGGTAGTTGCCGACAAACTTTGTGAAGAACTTTCTAAACTCCAGATTGAAGTGGTTCATGAAGGGGAAGTGGAAAAGTTATTGAGTGCGCTAACCATCCAGCCCAACTTCCTAGATGAAATAAGATAGGGTCAGCCTGGGGATGTGAAACTTGAACGAGTCAAAGCAAAACTTAAGGAGGAAAAGCATAAGGGTTTGAAATCCATGAGGATGGAAGTATACGCTACAAGGGTCGGTGGTGTGTATCGCAAAAATTTGAGGAGTTGAAGCAAAAGATTATGATTGAAGGTCATAATACGAGCTATTCCGTCCACCTAGGGGGGGATAAGTTATATAAGGACCTCAAAAAGATGTTTTGGTGGCCTGGAATGATGAGGGTAGCAGCCGAGTTTGTTTCCAAATGCCTGACGCGTCAGAAGGTTAAGAGTGAACACAAGATACCTCAAGGCAAAATCCAACATCTAGACATTCCAACATGGAAGTGGGATTCGATATCTATGGACTTCGTCGTAGCCTTACCTAGGAGTCGGGGAGGCAATAACACAATATGGGTGATAGTGGACCGAATGACCAAGACTGCAAGGTTCATACCCATGAAAGACAGGTGGAGTATGGAAGCCCTAGCCAAAGCATATGTTAAACATGTCATTCGATTGCATGGAGTACCCACGAGTGTAGTGTCTGATAGGGATTCGCGATTCCTTTCTAATTTCTGGAAAAGAGTCCAGGAAGCATTTGGTAGTGAGTTATTGATGAGTACAGCCTTTCACCCAGCTACAGACGGTCAAACAGAAAGAACCATCCAGACCTTGGAAGACATGTTAAGAGCGTGCGCCTTAGAATACCAGGGATCATGGGAAGACCATTTGGACCTCATAGAGTTCTCATACAACAACAGTTATCATGCTAGTATCAAAATGGCTCCATTTGAAGCGTTGTACGGGAGAAAGTATCGTAGTCCTTTGTGCTGGAACGATATTAGTGAGACTGTGGTGTTAGGTCCTGAAATGATTCAAGAGACTGTTGATCAAGTGCGAGTCATTCAAGAGAAAATGCAGATCAAAAGCGAAGGGAAGAGAATTATGAAGTTGGTGAAAAAGTTCTGCTTAAGGTGTCCCTAATGAAAGGAGTGATGCGATTTGGGAAGAAAGGAAAATTAAGTCCTAAGTTCATAGGACCATATGAGATTTTGGCGCGAGTAGGCAAAGTCGCTTATCGCTTAGAATTGCCAAATGAGTTAGAAAGGGTCCACAACGTGTTTCACGTATCCCAGCTCCGGAAATACGTACCTGACGAGTCACATGTCCTAGAACCTGAAAACGTCGAATTAGACGAAATCATGTCCTATGAGGAAAAACCCATCAAGATCCTAGACCACAAGGTGGCGTAGTACGAGAAATAAGGACGTCAAAATTGTGAAGGTGTTGTGGAGAAATCAGAATACTGAAGAAGCCACATGGGAAGCAGAAGATGCGATGCGTCTGAAGTACCCTGAGCTTTTTTAAGAGGTAGGTGAGTTACGGGGAAGTAACTTTTCTTTTAAGGGGGGAAGAATGCGATAGAATTTCGCGCTTCCACCCAAAAGTGTGCTAAAGTGTGCTAAGTATGTTATTTATGTGTATTATTGCTTATGTGTCTTGCGAAAACTAGATAATGCTTGTGAAATATTGGGACATAGAAGTGCAAAAGATCGTCGTTAAGACTGGCTACCCCAAGTTTTCGGGACGAAACTTCCTTTAAGGGGGGAAGCCTGTAATACTCCGTACTTTTAGGAGTTATTCTTTTATAAATAAGAAAATAGAAAGAATAAAGTGAGAGTATTTTTAATATTATTTACAAAAAAATATAATTTGGGTAAGCCTACAGTTATAATTTAACTATACAACATATGTTACCTAATGATATTATAGCTTGGTTTCGTTTTATTTTCTAAATAATATAAGAAATCGGAGTTTGAGTTGAAAGCAAATCCTATTAAACCACGGTTTACCGTGCTATAAATAAGAGAAGAAAAGAAAAAAAACGGAAATCAAAACCCAGAATTTCTAACCAGCCGTTTTACCCCAAAATCTTTTCTCTCTTTCCTCTTTCCTTCTCCCTCCTCGTCACTTTCCTTTCCCCTCTCTCCGGCGCTACCTTCTTTCCTTCTCCTTTGTGTTTGCGTCGACTACCATCGACGTGCGAGTGTTTGAGTCGTGAGTCGTCGAGGAGTGCGGTCGTGTGTGTGTTCGAGTGTCATCGCTGCTGTCGAGGCGAGGGTGTCGAGGAAGTCGAAGGTCTTTGCGAGCGAGAGGTGTGGCTCGACGGTGTTGTGCTTCGAGTGTGTTGTGCGAGTCATCGGCGAGTTCTGACGTACGGTGAGTGTGCGTGCGAGGCGAGGCTGGGCGTCGAGGTTGTGCGAGGGAAGAGTTGTGCGTGTGTGCGACGAGTGGTGAGTGCTGCGTGTGCTGTGAGGCACGACGGGTGGTGCGTGGCTAGTGTTGCTGCCGGAATTCCGTCGCCGGTGGTTGTCGCCGGCGAATCAGTTCGGTAATTCCTATAAAAAAATAAAAATTCTCTTCTTTCCTACTTGGTTTAATTGTAAATTCTGACTTCATTATTCTTATGTATATCTTGGATTAAGTTTGTATTATAAATAAAGTATAAGAATGAAGTATAAAAATCAGATTTATAATTATGTTTTTAGTTCTTATGATAATTCTATTTCTCAAATCTGATATTTATAATACTTGTTTATAATGGTTTAAGTTGGTTTTGTAAACTATGTATAGTAAAAGTTAAAGGGAATCAGATTCTTGATTATACTATTAGTTCTTAGGATGTTTTTAATCTTTAATTCTGATTTAATTACACTTATGTATATTTGTGTAAGTTTTAGTATTATAAACCAAGTAAAATATAAGTTACCAAAAATCAGATTTGCAAACATATAATTAAGTCTTAAATATGTTAGTTCGATAAAGTTTATGAAAGAAAAGTTTAACCAACAAGAACGTTCATTTTATTATTCGAAATACTAAGTTTTACATAGTTAGTTAAGCTGGTTTTAATTTAATGATATCAAGGACTTAGAACTGAATTACTTTTATTATTCGATTAGGTCCCAATTTCATAAGCGGAACGTTTTAAGTAATCAGCAAAGATTCTCCGTTACAACGTACGTACGCGTACTAGTTTAGTTCGATATATTAGTATCATGTTTAGGTTATGATTGTTATATTGGAACCTAGAATCATGATAGGGAAGTGCTGTTGATTATGGTTGATGAGATTGGTTGGTAACATGAAATCAATTGGAAATCTGTATGTATTTCCTTGTTGTATGACTTGTGAATTAGAATGCATTATTGTTGGTATGCGTAATTCTATCGTATCCCAAGCATGAAATGAGAGTTGGATTGGAATCCTGTGATTTATTGTTGTAGCAAGGATGTTATGAGAAGTTGCTTAAACTAAAGAATTGAGCAATGTACCTAAGAAGGAAAAGTAAATGATTATATGCATAATGTTGTATGAATGAATATCACTAAGAAGGATCTTTGGCGATAAACTTGTAGTTGGAATCCCTACAAGTATGAACAATGGGGGGAGTGTGGGACTTGTTCTACACTCCTACGCAGGCCTACTGTGACGATAGTAGTGTCCTTATAAATTTTGATAACTCAAGTAGGTGGAAGGTTCCGTACGATCTTGGGGGTATGCATACTAAGGTGATGGATGTGGAACGGAACTAAACCGTATTTACATTCCATCTAATAGACCAAGTAGTCTATTAAGGATTAAGTAGCCCGTATGATTCTCGAAAGATGACAGTGCCCGTTCGATGCCAATTAAACTATAAAAATGAAATGTAATATTCTTGTAGTATCATGTCTAGGAATGTTTATTATTATACTATTTATGTTTTATGTATTATTTAACTAATTATGTACGTACTCAGCATAGCTGATTGTTTGTTATTTGTGATGTTTGTTGACCTGTGATGAACCGTTGATGTTTCAATGGGGAGCAGATTAGGTATGTTGGTGATGCTGCATGAGTTTGGGCATACGGGAGATATAATCTGGTTTATAAACTTTTAAGTGTTTTTGTTGAAGTTATAGAATTATTAGTATTCGTAGTTAATGGTTTGAATAAAAGGGGTCAATGGTGAATCCCAAGTTGTAGTTTAAAGTAAACATGTTATTTCCGCTGCAATGTAGTTTTCTTAATAAGGAGTTGTTAACGTTTTAATTTCAATAAACCTTGCGTTTGACCGCGGCGGTATCACTCCCAAAGTCGATGCATCGTAGTTTAGACGTGTATGGATTTTGGGGGTGTTACAGAATTTCCCAATCATTTCTTGCATTGATGTACTTTTAACATGTTTTCTTTTGTGGCTGTCAACTGTTTGAAACATTATGAATTTGTTTAGTGGAAAGTACTCAAGTTGGTGTATTCCCTCTTAAACATAATAAGAAGCCTGCAATCCGGACTGACATATTGTCTATTGTGCGACTTCCAAATACAATGATGATCTTTCAATAGAAGTATATAATTTCAAGCAGTACTCGTGTACACCTCGTGTAAGTTGCGTTTGATTTTTGCCAATGGCGATTTCCATGAATTTTCACTAGTGATGTCATCCAAATGAAACGGTGTTTTTGAAGGTGTGTGCTCAACTTTGGCCAAAAAATGCTGCCCAATTTGGAACAAAACCTAAGGCTAAGCCACGCTCTCCTTAATTTAGGCAATGCGATAAGCAACTATTAGATGATCCTTAATTTAAGCGAAGTGATTATTTATAGAGTTCGGTGCAAAGTATTTTCGTCATACGCATACAAACGGCAGTCACTATAATAGCACCGCCAAAATTTTCTTTGGTGCATGAAACATTGCATTCTATACAAGGTAAAGCTATCAAAGTTACTATTTTAGCTATTATAAACATCGATAGTTCAACAAGTAAAGCTTTGTTCAAAGATTTTAGAGATATTGATCCAAACCAAGTTATTACTTCTTAGTTCACGTCATTCATCAAATATGCAAACAATACTTGACGTTTTAAAAACCTTATTTAGTGATGTTAACACTCAACAATCGATAGGGTTCGATTTTTGAAAGATAAATTAAAGTCGGGAATATCCGGCCATAGATCCCGACATTTTCACTATGGAATATATTGATGATGCTTGCCATCTAGCTCATCCCAATCGGCTAATGCAGCAAGGGAAAATAGCTAGACCAGATTATCTAAGTGGTTGACAACACTAGTCCTTTAAAAATAGAGTTTTTCTACGTTATACCCTTGTATTTTTTCAATATCTACGTTGTACCCCCAGCCATTTTTAAATTTTATACAGTACCCTTAAACTTAATTTTTTTAATGCATAATATCCGTACTGCTATTTATACGTTGTTAATTTCGTTTATTTTTTTTAATTTAGTGGAACTAATTTAACTTATACATAGTTTAATCCTTGGAAGGGAGTATTTACAAATTAAATTTGTTCTACTAGCTGTAAAAAGTAAACGAAATTAATGACGTATAATTAACGGTGGGGGTATTGTGCATTAGAAAAGGTAAGTTTGAGGGTACTGTGTGAAATTTTAAAACGATTGAGGTACAACGTAGAAATTGAATAAATACAAGGGTATAACGTAGAAAAACCCTTAAAAATAAAAGGAATAATTAACATGAATAGTCCCAACTTTTATCTATCTTCTCAACATAATCCAAACTTCGGATTATTTCGGAATATTCTCAACTTTGGGGGGGGGCTTCAAAATTATCCAAACTATTAATTTTCTTGCATTGCTTAAACTAATCCATTTTAGGTTTATAATATATATAAAATTTCATAGTTCGGATTATCTTGAGAAGGTACCCCCAAAGTTGGGATTATCTTAGAATAATATAAAGTTGAGATTATTTTGACAAGATATGTGAAAGTTGGGATATTGT
Organism: Beta corolliflora; assembly: GCA_947648045.1. Taxonomy (NCBI): domain Eukaryota; kingdom Viridiplantae; phylum Streptophyta; class Magnoliopsida; order Caryophyllales; family Amaranthaceae; genus Beta; species Beta corolliflora. The sequence goes on from CANSZD010001827.1 coordinate 250,077, forward strand.
CAATTTTTCCAGAAAAGACAAATAAGGCACACCTTATGTAACACCCACCAAATTTAAATAAATATATAATCAAATAAATATAGTTTTCGAAAAATCATTTATTCAAACTTGGATGATATTACCGCCCATATACTCTCTAAGAGTAAACGAAAGGCTAACAAAAAAATAATTAACCCAAGTACTCTAGAAAAGAGAATTTGAAGTTAACAATACTATTACAACCAAATTTTTAGACAAAACTAAAATAAATAATTCCATGATAGAACCACTAAAATAAATTCTCTATGTGAATTATCTAAGTTTGCTCACACGAGATCCCATCACCAAATCCAACCTGAAAGTAACAGAAAAGAAGACAACAATAGACACTCCCAAAAATCAGAGAAAAACTGAGTAATTCGACTCCATCACGTAAAAATAATAATTTTAAAAAAAAATAAGTTTTTGAGTTTAGGAGGAATGGTGAACAAATAATAATAATATTAATGTTTGGGTTCTAAAACGTTTATATTAATAACTCCAACATAAGTCACATAATCATATAACATTTAATCACACAATTATCAACAATAATTTTTTTAATTAAGAGAAGGAATGTGAACGCAAGTAGGCCGGGACTAATCTCTATTATCCGCCTACTTCAACAAGAGGTCATCACCCAATTACTACCGTGACCAATATCATAGAGTTCCTAGTGTGCACACCCCTTCTACTTGGATCACAACAAATAGAAGGAAGACAACAGTTTTGTACCGTAAATAATAATTAACCTACAGATTGATATACTATCATATAGGACAACCTGTTCAACAACTTTTCGGTCTTCATTACACTCCTTACTTCTATTTAAAAGATCATAATGTACACAAGTTCTCAATTTAATAATAACCATATAATTTCACAAGTCTTTTAATATAGGACATATTCAAGTTATAAGTTCATTATAAGAACAATCACATATTAATACTTATTACTAAAGATTGTTCCAAAATAAATACATGATAATAAAAGATTTATACTATTATGAACATTATAATAACATATCCAAGTTTTATAGTACTAATACGGAAAATATACCCTTATAATAATAGTTACTAACTCATAATTTAGTAATACTCATATATTAATCCATAATTACTTAACACATACATAACCACATAATCACACAATCACATAGATAAACCGTCTTACAATGGGAATTAGAGTACGATGGAAATCGGAATTACCTCGAGTAGCGCAGATACGAATAATAAAGTCTCCCCTAGAAAGTTCCTTCTACAAAATCTCCGTCTACAGTAATAAGTTAACGAACTAAATTAGTCGCATATGTAAAACCCGAAAGTAATTAAAATTGTTAAGTTGAGGATCGTACTATAATATATTCTATTAAAATACTAGACAAATCTTAAAGTTGTACATAGTTGCATTAATATTTTCAAAACAAACTAAAAGAAAGGTGAAAAGAACCTAAGTAAAACAGAACGTATAAGGAAAAGAAAACCACATTGCATCTGGTGGCTTTTTGGAAAAGAAAACTAAGAAGCATGAGGAAACAAGGGTCAGAGGAAAACAATAAAAGAAATTTAAAGGAAAACAAAAAGGTAAAAGAAAGAGGAAAACAAAAATAAAAGAAAAGGAAAAGTAAATTTTTTTTTTTTTTGGCTACACGAACAAACATGAAGACTTAAATTAGTACGGAAGTTTACCTCCCTGTGTAGCAGTAATCGCTAAAACATGGGTTGGTTGGACTTCCTGCCTACTCACTTTCCGTATTTCAATATCGTATAAAGAAACTTACTGCATGTTATTTTAATATCGTGAACTATGCTGGATATCTGGAATGGAGGAGTTCGATTTTCGATTGCCCTGAGGAGCTCAATGGAGTCAATATGAATTTTGACGCACTCTAATATAATCCTCTGAGTACTACTTGCGCTTCTGCTTGCAAAGTCCTTTTCCTTTTCCTTAAGTTAATATTCAGGGCTAAAGCATGGTTCATTAATCTCCATATGAAGATTTTCCACTTGGGCCTGATATCAAAAGCCCAGAATTTGCCCTTCTCCTTGACAAAGAAAGCATATACATCTTTTACTCTAATATTACCAGATCTCGACTCGCTCCAGAGGAAAGTATGTTGAACCTATGCTTGGGGAACGTGAGTTGATAGATCTTAACAGCTGAATCTCTTGAGAAAGTGCGCCATATGAGTGGCGAGTTCCAAGATTTGTGTCCACCAATCATTAGGTCTTTTACTTTATCGAGACTTGTATCTTCCCATCTTAATCCTCCCCTGATTTGTATCGGCTCTCGTTGGATCCACTTATCTGAAAGGATTCGAGTTTGGCAGCCATCCCATATCCTTTTCGTAAATCCTTTACATAGACCTCGGGATCCCCAAGTAACATTAATAAGCTTGGTTTGACGTATACCTAAATCCACAAGAGAGGCTTTATATTTCGAGCAAAGAATTCTTCCCTTTCAGTGTGAATCCTTACTGCTTGTTTAACGAGGAGAGCTTTATTAAATAAATGCACATTCCTAATTCCCAGCCCACCTCCTCCCTTTGGAAGCTCGATGAATTCCTTACTCTTCTAGAAAATAGGTCTTGAATCCCTAGTTCTGCCCCACAAGAACCTTGCAAAAATAGACTTCATTTTGTCCGCCATTGCTTTAGGTATGAGGAAGATGCGTAGGATATGCTGACTCAAAACTGCTAAGATGCTATTTATTAGAATAACTCGACCTGCGTGAGATCATGATAGGTGTTTCCAACAAGAAATCTTCTGCTCCACTCTTTCCAACAATGGTTTAAACTTGCCAGAGCTTCTACCATCCACTTCAATGTCGCAACCCAGATACATGCCTAGAGTGTCAGCTGAAGGGGTGCCTATGATGCTCCTCATGAACCTTTTAAATCTAGGTGGAGTGTTAGGGCTTAACATGATATGTGATAAACTGTAGTTAATCACCTCGCCTGACAGTCGGCTGAACGTAGCAAGCATCTTTTTTATCACATCACAAGAGTCCGGAGTAGACTTGAAGAAGAAAAGCGAGTCATTAATAAGTTGTCGTACACCTGTCAAAAATAAGTCCTGCAAAACCTTCTAACAATGTAGTAGGGTAAGTAGGGTCGAATCCACAGAGAGATGGTTATTTTAACCTAGCTTCTGAAGTATGGAGAAACTAAACAAAATCAGAATTATGAGAATTAAGGTTCTAAACTATGAAAATAAAACTAAAAGGATCTAGAGTAATGGTTCACCATGTTTATAACTATAATCTATCAAAATATCATCAATAGTTCAATTAATTAGATATCTAGAGCACAGGTTAATCCTACGGTCGGGTCTTAACGCTCTCAAATCAACATATGCAGTACGATCGCTAACATAACACTAGTACAGAATTGACGATTTGCGTCGGATGCGAGAGGCCCATTTGCGTCGGACATGGGTCCGACGGCACAGCTCTCGACGCAAATCAGGATACATGATCTGCGTCGGACAAGCATGCGACGCAGTTTTCTCACTATTTGCATCGGACCCAGACTACAACGCGACGCAAATAACTCTTGAGTGCTGGGTTGCAGGTGGATGCGGGGGCTCCACCATTTGCGTCGCACCTTGCTCTATGTGCGACGCAAATGAGCTACTATCTGCGTCGCACATTGAGCAAGGTGCGACGCAAATGGTGGAGCCCTGCATCCACCGCAGCCAGTCATATGCGGCGCACATTGCTAACGTGCGACGGAGATAGTGGATCATTTGCGTCGCACATAGAGCAAGGTGTGACGCAAATGATGATTTTTGGGGGTTTTTTTTCTTTTTTGTTTTTTTTTTCATATACAAAACCTTAAACTTCAAAACTAAACGAACATTATATTAATAATTATGAGCAGAAAATTCGGCAGAGTCTCCTTTGTAATTTGGACAACCCAAGAAATCGTTGGGAGAATTTTGCATATATAACCAAATCCTGTTCCAGTACATCTCAAAGCAACCAATATTGCAATCAATTGCAATCAGGCAACCAACAAGGTTCAATCAACAAAATATTTTTCAACCTATAAATACATATACTAACTAGTTAGTTTGCAGCTTTGACGACCTATACAAAGTATTTTGCAAAAAGTTCTCTAAGTTCGTGGATTTCAGTTGCGGAGTATGACTGAGGACTTGGTGGAAAATCCTAGAAATATATTAAATTAGCTAATATACTTGAAAATTCTATAAGTATAAATAACGAATTTACGACATACATATACCTCCTGTAAACTATCTGAATCAAAGTTCATGCGGACGATTTCAAGCATGTTTTTCATCACGAAATAGCCGCATTCCGCTCCTCCCGATTGTTGAGCACACTACACCAAATTTAAGATATATATTAGAATCGAAAATAAAATCCTAAATAGAATTATAAAATAATGTGTATGAAATACAAAACATAAGAGTTTTACCGAGATCGTTATCCAAGACAATTTAGTTCCTTTATTGGATCCTTCAAGGCGCGTGAAACTTGTATATGCACTAAGTATAGAAATTTTGTAACACTTAATTACTATAAACATTTGTAAATTATTTAAAATATCATAAAATACATGTAAATTAATTAACATGTATAACAACTATGAACTTACGTATTCAGCGGTATCTTGATAGCTAATTTTCTTTCTCTCTGTAGCGAATCAAATATATATACCGCTTTCTTAGATAGACAAATGACAAGAAATATCCAATGTTCCCTAAGGCATGAAACAAAATGTGATGCTCATATAACCACAAGTTCATATAGATAAAACGAAGAAAAGATTAGTTTAACTAACATACTTTTGAATATACAGACATAGGATGAAACGCATATTTGCTAATTGTAGGTAAGCCTCTAAAAGTAAGATATTGGTCAATACAAACAATTGTTAGCAAGAATTAATCAAATTAAACAATTGATCAGGTTGCAAGATTAACAATAAAAACACTAATCAATTAGAGATATCAATGAGAAATCAACAATCCATAAATATCAATCAAGAATCATAGCATATAAACATGGATTCCCAAACCCTTGAAATAAAAACTATTCAATCATGAAACAAATAACAAAAACTAATTCTACAAAAGAAAGCATAGTAAAAGAAATCAATGAGAGAAATAGAATGAAAATAATAAACTCATGAATTGATGAAGAAGAATAAGAAGTTAAAAACTTGGGTATACTCCTAAAACTAGAGAGAAAGAGAAGAAGACTCTAAACCAAAACTAAGAATATAAAGCTAATGTGAGAGGGAGGAGAGAAGAGATAAAAACCTAATATAATTAATACTAGGTAACCTAATGTGACTAGGAAAGTAATTTCCAAGATTAGGAAAGTCTTGAATATATCATTAAAGGGGCGGATTTGTGATCCGCGCGTACGATGACAGATTCCAACAGAACCAGTTCCAACTTCGGAAAGGCATAACTCCTTGACTATAAGTCTCCTCGGGGCGTGCCACCTATCGTTGGAAATCTCTTCAAGTCTATTTTCCAAATATGCTGGAATTACTCGATTCTAACAATCACATCAAAAGTTATGATCAGAAGAGTAGACGTGACTCCTTTTTCACATTTCTTCTAATGATTTTCCGCTTCGTTTCCGCTCAAACTCGTACTATGAAATATCCATGACGATCCTTATGCAATGCACTTTCTTCCAAATACTCCTAATCCTCAAGCTTAGCGAATTATACTCCAAATACGTTCTCGTTACCTGAAATTCATCAAAAACAAGAAAACATATCGAATAGGAGTAGAATAACATAACTTAAGAATATGATGCAATAATGAACCTAAATATGAAACAAAATGCTCTAAAATGCAACCTAAATACACCTAAAACTATATAAAATATGACTTATCAAACTCCCCCAAGCTAAACCATTGCTTGTCCCCGAACAATAAGACATAGACATTGGAAAAGAATGACAACCTACAATATAGGAATATAAGGTCAAACACTCAATTGAAAACACGAGAGATATAATCACTACACAAATAAAGCATCGAAACAATATCGAACAAAGCCGCATAGTATGTCATGTATCGCAATCGACTCTCCAATCGTACCACCAACCATCTCTCCCAAGCTGGTTTTAACAAAACCTGACAAACCTCACTATAGTTATGTGCACTCAAATCGCTCATTTGTTTAAGGCACAAATGATGACACTCAACCTAATCAAGTCGACTCAGATGAAGCAAATACTCTTTAACTTTGACTTTTTGACTCACTTAATACTGAACAATATATTACACAATGATCAAGAGGACTTTTAAGGGTTGTAATGGGGCTGAGGTTAAAGGTATGGAATAATTTGGGAATTGTGGTGGAAAAACCAAGAAGGGGGAGCATCACATAACTGAAAACATGACTAAGAAAGGTCACAACAACTCCACGCAACTACCAAACAATCTCCAAATATAATCAACAACCTTTTTCACTCAAGAATTTCAATCATAACCCTTTTTATTTCACTTTATTCACAACTTTTTTTTAATTCTTTTTCATTTCATTTTTCACTTTTTTTTTCTCTCGAACTTTCAATTCAATTTCAAAGCTCACTAACTTTTCCATCCTTCTAAACCACAAATAGAGTACTTCAATTCAATACAAACCAAACCAAAACTAATACTCGCACCCTCAAGCTAGGCTTAGGACAAGAATCAAATGAGGTCAATGGCTTGTAATGTAGGTACCAATCAAACATAGTCAGAAAAAAGGCTCAGCGGGGCTAGAGAGAGGATAATATGAAAACAAGAATAACTCTGGAGCTTAGATTATGAAATGAAACGCCTCAATCATATCAAAATGTATGCATTATCGAATATCAAGGAGTACCAAATCAAAGTCAAGTTCAATGCGACAACTGAGGAACTAATCACACATGAAAGAACAGAACTGACACAAATACATCAGTTTATAGGCACAAAAGCTCACTTGGTTAGGTGTCTGCGTAGTAACGTTAAATCAAGCCAGAGAGAGATCAATCAATCTTACCACAAACAATCAATTGCGAAATAATCGTGCTATAAAGTATCATGAACAAGATGAGTGACGCTTATGAATTGTAGTAAGATATCAATAAGGTTCTCAAAAAGTGTTAGCAGTAGTCCCATAGATGCAACTAAAATGAGATGAAATAAGCTAATGCAACTAAGAAAGTAGTACAATTTTTTTGGTTACACGTAAACACCCACTCCTAGTGAGAGGTACAAACCGTGCAACACCCTACGAATGCAATAAAATCTATACTAGAAAGCAATAAAAGATAGAATATTCCTCCCCCAAGCTAGAATATGCAGTGTCCTCACTGCACAAACAAGATTAGAGAAGGAATGAAAACCAATCCCCAACAATCATCCAACACCAAAGTCTCCCACCAAAAGCCAGAACAAACCACCAAGACCACACATAAACTCCGACAATCCAAACATTCAATCAATGTGTTCAAAAGATTCTCAACAAGATGGCATCAAAACAAAAATCCAAGCAAAAACTTAAAAGTCACATTAAGAGTATGAACAATATAAAATAGAAAGGCTTACAACCCAAAGAAGAGCCGAATAAGCTCTACAATCACATAACACCACTCTTTGAAGACCAACTTGAATTATTTTGTTATCAACTTGCACAATCCTATAACAACGATCAATCAAAATGTAAAGAAGTGTTAAGAGAATGGGAAAATCAATAAGAAAAATAATAGAAAAAGGAATAAAAAAAAGAAAATCAGAAAAAGAAAATCAGAAAAAACAGATTTAAAAGATGAGAAAGTGAAGAAAGCAAAACAAGAAACGAGAAGAGACTAGAGGGAATCGGGATGGGTTGGATTTCGCGCGCGGCAGCTGGACACTGCAGTAAGGTGGTGGTGATCGTTGGTGGAAGCAGTCGGCGGCAGCAAGGTGGAAGGATACGGTGGCGCACAGGGGGCGAAAGAAGGAAAGGCAAGAAAGGGAGAATGAGATGGGGGCGACTGGTGGTGGTGTGCCGGCTAGGAGAGGCGGTGGTCGGTGTGGTTGACTACCGGAGCGAAAATCTGAGGCCGATGATGTGGTCTTGTGATGTGAGGAAGAAAGCGAGGTCTGAGGCTTGGGGGGTTGATCGTGAGGAGAGGCAAAAACAGGGGAGGACGTGACGAGAAGACACGGGGGGCTGCTGGCGGAAGGTCGGCGGTGGTGCGTCGATGCGGCTGCCTGGTGAGGCGGAGAACGGTGGCCGGCGGTGAGCAGTATCCGGCAAAAACCTGAAGGAAACAGAGGTGGGGCGGTGATGCTTGCGTGAGGAAGAGGTTGAGTGAACAGTGTGTAGGCCGGCGAACGCTGACCAACCAGCGGGCTGGGTAGAGAGATGCAGGTTTGTGTAGGTGTGAGACCCGTTGGGCGATTGGTGGGTAGCGGGCTCTCGACAAGTTTGTGATTACGCCTCACTTGTCCAAACGCGCAACTTCAACATGTATAACTTTCAAACCAAGACGACACAACTCACAAATTTTGTTAGCTCGTTAGCGGACTAAAACAAATTAAAAAAAAGGAATTCAAATGAATCCAAAGACAAAGAATAAATTACAATAATCAACTAACTAAAATTAAGAAAATGAGAATTCAAGTGAATTCACAAAAATAAAAAATAAAAATAAAATAACTAACTTAAAAAATATTAAAGTCAAATGAATTCAATTAATTAAAAAAATATTAAGATTAGTAGATCACTCATAATAGTTCAATGCTCTAAGAAGTTTATCATATGTTCCTGCAAACATCTCAGAGCATATTATATATGAGTAAAAAGGAAAGATGAAAAAAATTAGTTCTAAAAATCTATGAAAACTACAAAAAGAAAAATCAAAGGAAAAATTATATTTACAAGAAGAAGAAAAAGAAAAATCGTTAGTCTTTTTACATGACTCAAAAGAAAGAAAAGAAACTAAATGTACATTATTTACATTATCATGAGAGTCATTTAAAACGGAAGAAAGAAGGAACGATGGATGATATAATAGAGGGGAAGAAGGAATAAGATCGAGTTTTTAAGAGAAGGGAACATGAGACTCAAAAACAGTATCAGATGGAACCGACAAAGACTCAAGCATTATCTCACTCTCAACTTTAGCCTCATATGCAGATGAAAAGTTTATAGAAGAAGTGTGAGACACTTCACTCTCAACTTTGGATTCGTCGACATAGAGACACTCACTACCAACTTCACCAATTACACCCTTACCTTCTACCAAACTATCATGAGTCATATCAACGTCTTTCTCCTCCGAAGTATAATTCTCAACACCAATATCAGTATCATCAAGTGTCACCTGTTGGTAAGTACATTGTTGCACAGCAAGTAATTCAATAGATTTCGCCATGTTTTGATAATCATGAGCTAATTCATTTAAATCTTCATGTTGTTTAACAATATACTCTTTCATCATGTTAAGAAATTCCTGGCGCTCTGATGTTTCGGGTTGAAAATAATTATTCACTTTAGGTTGATAACATTGAGTATAATCAGGCACATAAGACTCATTAGGGTTATGGGAATATTCATAGGCATTCATGCACAGATTTTGTGAATTTTGACAATCATATGATGCATTATAAACATAATCATTCGCATTATAATACCCAAAATAATCATATTGCCCTTGATAATTAGAAAATACATCCCCCTCTGAACTATAATTGTACGACTCCATGACAACAAACTATAGAGAGGAAAAAAAACTATTTAAAAAAATGACAGAAGAAAAATAAATATATATATATATATAGTTTAATTTCACCAACAATAAAAGCTAAATAAAACAATACCGTCTCCCCGGCAACGGCGCCAAAATTTGATAGGTTGTCGTACACCTGTCAAAAATAATTCCTGCAAAACCTTGTAACAATGTAGTAGGGTAAGTAGGGTCGAATCCACGGAGAGATAGTTATTTTAATCTAGCTTCTAAAGTATGGAGAAACTAAACAAAATCAGAATTATGAGAATTAAGGTTCTAAACTATGAAAATAAAACTAAAAGGATCTAGGGTAATGGTTCACCATGTTTATAACTATAATCTATCAAAATATCATCAATAGTTCAATTAATCAGATATCTAGAGCACTGGTTAATCCTACGGTCGGATCTTAACGCTCTCAAATTAACATATGTAGTACGATCGCTAACATAATCAGATTTGCTAATTGTAGGTAAGCCTCTAAAAGTAAGATCTTGGTCAATGCAAACAATTGTTAGCAAAATATTAATCAAATTAACAATTGATCTGGTTGCAAGATTAACAATAAAAACACTAATCAATTAGAGATATCAATGAGAAATCAAACTATCAATAAATATCAATCAAGAATCCTAGCATATAAACATGGATTCCCAAACCCTAGAAATAAAAACTACTCAATCATGAAACAAATAACAAAAACTAATTCTACAAAAGAAAGCATAATAAAAGAAATCAATGAAAGAAATAGAATGAAAATAATAAACTCATGAATTGATGAAGAAGAATAAGAAGTTAAAAACTAGGGTATACTCCTAAAACTAGAGAGACTCTAAACCAAAACTAAGAATATAAAACTAATGTGAGAGGGAGGAGAAAAGCGATAAAAACCTAATATAATTAATACTAGGTAACCTAATGTGACTAGGAAAGTAATTTACAAGATTCGGAAAGTATTGAATAAATCATTAAAGGGGCGGATTTGTGATCCGCGCGTACGATGACAGATTCCAGCAGAAACAGTTCCAACTTCGGAAAGGCATAACTCCTTGACTATAAGTCTCCTCGGGGCGTGTCACCTATCGTTGGAAATTTATTCAAGTCTATTTTCCAAATATGCTAGAATTACTCGATTCTAAGAATCACATCAAAAGCTATGATCAGAAGAGTAGACGTGACTCCTTTTTCACATTTCTTCTAATGATTTTCCGCTTCATTTTCGCTCAAACTCATACTATGAAATATCCATGACGATCCTTATGCAATGCACTTTCTTCCAATTGCTCCTAATCCTCAAGCTTAGCTAATTATACTCCAAATACGTTCTCGTTACCTGAAATTCATCAAAAACAAGAAAACATATCAAATAGGAGTAGAGTAACATAACTTAAGAATATGATGCAATAATGAACCTAAATATGAAACTAAATGCTCTAAAATGCAACCTAAACACACTTAAAAACTATATATAAATATGACTTATCAATCTCCCCCAAGCTAAACCATTGCTTGTCCCCAAACAATAAGACATAGACATTGGAAAAGAATGACAACCTACAATATAGGACTATAAGGTCAAACACTCAATTGAAAACACGAGAGATATAATCACTACACAAATAAAGCATCGAAACAATATCGAACAAAGCCGCATAGTATGTCATGTATCGCAATCGACTCTCCAATCGTACCACCAACCATCTCTCCCAAGCTGGATTTAACAAAACCTGACAAACCTCACTATAGTTATGTGCACTCAAATCTCTCGTTTGTTTAAGGCATAAAGGATGACACTCAACCTAATCAAGTCGACTCAGATGAAGCAAATACTCTTTAACTTTGACTTTTTGACTCACTTAATACTAAACAATATAATACACAATGATCAAGAGGACTTTTAAGGGTTGTAATGGGGCTGAGGTTAAAGGTATGGAATAATTTGGGAATTGTGGTGGAAAAACCAAGAAGGGGGAGCATCACATAACTGAAAACATGACTAAGAAAGGTCACAACAACACCACGCAACAACCAAACAATCTCCAAATATAATCAGCAACCTTTTTCACTCAAGAAATTCAATCATAACCCTTTTTATTTCACTTTATTCACAACTTTTTTTCACTTCTTTTTCATTTTATTTTTCACTTTTTTTTTCTCTCGAACTTTCAATTCAATTTCAAAGCTCACTAAACATACTTTTCCATCCTTCTAAACCACAAATAGAGTACTTCAATTCAATAAAAACCAAACTAAAACTAATACTCGCTCCCCCAAGCTAGGCTTTGACAAGAATCAAATGAGGTCAATGGCTTGTAATGTAGGTACCAATCAAACATAGTCAGAAAAGGCTCAGCGCGGCTAGAGAGAGGATAATATGAAAACAAGAATAAGTCTGGAGCTTAGATTATGAAATAAAACGCCTCAATCATATCAAAATGTATGCATTATCGAATATCAAGGAGTACCAAATCAATGTCAAGATCAATGCGACAACTGAGGAACTAATCACACATGAAAGAACAGAACTGACACAAATACGTCAGTTTATGGGCACAAAAGCTCACTTGGTTAGGTGTCTGCTTAGTAACGTTAAATCAAGCCAGAGAGAGATCAATCAATCTTACCACAAACAATCAATTGCGAAAATAATCGTGCTATAAAGTATCATGAACAAGATGAGTGACGCTTATGAATTGTAGTAGGATATCAATATGGTTCTCAAAAAGTGTTAGCAGTAGTCCCATAGATGCAACTAAAATGAGATGATATAAGCTAATGCAACTAAGAAAGCAGTACAATTTTCTTGGTTACACGTAAACTCCCACTCCTAATGAGTGGTACAAACCGTGCAACACCCTACGAATGCAATAAAATCTATACTAGAAAACAATAAAAGATAGAATATTACCCCCCCAAGCTAGAATATGCAGTGTCCTCACTGCACAAACAAGATTAGAGAAGGAATGAAAACCAATCCCCAACAATCATCCAACACCAAAGTCTCCCACCAAAAGCCAGAACAAACCACCAAGACCACACATAAACTCCGACAATACAAACTTTCAATCAATGTGTTCAAAAGAATCTCAACAAGATGGCATCAAAACAAAAATCCAAGCAAAAACTTGAAAGTCACATCAAGAGTATGAACAATATAAAATAGAAAGGCTTACAACCCAAAGAAGAGCCGAATATGCTCTACAATCACATAGCACCAATCTTTGAAGACCAACTTGAATTATTTTGTTGTCAACTTGCACAATCCTATAACAACGATCAATCAAAATGTAAAGAAGTGTTAAGAGAATGGGAAAATCAATAAGAAAAATAATAGAAAAAGGAATAAAAAAAAGAAAGAAAAAGAAAATCAGAAAAAACAAATTTAAAAGATGAGAAAGTGAAGAAAGCAAAACAAGAAACGAGAAGAGACTAGAGGGAATCGGGGGGTTGGATTTCGCCGCGCCGCTGGACACCGCAAAGAAGGGTGGTGGTGATCGTTGGTGGAAGCGGTCGGCGGCAGCAAGGAGGAAGGATACGGTGGCGCACGTGGGGCGAAAGAAGGAAAGGCAAGAAAGGGAGAATGAGATGGGGGCGACTGGTGGTGGTGTGTCGGCTAGGAGAGGCGGTGGTCGGTGTGGTTGACTGCCGGAGCGAAAATCTGAGGCCGATGATGTGGTCTTGTGATGTGAGGAAGAAAGCGAGGTCTGGGGTTTGGGGGGTTGATCGTGAGGAGAGGCTAAATCAGGGGAGGACGTGACGAGAAGACACGGGGGGCTGCTGGGTGAGACGGAGAACGGTGGCCGGCGGTGAGCAGTAGCCGGCAAAAACCTGAAGGAAACAGAGGTGGGGCAGTGATGCTTGCGTGAGGAAGAGGTTGAGTGAACAGTGTGTAGGCCAGCGAACGCTGACCAACCAGCGGGCTGGGTAGAGAGATCCAGGTTTGTGTAGGTAGGAGACCTGTTGGGCGATGGGTGGGTAGCGGGCACTCGACAAGTTTGTGATTACGCCTCACTTGTCCAAACGCGCAACTTCAACATGTATAACTTTCAAACCAAGACGACACAACTCTCAAATTTTGGTAGCTCGTTAGTGGACTAAAACAAATTAAAAAAAAAGGAATTCAAATGAATCCAAAGACAAAGAATAAATTACAATAATCAACTAACTAAAAATAAGAAAATGAGAATTCAAGTGAATTCACAAAAATAAAAAATAAAAATAAAATAACTAACTTAAAAAATATTGAAGTCAAGTGAATTCAATTAATTAAAAAAATATTAAGATTAGTAGATCACTCATAATAGTTCAATGCTCTAAGAAGTTTATCATATGTTCCTGCAAACATCTCAGAGCATATTATATATGAGTAAAAAGGAAAGATGAAAAAAATTAGTTCTAAAAATCTACGAAAACTACAAAAAGAAAAATCAAAGGAAAAAATATATTAACAAGAAGAAGAAAAAGAAAAATCGTTAGTCTTTTTACATGACTCAAAAGAAAGAAAAGAAACTAACTGTACATTATTTACATTATCATGAGAGTCATTAAAACGGGAGAAAGAAGGAACGATGGATGATATAATAGAGGGGAAGAAGGAATAAGATCGAGTTTTTTAGAGAAGGGAACATGAGACTCAAAAACAGTATCAGATGGAACCGACAAAGACTCATGCATTATCTCACTCTCAACTTTAGACTCATATGCAGATGAAAAGTTTATAGAAGAAGTGTGAGACACTTCACTCTCAACTATGGATTCGTCGACATAGAGACACTCACTACCAACTTCACCAATTACACCCTTACCTTCTACCAAACTATCATGAGTCATATCAACGTCTTTCTCCTCCGAAGTATAATTCTCAACACCAATATCAGTATCATCAAGTGTCACCTGTTGGTTAGTACATTGTTGCACAGCAAGTAATTCAATAGATTTCGCCATGTTTTAATAATCATGAGCTAATTCATTTAAATCTTCATGTTGTTTAACAATATACTCTTTCATCATGTTAAGAAATTCCTGGCGCTCTGATGTTTCGGGTTGAAAATAATTATTCACTTCAGGTTGATAACATTGAGTATAATCAGGCACATAAGACAAATTAGGGTTATGGGAATATTCATAGGCATTCATGCACAGATTTTGTGAATTTTGACAATCATATGATGCATCATAAACATAATCATTCGCATTAAAATACCTAAAATAATCATATTGCCCTTGATAATTAGAAAAAACATCCCCCTTTGAACTATAATTATACGACTCCATGACAACAAACTATAGAGAGGAAAAAAAACTATTTAAAAAAATGACAGAAGAATATATAAATAAATATATATATAGTTTAATTTCACCAACAATAAAAGCTAAATAAAACAATACCCTCTCCCCGGCAACGGCGCCAAAATTTGATAGGTTGTCGTACACCTGTCAAAAATAATTCATGCAAAACATTGTAACAATGTAGTAGGGTAAGTAGGGTCGAATCCACAGAGAGATAGTTATTTTAATCTAGCTTCTAAAGTATGGAGAAACTAAACAAAATCAGAATTATGAGAATTAAGGTTCTAAACTATGAAAATAAAACTAAAAGGATCTAGGGTAATGGTTCACCATGTTTATAACTATAATCTATCAAAATATCATCAATAGTTCAATTAATCAGATATCTAGAGCACTGGTTAATCCTACGGTCGGGTCTTAACGCTCTCAAATCAACATATGCAGTACGATCGCTAACATAATCAGATTTGCTAATCGTAGGTAAGCCTCTAAAAGTAAGATCTTTGTCAATACAAACAATTGTTAGCAAGAATTAATCAAATTAAACAATTGATCTGGTTGCAAGATTAACAATAAAAACACTAATTAATTAGAGATATCAATGAGAAATCAAACTATCAATAAATATCAATCAAGAATCATAGCATATAAACATGGATTCCCAAACCCTAGAAATAAAAACTACTCAATCATGAAACAAATAACAAAAACTAATTCTACAAAAGAAAGCATAATTAAAGAAATCAATGAAAGAAATAGAATGAAAATAATAAACTCGTGAATTGATGAAGAAGAATAAGAAGTTAAAAACTAGGGTATACTCCTAAAACTAGAGAGAAAGAGAAGAAGACTCTAAACCAAAACTAAGAATATAAAACTAATGTGAGAGGAAGGAGAGAAGAGATAAAAACCTAATATAATTAATACTAGGTAACCTAATGTGACTAGGAAAATAATTTACAAGATTAGAAAAGTCTTGAATAAATCATTAAAGGGGCGGATTTGTGATCCGCGCGTATGATGACAGATTCCAGCAGAAACAGTTCCAACTTCGGAAAAGCATAACTCCTTGACTATAAGTCTCCTCGGGGCGTGCCACCTATCGTTGGAAAGCTCAGCAAGTATAGTTTCCAAATATGCTGGAATTACTCGATTCTAAGAAGCACATCATAAGTTATGATAAGAAGAGTAGACGTGACTCCTTTTTCACATTTCTTCTAATGATTTTTCGCTTCGTTTTTGCTCAAACTCGTACTATAAAATATCCACGACGATCCTTATGCAATGCACTTTATTCCAAATGCTCCTAATCCTCAAGCTTAGCTAATTATACTCCAAATACGTTCTCGTTACCTGAAATTTATCAAAAACAAGAAAACATACCGAATAGGAGTAGAATAACATAACTTAAGAATATGATGCAATAATTAGCCTAAATATGAAACTAAATGCTCTAAAATGCAACCTAAATGCACCTAAAAACTATATATATATATGAGTTATCAGTCATCTGCAAAGAAAAGATGGGAGATTGAAGGACCTGACCTGAATAGTTTTAACCCTTGAAAAAGCCCATCGTGCTCAGCTTTAGAGATCATACGTGAAAGAATTTCCATAACTAGGATAAAAAGATAGGAAGACAGGGGATCACCCTATCTCAGGCCGCAAGAAGGATGAAATCTTGTCGTAGGCTCACCGTTGACTAGAATGGCATAAGACACTGTGGTGACGCATTGCAAGATCCACTGTTTACACTGAGGGGAAAAACCCATCTTGTCCAGTAGCGAGGCTAGAGTGTTCCAGTTAACCTTATCATATCCTTTGAACATATCCACCTTTAGAGCAACATAATATTGGTTACGTTTTTTTTCTGATGCTTAATTGTGTTAACCAATTCATGGGCGATGAAGCAATTATCTGAGAGGATACGACCCGGGATGAATGCATTCTGAAATGGAGACATGATGTTCCTCATAATTGGTTTAAGCCTATTGGTGATAACTTTCGAGATTATTTTGTAGATTACATTGCAAAGGCTAATTGGCCTGAATTGACTTGCTTCTTCCGGTCTATCTACCTTCGAAATAAGGCAAATGTGAGCAAAATTCCATTCCTTTATTAATGGAAAGCCGTTCTCAAAGAAGTGGGAGACTGCTTTCCAGACGTCATCACCTATTATATGCCAGTATTTTTGGTAGAAGAGAGCAAGGATTCCATCAGGCCCCGGAGCTTTGAGACTCCCCATGTGAAAGATTGCATCATTAACTTCCACTCGTGTAACGGGAATATGAATATCCTCAATTTATTGCTGATTTAGCCGAGGGACTAACCCCTGTAGGGAGTTGAGTTCCTCCCGGATTTCACTAGAGTGTGACGTTCCTTGAAAAATGTTGACAAAGTGATTGGTTAATATCTCTTGGATATCTTTTTTTTTGGATGCCCATTTACCTGAGAGGTCTTTGAACATGAGGATTTCATTTCTTTTCTTTCGAGTTTTGGCTTTTTGGAAAAACCATTTTGAATTTGTGTCTTCCCAAGCTAACCATTTGCCCTTTGCTCGTTGTTGCCAATATTTTAATTGTACTTCAATCTTTCCCATCTGCATTTTCCTTACATTCTCATCCATGCTACCCAATTCCGCCTCAGGTAAACAAGATTGAATATTTCCACATTCTGCTAAAAAAATCCTCCCAATGAATGTTGTGTGTCGTTTTGTAATCCTTGCTCCATTTAAAGAGACTAAACCGCACATGTGCGCACTTTTTTGCAACTTGATACATAGGAGACCCAATAATGGGTTGGTTCCATTGCTTCTTCACAAGTTTAGATGCTTCGTTGAAATCAAAACACCAGGCATCCATTTTGATCGGTCCTTTCTTATTCTACTTCGCCGGATTTGTATAGAACAAAATTGGGTTGTGGTATGAAATTAAAATTGGTAGATTCAAAGTAATAGGTTCTGGGAAGTGGAGCCAGTTTTCAGAGGCATAAACTCGGTCTAGACGTTCATAAATTCTATCTGGTTCCGAGCGATTGTTGCACCAAGTACAATATTGGCCGTGAAAGTTGACTTCTGTTAGGCCCAAATTGGATCTCCGTGAAGTAAAACGTTCTTTCCCCAGAATATATAACGTTCCACTAGATTTTTGACTTAGGTATTCAATCTGGTTGAAATCGCCCATAATAACATAATCTAGAGTATTATGGTTTAGTTGGTTAGAGATCATGTCCCATATTTCCTCCCTAGACTCTACATAAGGCGAGCCGTACAACAAAATAAGTTTCCATACATACATTGATCCAGCTATTACATCTTTAATGGTGCAGTCAAAATGATTCTTAGACCTACAACAAATCATTAAAACAAACCACTTTACTGATTCATAGAATCAGTTTCATCAAAAGGACGAGGCCGCAGAAGCCAGAAGAAAAAAAGAAGAAAAAAAAAGATGCCACGACTTCTACCACACCCAACCATACCAGCGATCAGTGGCGGCAAGTAGGTGGTGGTCGCGACTGATAAGGTTTTTTTTTTTTCCTTTTTAAAATATTTTTTCAGTAAATCGAAATAATTGCAGAAGGGTAAACTTGAGGGGACTTACACAAGAGGAAGAGTTGAGTTTGGTAGTTTGGTGGAAGAGAGCTGTGGATTTTATAGCGTGATGGTCAAGTAATTTAGGATAGTTTGAGATTTGGTTGCTTGATTTCCTCAATCAATTTCAATGGGATTGATTAGGGTGCTAAATTAGATGGCTTGATTTATTCAATTACCTAGCAAATTGATATGTAATCTTTGACAGATTAATGAAAATGGAAAGACAATATGCGTGGAAGTTGCGTGCCTATCTTGACAGAATTTTTCTTTTTATTTTTTATTTTTGAAAACTAAATGTAAGGGAAAGATGAAATCAGGCATTGTTTTGTAAATCGAAAGTAAACCTGATTTGTAAAAATAATATTTAACTCAAATTTAAGTCATAAAGAAAAAGGTAAATACTGTATTATTTTGTAAAAACACAATGTTATAACAAAATTTGTGAAAATAATTTCGGAATATTACACCTTACATTTAGTGTAGGTTATTACATCTAAAATTGTATAGATCATAATCAAAATTAATTAGCAATTAAACATATTCCACCCTCCCCCAACCCCTAAAAGAGGGTAGATCACTAGCTATGAACAAGAAAGAACTTGGAATTGTCGATATAACTTCAAGTAGTCTACTCAACATAAACTGAGGAAGACAGAGGTCGGAAAAAGTTTTCAGAAATTTTATAAGGATAGAGCCATGATCATAACCATTCTTTAGGATTGATGCAAGCATCCAACAATTTCCACTCTTCGATGCCTTCTTCAGGCTTCTGCAAACACCAACTATGACTAGATACATAAAATGTACAAAGTTGTCAAGATTTGCCCGGAGACAGTAGAAACGTGTTAAAAAGCATCATAGTCGGAATGCCCCAAAACATTAGGAGCATAAAAAATGCAAAAGGATAATATAAGTGGATTATATCATGAAACGACTATGGAGTAAAGATATTAATAATTCTGAAATGTTTTGATAAATGCAAAGAGTTTCAAAGTGAAGTACAAAATCAATCAGACAAAAAAAAAGAACTTTGATCAGATCGAGGTGGTGAATATTTGAGCTAAGAGTTCGATGACCATTTGAAAGGATGTGGTATTCTTTGGCAATTGACACCTCTAGTTGGGATTATTTAAAAATAACCCATAATTGGGATTATTAAAAGCGGACAACACATAGTTGGAATCATTCTAGTCCATTTTTCGTAAAAAAATTAGATTATTAAGTTGGTCAAAGTCAATATACATATTTCTTTTAGGTCGTGTTAACTAACAAGTCAGGTCAATCATAGGTCTGGTCAAATTAGATTGTTGGTCATCAACTCATCACGGGGTAGGATCAGTAGCATGTTATGTTGGGCTTGTAATTGGGTTTGCCTTTTTCTCATGTCTTTTAGCAGTCCAATTTTGGATCATTTAGTTCGGGTATCCCCACGAGTTGGTTCATCATCGGGTCGGGTCACAATTCTATTCAAATCATAGAATATCGGGTTACGTGTTATCAATTATTCTTGATTCAGGTTTAGGTCGATTATGAATCGCAGTTTCACTATGTTTTTAGGTATGGGTCAATTATCATTCACTGACTTTATCAGTTAGTTCAGCAGAAACGCAGAAAGGTTGCTTAACCTAACAGTCTTTGCACCTTAATTTTGACTGGCTGATCAAGTTCCTTGTCTAAAACCCATATTATATATTCATACTGTTTTCGGGAATTCATGCTTCTAGAATTTATTTATTCTATTTTGTAAATTCAAAGTCAATTGGGTCTTAATCATATTTAGGAATTCAGGTTGAATTCATCAGTTTTTGGACGTATAGTTCGTGGGTCTGCTGCTGATTTTTCTGGGCAATTTCGGACTTAGATATTAGAGTAAATTTGTTTTACTTGGTATCCGATAGAATTGACTATTGAGATGGATAATAAAGGGTGTGAAATTCAGCCAAGTAGTTTAGAAGAAAGATATGATATTGGAAAAAAAGTTGTAGCTGAGCAGTTTGTGACAGTAATTAGAGTTTCAGATGAAAATTTTCATGAAGACAACATTGCTCAAGTGAATAAAGATGGAGGTTTTTTTAATGGAGAAATTCAGCATTTGTTTTCCTTGAGGCAGTCTTCACTTCCAGGAATATTTGCCAATTCTTCAAGAAGAGGTATTTTCCTGTTGCTGCTTTTGTGGATCATTTAATTCTATCAGTCAAATGGAGTCGAATTTAATTATTACCTTATGATTAATGTAGTCGGTGGATTGTTTATGTGTTAGCGTCTGTAATTCGACTATAATGCAGAAGTCTTGATCTCTATGCACTTGACTGATGACTTCTCCTTACTTTCTAGTTCAGTGTTACTTAATTCGCGAAATATTTTGCAAACCAATAATGGCGAATTTGTAGATGCAAGTGGTACACTTTTAGGCTAATTTAACAAAACCAGGTAGCAAATTTCCTTCTTGTACTGTGAATTAGGTAATGAAAATTTAGGTGATTCATAATAGTAGCTAGGCCTAGGCTAAACCATCTCCTATGTTAAATAACTTATTCCGCCGGTAGGTGGTAGCTATCTCATAATGCAAAAGCATGTTTCACTAGAAGCACATGGTGCACACTTGAAGTGTAATTGATTTTGTTTTTTTGCCTTTGATCCTCAAGAATTTCGCTAGTGCTTAGTTTCTCTCCAGAAAAGCAGTAAATGGTTCTATTTAAATGGGTCTTTTAACTGCAGTTGAAGTGAAATTTATTTTCATATAAATGATAGTTTGGTACTTTTATCTATTTTTATTGGTGTAAATGGTTCTAGATAGAATGAATTGAAGCATATGATGACCAATCCCTTTTATAGTTTTATCTTGAAAATTGGTCAAAGAAGTACCCTGAAGTAAAACTTAAAGTTCGCTGAATCACTGACTCCCACTTAAGAGATTACCTCCTAAATGGAATTCCCAGAAAGATTGCTCCGAATAGCCCCCAAGATTGTCAAATTAGGTGCATGATGAACAATGTAGAAGCAATAGAGGTGAGGAAAAAGAAAAAGAATAAAGATTAGGTATTGCCGTATTCCCAAAAATCAACGCTGTTTACCTTGCTAATGGTGTACCTTACTAAGGGAAGAAAGAAGGAAGATGCATGTAAGATAAACTTCCACGCGCTTGTGTGCAAAGTATGAGTCCTAGCTAGCACATTCCATTTATTTGAAAATTGTACCCGCTCCTTTGTACCAAATGATTAACCCTCCTACAATTTGCTGGATTACCACACTGAAAAAACTGATACTCATAGAACGGCAGTTATATCTGCACTGATGTTCTTGGCAGTGAGGGATTAGCTGTAGAGTTTAGAGAACACGTTTTCAGTTTTCATCTCCCTTTTTCAACAATCGTTCTTAATTTTTGTTTTTGGTCAAGTAAAGGTCATGCATACTACCTTTGTGTCTCTGCAAAATGAGGCAATTAGATCATGTGTACCTAAATGTACTGCTCGTTCAATCAAAAAGTTCTGTCATCAAGAATTAGGATTGCTTCAAATTAATGACTTTTATGCAGGCAGGAGATTAACATTGTAGATACAGCCTACTGAAGAAAACAGACCAATATGTGTCATCTTGTCCCAGCGAAAGAAAAAATAGCTTAGTTTTTTTTAAATATTTAGGAACCCTCTAAATGAGCAAGCTCAATTAAGTATTTACTTTTATGTTTATGATTGAATATTTATGTATCAGAAGTATATCATGTCTATTCTCAATAAATCTTGAATAGAACTTATAAAGATGGCCACTTATACCTATAATTTCTTCCTTGGTTCATATAGACTTCTATTTTCACAATACACTAGTGTTAAGGAACTCAGCTTTCCTCATCATTAATTTTATGTATATGATGCATTGCAATCTTACATACATGATACATACATACATATAAGCACTGACACACATACATATATACATGTATATATGTGAGTGTGAGGGCTAGCTCAATTGGTAGAGTATTTCTCCCGGTTCCAGGATGGCCTGGGATTGAATCTCACCCTTGGCAAGTTGGGATCCTCTTTATCCCCCTTCCATCCAAACTTGTCAAGGTGTCTCCTAAGTCCTAACCATGTATGTGAGTGTGAGGGCTAGCTCAATTGAGAGAGAGAGAGAGCGAGCTTTGTATGCTTACTAATATTTAAGTATCTCTCATGCAGGTTTGGACCAGTGTATCTTACCATCTGTAGGAGTTCTTGAAACCCAGAGAAATTTATTGGTCGATAATCATGAGATCATTATTAGTAAGTCTAAGAGTTGGAAGGACAGTAGAAGACATGATCTAAAATTAGATAGGCTGTCACAACGACAAGGTAAGATTATTTATTTTTTACTGGTAGGTGCGGATGCTTTTCTTAGACAATTGTGACTTGTATCGTTTCAATCTTCAGTTTATGTCTGTCTTCTTAGCTGGTGGCAATTTTGTAATAGGAGTAGTGGATGCTAATTTCATGAAAATATATGAAGTATGCTCATAGTTGATAAGGTTATTTCAATACCCTTATCAAATTCTCCAATTTTGGAATAGGTGCAATTGTTGACAATTGGATTCCCAATCCCACATAAGCTCACTAGTCACTTGTACGAAATTATGGACTTTCCTCTATCACGTTATTCAAGCAATACGAGTCCTTAGTTGATTGATCCAGAAGTTGATAAGCAATAGACTCTTCTGATTATAGGATATAATGGGAAAACTTTGATAATTTACAAAGTAATGAAGATAAAATACAAAAAAAGGAATTTTAGAGGCAATTTGTAGGAAAAATTACCAATACCAATAAGCACTTACACAGTTACACCTGCCTAGCGAATTGTAGCATCAGACAAGACTTGGGCTCCACCTCATGGGAAGGGTTATTCTAAGACTGGCAACATCATGTCCTGCACGTGACAGAAACGCAGCATAATAAACCAAGCTATGACAGCCCAATTTGTTAACTCACAGTTGCTATAATTCAGTCCTAATGTCTGCTATTGATGCTCTACACTTTTCTTCACTTTTAAATATCTATGGAATCAAAGTATTGTGACCATTCACCATTTTAAATTATGAACTTCTCCACCATTATGCTCTGTTAGTGAAATCCTGGTCGCTGATAGATAAAAGATGATATACCGATTTTAATGCTTTATGCATGTAATTTCTACTTTCTTCTTCACTATCATTTATCAATCGTCTACAGATGAATCCCCCCGATCCATACATGACCAAATCAGCTTCATTGGACATGATTTTTTTCTTTGTATATAAGAATAAGACTTCAGCAATGGAGTACATGCACTTTTGGAATTTCCACATCGGGTACCTCGATTTTTGTCAGTTGTTCTTGTTATAAAGACCGCAATAAATCAACGAAAAATTAAAGAACAATCGACACAAGAATTAACGTGGTTCACTAACAATGTGTTAGCTACGTCCACTAGTAGAGGATAAATGATTTTTATTTTCTTTAGGAGAGAGAGTACATATTACATAATATAAGGTTTATATAATACCTTTCTAATCAACCTAAACAGAATGGGTCTAAACCTGAAACTAAAACAGAAACAGTTTACAAAATTGCATACATCGAAAGTAAGCGCCAGATAATTCAAGGCATATTTCAAGAGTTCTACTCTGAGTACGGACTACCTCATAGTGTCGAGGTTAATATTGTAAAACATGAATGACATTATTATTATTATTTTCTAATCTATAGACCCCATTATATGCAGAATTTTTGCAAAATCTTCAAAAAAGTTCAAGAAGTTCTTGAAATGTGTTCTTTTATACACACTAAAAATACAAAATACTCTCAGAAAAGTTCGAATGAACTAGTAAATTTTCCGAGGCAAACATAATTTTTTGACATATCCCTTTTAAACTTAATTCCGTGTATCACATGTGTTGCAATATATTCATATTGGGATTGTTTACAGTTTTATCACTTTGAAAATTGTTGGAAATTATGATTGGGGTTGATTGATAACTTTCCAGAATTTTGGTAGATTTCTCTTAACAATAGTTTTACAGATCTTCAAGATAATCTAGATTTTAGAGTTTTCCCTTTTTTTTGCGAAGATTCAGCAAAAGTCAAGCAGTGGAGTGACATTGAGCTGTGACTTTTTTACTTATAAAATCTTTGATAATCCTTGCCCTAGCCCCTAGGTTGAATATTGCCTTATAAATTCCATCCTTGCACTGTTATACTTATAAATATTATATCTAAATATATTGCACAGAGAACAAGGTGACTTTCGTGCTCTTGTCACTAAGAATTGATGTTTAAGATCTCTTTAATAACGCATGTTTGAAAAGTGAAGTTGTTTATGTTAATGTGAAGCATCCAGAATGGAGGAATATTCAAACTTTGTTACATCCTGATTGGAGTTACCAAACTCAAGTTTTCAAAACTGAAATTTTGGCAATCCATGGGCACTGATTTTGGAATTTTCTCTTTGATATTGCTTAGCTTTGGGGCTTCATTAGCATGGTTTCTCTTGGCCCAGGTGTAGCTTATCTTTACCACAATGTATTTTCCTTGGTTAGAAACAATAATAGTTTCACTTATATATGTGGATTCATTCATATTCTTTATGAGGAAATAAGGTTATTAGATGGTATACTATATGTATATTAGAGCTTCTTCCGGTGACGGCTGCGTTTTGTTACTTCTACACTTTATCACCTCTAGTTTGGGGATTTATGTATTCATCTCCATGTGTTACCAACTTACCATTATGTATATTTAGCCCAAGATGTTTTGCAGCCAGCTGCACGTAATTTGAGCCCTTTTTTTGTGTTGAAGTAACTTTATAATGAATGTTACCAATTTCTACTTCTATTAAATGTACAGTTGAGAGTATGCTCAAGTTTACTCAGTGTCAAACATCCTTTCCTCTACTATTATAGCTTTGCGATTTATGCTATGCCTGGTGTTGTATCATTGATGAAGTTTGTTGTTGTAAATTCCAGGAAAAGCTTATCGCGAACTTGGTTAAAATTCAAAATGATGGAACAGTGGAGGTGGATTTAGCTAAAAATGACCCTGTAGCTTCTGAGCTTTTAGAGCTTCATTCTGTTGAAAGTGCTTCGCTTCATGTTGATGACATTGTTCCTAATCTTAATAATCTGTCCCAAGATTAAAAGTTGCTCTACTTGTTGTTGGTACAAGGGGAGATGTTCAACCTTTTCCAGTTATGGCAAAGAGACTTCAGGCATGTTCACAAGCTTTGTTTTAAATCTTTGAATCTTTATGTTGGATGCTCTTGTTAATGCTCACTGATTGTTGATGATCATACTTATTAGTAACAAGAAGTAATCCTTACCATAAAATTTGATACATCAGAAAGTCCCTTGTCATGCATATATGTCTACCTTTATTCCTTTCGGTGGGTTTAGATTGATGTTTTTGGCTATCCAGCTGTCTTTTCTACTTCTTCCCTGTCCATCGGCTCTTTCTTCCCTGTGCATTGTTACCATTGTCACGGCCTTACTTAGCATCATGTCCTTGAACAATGATTCATTATGGCGTCATTAATCATTATGGCCTATTAACATACTGTGCATCATCTGCATGACAAATTAAATATTTTCATCATCTACATCATCTGCATGACCAGTAGCTTGGAGAAGATCACTAACCAGTTCAAGGAGGACCTCCGGACCACCTCTGAACGGTTGGAGGGTAGAATCGACCGGGGAAGAGAAGATCAAAATCTCTTGGTAGCCCAGATCAAGCAAGATCAGGCGAAATTCCAGGCGGAAGTTCGTTCTCAAATGGCGACTAGGGGACCGAGGGTGAACGGAGAAGAGAGAGAGGTAGAGGAAATCGCAGGAAACGTTCCTTTAATGGGGACGATAAGCAGGCGAAGAGGGAGTAATTTCATGGAGGGAGAGAGGAGAAACGGTGACGATGACGGAGAAGGGGAATTCCGAGGAGACCCATATGGCAAGTCTAATTGGAGGTATAAGAAGCTGGATCTACCACCGTTTGAGGGAATCAACCCAGATGGGTGGATTATGAGGGCTGAGAGGTATTTCCACTTTTATGGGTTGAGTGAGGAAGAGAAGGTGGAGGCTGCGGTGGCCGGCTTAGAAGGCGACGCCCTTCTCTGGTATTAGTGGGAACAAACGCGCAAACCCATGAACACGTGGGAAGAGATGAAGGGGATGTTGCTTCGACAATTTCGGCCACTCGCCGTCGGAAGTCTCCACGAGCAGTGGTTGACATTGACGCAGGAGGGAACGATGGAGAATTACCGGAAGTAATTTGTCGCTCTCATCGCACCGTTGACCGGAATACCCGAGGAAGTGGTGAAGGGGAACTTCATTAAAGGGCTCCGGGGTGATATACGAGCTGAGGTGAGATTGCATGGGCCCAGATCCTTGGACCATGCCGTGGATCTGGCCATAAAAGTAGAAGATAAGTTCAAGTGGGCCTCGCAAAAGGTAGTTTGGGGCCGAGTAATTTAAAAGGGTCATTCTCGGACCTTATTACTCTACCGATTACAACAAGAGTCAAGTAGGATTTTCAAGTGGCTCCAAATCTGTGGCTGGGAGCACCTCTGTCTCAAGCCCACACACCCACCAAACCTTCCCCGTGGCTAAACCGATTACAGAACTTCGAAGGCTGAGTGAGAAAGAGCTGCAAGCTAAGAGAGAGAAGGGACTTTGCTATAGGTGTGATGAAAAATGGGGGCCTGGGCACAGGTGTAAAAGGAGGGAACTCAGTGTGTTATTGACTGGAGAATCTGAAGAGGAGATTGACATGGCCACAGAGCACAATGCAATGGAGCAAGGTGAGGAAGGAAGCGAGGAACAGAACAGTGGAGCCCTGAAGTGTCCTTAAATTCTGTGATGGGCATCACTAGCCCAAAAACTCTGAAAATGTTGGGGGTTATTCAGGGACAAGAATTTGTGATTATGGTAGACCCAGGGGCTACCCACAACTTCATCTCCACTGATTTAGTGGATAAACTTCAGTTACCCTTAACACATACCAAAACCTTTGGGGTTTCTTTGGGTACAGGGGAGGCAGTTCAAGGAAGAGGGGAATGCAAAGGGGTGGTGATAGAGGTACAAGGCATTACAGTCATGGAGGATTTCTTACCACTCTAATTAGGAAACTCATATCTAATCTTGGCTTAGTTTTAAAAAGCGCGCCTTCGGCGTGCCTAGGCGCCAGGCGACCCAAGGCGCACAAAAAATCGCACCTTACACCTCAGGTGAGGTGAGGAACACGAGGCGAGACAAGGCGCCAAAAAGCGCGCGCCTTTGTAAAGGCGAGAGGCGCACCAGGCGAGCGCTTTCTGCAGCAAGGCGCACGTGACCCCCCCACGTGACTTTTTTTTTGGGATTTTTCCTCTGTTTTTTGAACGTTACCTTAGAACTCGAACTCAACATTTTGACAAACCCTAGAACTCGAACTCGACAAAGATGGTGAGAGAAGAATTGCGTCACAGCAGCTGCTCCTCATCGCCGGTCGTTCTTCGCCGGTCGTCGTCGCCGGTGGTCGCCGCCTCGCCGGTAAGTTTCTTCCCTCTTTTTCGTCTTCTCTGTTTCTTTTTTCGTGTTCTCTGTTTCTTTTTTCTCTTCTTTTCTCTGTTTCTTTTTTCTTCTTTTGTTTCTTCTTTCTTCTCTTCGATCTACTGCAGTATTTTCTTAACTTTTATGGTGAGTTGTACCCCACTGCCAAGAGGGAGAAATAGTAAAGTGCTGAAGTCAAAGTCACGTGCTATTTCTTTCTTTTTTATTTTTCTTTTCTCTTTTCTTTTGTCTTTTGTCTTTTTCTTCTTTTACATTTCTCCTTTTCTTCTTTTGATGCATCTCATCTCTTCTTCTTTTCTTCTTATTTTTTGATGCAGCTCATCTCTTCTTCTTTTCTTCTTATCTTTTGATGCAGTTAATTTTTTTTAATAATAGCTAGACTGTAACTATATATTTTTCAATACAAGTAGCTAATATTTTGTTAATAATATTTGTTTTGAGTGAAAAAAATGTTTTATAATTGATTTTTAAGGTTTATGAGGTGCGCTTCGCCTACATGATCGAATATATATTTTTAAATATTTTTCAATTGCACTTTTAATATGATATTTATGTTGTTCTAAGTATTAAAATGCTTCTATATTTGATTTCTAAGTATTTTGGCACCAAAGGTGCGCCTCGCCTACGGGATGCGTGCGCCTTCGCCTTGCGCCTTGCAACTCGGTGCGCTTTGCGCCTTGCGCCTTTTAAAACTAAGAATCTTGGGCATCCAATATCTAGAAAAGCTTGGGACAATGACCACTGATTGGAAGACTCAGACCTGAAATTCCAGGTGGGACAGGACACCATTACTCTAAAAGGTGATAAGGATTTCCTTAAAGGCTATGCTGAAAATCTTAAGGAAGGAGAAACAAGGATTGTTGGTGGAATGTAATTTGATGGATGGTCAGTTTCATGATGGAGCAGCAAAGGAGGCTGTGGGGGAGGTACCTGACTTCCTACAACCTTTGGTCAGCGGGTTCCATGGGGCCTTTAACATGCCTCAAGGGCTCCCACCTCAGAGAGGGCATGAACACTCAATCACACTCATGGAGGGAGCAGATCCAGTGAGTGAGGCCTTACAGATTTCCCTAGGTTCAGAAGGATGAAGTGGAGAGGCTAATTAGGGACATGTTGCAGGCAGGGATCATTCAACCATCCCATAGCCCATTCTTTAGCCCAGTTCTCCTAGTGAAGAAAAAGGATGGCTCCTGGAGATTTTATGTGGATTACAGAGCTCTCAACAAGGTAACCGTCCCTGATAAATATCCTATCCCTGTTAAAGATGAACTGTTAGATGAATTAAATGGAGCTGCTGTTTTTACCAAGTTAGCTTAAGTCAGGCTACCATCAAATTCGAATGAAGGCAAGTGACATACCCAAAACAGCCTTTAGAACACATGAGGGACATTATGAGTGGTTGGTAATGCCCTTTGGCCTTACCGATGCACCAGCCAATTTCCAGGCCTTGATGAACAATGTGTTTAGATCTTTTTTAAGGAAGTTTGTGTTGGTGTTTTTTGATGATATTTTGGTCTACAGTAAGGATGAAATGTCACATGTCTCTCACTTGGAACAAGTGTTAGGCCTCCCGGAGCAGCAACAGTTATTTGCAAATGGTAAGAAGTGTGAGCTAGGAAGAAAGGAAGTGGCTTATTTAGGCCATAAAAAGGGGTGGCTGTTGACCAGAACAAGGTGGCTGCTATGATAGAATGGCCAGTGCCACAAAACTATAGGAAGGTTATAAGGGGATATGCTCAGATTGCCCAGCCCTTAACTGAACAGCTCAAGAAGGATAATTATGGATGGAGTACCCAAGCCACTGCTGCTTTAAGACACTCAAAACAGCCATGACTCAAGCTCCTATCCTAGCTATGCCTAATTTCTCACAATTGTTTGAGGTTGAAACTGATGCTTCTGGATTTGGGCTTGGGGCAGTCCTTAGCCAAGCAGGCCATCCTATTGCTTTCTTCAGTAAAACTTTGGGTACAAGGGCTAGATTAAAGTCCATTTATGAAAAAGAGCTGATGGCAATTGTGTTTGCTGTATTAAAATGGAGACACTACCTCCTAGGGAGGAAGTTTGTGGTGAGAACTGACCAACAGAGTTTGAAGTTCTTGTTGGAGCAGAGGGAAATCAGTTAAGAGTATTAGAAATGGGTCAGCAAGTTATTGGGATATGATTTTGAGATATGTTACAGAACTGGGGCATCTAACAGAGTAGCAGATGCCTTATCCAGGGAGCACCCAGGACCCTTGTTGCTGCAAATGGCTATAACCACACCTTCTGTGAATTGGGAGCAACTCCTATTGGAAGTGAAGACAGACCCATTTATCACACAACTCACTGCCAGCTTGAAGGAAGGGCATACAGTCCCAAGGGGGTATGCTTTAGACCAGGACTTGCTGAAGTATAAAGGGAGGATGGTAATACCAAAGCACTCCTACCTTGTCCCCATTCTCTTGCAAGCCTACCATGACTCATGTAATGAATCAACCTAGGGAGAGGGGTACTTTTGGTATTACAATAATCAGTTAGATTTTAGTAGTAGCTTGAAGAATAAATTAGGGAGTTAGGGAGGAAATATCTCTATAAATAGAATGGAATAAGGAGAGAGACATTGACTATCGGGGACAATGCTTACAATTAAGTGCAAATTACTATCCACCTTGAGGACAAGGTGAATGTTTGGGCGGCCGGTAATTTAATGAATCAACCTAGGGAGAGGGGTACTTTTGGTATTACAATAATTAGTTAGCTTTTAGTAGTAGCTTGAAGAATAAGTTAGGGAGTTAGGGAGGAAATATCTCTATAAATAGAATGGAATAGGGAGAGAGAAATTATGTTGAAAATAGATGAGAATTTGGGTGAGCTTTTAAGAGTTCATTTTGGGAGAGAATCAAGCCTCTCGTAAGCTTGAATATCATTTAGTTTTGCTGTATTTTCAGTTTATCAATCAAATACTCATTATCTTCCTCATTTTCTGTCATCAATGGTGTCAAGGTTATGTTAATTCATAACAACTCACCAGTGGGTGGTCACTCTAGGGATTTTAAGACTTATCAACGGATTGCTCAAGAATGGTATTGGCTAGGGATGAGGAAGGCCATTTCACTCTATGTACAGGCTTGCTCTACATGCCAGCAACAACAAAAGCACCTTACCCTACAACGAGCTGGTCTCCTACAACCTCTTCCCATACCCACACAAGTATGGGAGGACATTTCCATGGACTTCATTGAAGGTCTTCCCAAGTCCAAGGGGTATGATTCTATGTTAGTGGTGGTGGATAGGCTCACTAAGTATGGTCATTTTATAGGGTTGACACACCCCTTTATGCCTATACAGTAGCTATGGTGTTTATTAGAGAAGTGGTGAAGTTGCATGGCTTTCCAGCTTCCATAGTGACTGACAGGGACAGGATCTTTATGAGTATATTTTGGAAAGAGCTATTTAAGATGCAGGGCTCTTCTCTACACAGGAGCAGTGCCTATAACCCCAGTCTGATGGCCAGAAGTGGTCAATAAGACCTTGGAAACTTACCTCAGGTGCTTCATTCAAGGGAAGCCTAAACAGTGGGCTCAGTGGCTTCCATGGGCTGAGTATTGGTACAATACTTCAACCTATGCCTCAACTAAGTACACTCCCTTCAAAGCTCTATATGGAGAGACCCACCACTGTTACTCAGATATCACAAAGGCAGTAGTGCAGTGAGTGCACTGGAAGAGTCCTTACTGGAGAGGGATGCCACCCTGGATGATCTTAAGGGTCATTTAATTAGAGCTCAGCAGAGGATGAAGCAACAAGAAGATGGTCATAGGAGGGACCTGGAATTTCAGGTAGGGGATCAGGTTTATCTAAAACTACAGCCATACAGACAGACTTCTTTGGCTAAAAGACCGAATGAGAAACTGGCTCCAAAATTCTATGGGCCCTATGTAGTCATACAGAGAGTAGGCAAGGTAGCTTATAAGCTGCAACTACCTCCTACTGCGAAGATTCACAATGTCTTCCATATCTCACAACTCAAGCCAGCTATTGGGCCACACAACACTCCCTCACCACTTCCACACCAACTATCTGCTGACATGGTGTTGCTCACTGAACCAGAAGAGGTATTGGGTGTCAGAAACCACTCCCAAGGGCAGCTGATACTCACTGAAGTATTGATCAAGTGGAAGGATCTCCCTGAATTTGATGCCACCTGGGAAGACTACCACTCCATCCTCACACTTTTTCCTTCTTTCCACCTTGAGGACAAGGTGGCAGTGTGGGAGGGGGGTAATGTAAGGCCACCACTCAGGTTCACTTATACTCGGAGGAATAAGAAGAAGGGCATAACAGTCACAAGCCTAAATGATGACTCATGAGAGGGAGAGAGAGATTTTGACACGTCACTAATAATTCAGTTATAGATATTTTCAGGAGAGGGAGAATTCTGTTAGGGGGTAGAATTATGCTGTAGTGGGGGGGGGATGTATCCACCTCTCTAGTAGCTTATAAATAAGGCTGAAGAATGTATTAGAGGTATCTAGAAAATTGAGTGAGAAAGTTACACATCCTCTCGAATGAGTGTGGATTGTAATTGATTATCTTCCTTAGTTAATCGATACAATATCTATCTGTTACTATTCTCTTGTTTCATTTACTTACCTGAGTTCTTAGCACTGTAAAGCTCTGTCCAGCTACTAGCATATCTAGTTCGATGTGTAACGTCAATTGTCATTCTGATTATTGCCATGCTGCTTTTCTATCTTTTCTTAAGTATAAAGAGAGTTCATGCAAGTGATCTTTACCTTCTGTTCTTCAGCTTTTTTGGTGTAAAGGCGTTGTGCCTGAATTCAGTTAGATTATCTGGTAATGGGATGTAACAGCTGACTTAATTGAGGACACATCAGCTGCTAGAACAGTGAGGAGCTGACGACAAGGTTTGAAGTATGAAGGGCTTCCTGAGACCTTATTCCTTCCCTATGCTGGTAGAAGTTTTGGGGCAGGGAAGGTTTGTGTGTGTGTGTGTGTGGGGGAAGGGATAATCTCAGGAACTTCACCTCAATCCAACCCTATTTATTCAATTTGTTGTGTCACTTGCTAGAGACATAATTGATTGTTTTAAATAGGATGTACAAGTTTTTCTAATTCTAAAAATGTTGCCCTATTACATATTGACACCTAACTACCTAAGTTACTGAATTCTTAAGGTGGCTGATAATCACACATGAACATACCTTTGTCTCTTGGTATTGCACTTGTTCATGCTGCTCAAATGCTTCTAGAATTGCACCTTTGTCGCAATTGCTTGATAGTCCTTATTGGCAATTTTTTTTGAAAATGTGGTAGTTTTTCATCAAGAGACTCACAGAAGAGACGTTTTCACTGCATTGTGTTCCAATTTTTCCTGCATATTTGAATAGTTGCTTTTGCTTGTCCGGCAGAAGAAGTAAAAAATGAAAGTATCTTTTTGTATGTTCTGCTACATTTATAGAGCTGAGTTGTTCCTTAAAGTTTGTCTATCTTGCATGTAGGAATATGGTCATCATGTTCGACTGGCCACTCATTGTAACTTTAGCGGCTTCGTCAAATCTGCTGGTGTAGAATTTTATCCTTTAGGTGGTGACCCTCGAGTTCTGGCAGGATGTAAGAAGTCTCAGATTTTTTATTTTCCTTGATATTCTGTTTATTCAGTACTTCCTTTTCCTATCATTTGCTTTATTATCTGTTCTCTTCATAGTTCGAAAATGCGGTTTCGGTAACGATCGCGGTAACGGTCACGGTGATGCGGGAACGGGGATGATGCGGTTGTCGTACTGCCAAATATCAGCTTAAACCATGAGATATCCCTAGAACCCGCCTAAAACGCGGTTTATTTACACCATTACGATGCGGGTAATATCGGTTCGGTAGATTTCAAAACCTTTACAACACGGGCGATACGATACGATGCGGCCTTGTTTTGACACCATGGTTCTCTTATATATTTTCGGGGAGATTATTTGGGTAGATAAGATGCTGATATTTTTCCCTGCTGATTACCTTATAAATAATTGGCAAATGGCAACTACACCAGCAATCAGAAGTGCAATTTGTGAACAAGTCCGCAACTGAGTTTTTTGCTCATACATACATTTTGTAAACATTTATCTTGTTTCTTTTTGTATTGCCCCACAGGAGCCTTCTTTAGAAGATTGAAAAAGATAATAGTTCTCTAGTCTTTTCTCTTCTTTCTTGTCTAAAGTTCCATTATTGCTTAATCATCTGTAGTACTTGCTGGCAAATCAGAGATGTGAGCCATTGCTGTAAAGTGAGAATCATTATAATTTTGTGTTGTGAGTTTGTGACTCTCTTGTCCAAGGCCTTCTTGTTTGCAATCTAAAAGCTTCACATTCACGACTGTGTTCCTGTCTTGCAAAACACGTGCCAATCTCGTGTGTGATCTAAATCAGGGAGTTTTAGATGGTCTCTGGCTTTTAAACATAAAGGAGAAGTACTACTGTTGGACATTCTCAATCGTTTCACTAACTTCTCAACATGGTTCATCTTGATATTTTTAAAAATCAAATCGAAGTCCATTCACTTCTCGTATAAATTTCATTTTTTCACATTGCTTTAGTTTTATTTTTGACATGTTATGTTCTGGCAAAGATCATATAATGGGAGGTATTATCGCTTTTAAATTTCTAAGGGATTTACACTCGTTGCAGGTAAGGATTACAGGGAGCAGGGAGTTTTAGACTAAGGCATTGTAGGCTTGTTGCCTTAGCATATTTCTGCATTCTTTCATGGTCACTTAACGATCAGCAAATTAAATTAATTTGCCGATCTCTTTTGCGCATGATATTTTTGAAACTGAGTACTATACTATGATTTTTGTGTTTTAAAGGCAACTTCTTTCTGGAGCTATGTGTCATAGCTACATACTCAAAAGTCAGAACTACTTGTTAAGCAAATATTAAGAAAATTTGCTGGCATTGCATATATGTTGTAGCTAATTATGGTGCCTCTTCATTTTTATGTTCCTTTCTTACATGTTAGCATCTTGCTTGTGCTTCTTATTAATCTCTTAGAGCCATGAGGTATAGCTATTTTCTGTCGCTTTCTGGAAATCAGATATGGCGAGAAATAAGGGGCTTATCCCCTCTGCACCAGGAGAGATATCAATTCAACGGAAGCAATTGAAGGCTATCATTGGATCACTTCTTCCTGCATGTACAGAACCAAACATAGAGACTGGTGCTCCTTTTAGGGCTCAAGCAATTATTGCCAATCCTCCTGCTTATGGTATGTTCATGATATATTACTTTTGATCTGTTTGATTTTGAAGTTACTCTGGACTTTAATTGTAATCTTCATGCTAGTTGTGCCAATCTTTCTGGGATGATTCTTTCTCTTTATGTTTTGGAGCTGTGGTTGATATAGGAGAAGATATATGCTTTTGTAGCTTTTTAATTGTGGCTTTAACTGATACAAAACACTTTTGGAAATATCGAAGCCACACAACTAGGTCTTGAACTTCTTCTAGAGATTTTCAATTTTCTCCATTCCATATGATTTACCCATTAAACCATCTTTCTTAGTTGATGTTTGTCACCTTAGAATATCAATTGCCACTTTTGAGAATCAATAGAAGACTAGTAGTCAGCTCAATGTAATATTAATAAGCTCTTATTATATGTGCATAACCTCGAAATTTAATAAAGGGTGTAATCGTCATTTGTTTTTTTAGCGATGCAGGAAAAATTTTGGGACGAACTTTTTTGCTCATTAGAGATTCTCGTGATGGCGTCTAGACGACGTCTAGACCAGCCAACACGCAAACACGAGACTGTATTTAGGTTAACGCAAGTAAACGACAAGCATACGCAACAAACACTTGATTATTTCGGAGAGAACAACACAAGTACAAGGCCAATGCCCAACAATGAGTGAATGCCAAATGCCTAAGGCAAAGGCTTTAAGTGATGGCCACAACCCGCCTACATAAGCCTAATAACTACCCACTATCTTGTAACTGCCCCCATGATCTCTAGCACACTCTCTTGCTTCATGGGTAATCCCTCCTTTCTTGTGACTGGACGCAGGGAAAAAAAACGCGGTCGCGTTCGCGGGAACGATCGCGTTGTGGCGGGAACGGCTTGTAACGGGGAAATAGAACGTTTCGCGGCCGACGCGGCGTGAATATTTTTAAAAAATTCACATTAATATGTTCTAACCTTATTTGCATTGTTTTAGTTTATGAAGCATTATTACAACATAATATAATCAAATCTATCAGAATATCATGTTTCATCACCTATATAAGTAAATCATAAGATATTTTTGGCCAATGTTTAAAAAAAACGGATGTAACGGGGATAAAAGCGTTCCAACGCGGCGAGTTTGCGTTACGGAATGGACAACGCGGCGAGAAGTAACGGGATTTCGCGGAACGGCTAATCCAAAATCCGTTACAGAACGGCCGTCCTGTAACGGAACGGGAGAGTTTTAATTGCATGACTGGACGTTTCTTTTTCAAGGGGGATATGGGGACGTGGGTGGTTAGATAACCGCCCACAAGTCGAGCATAACTGCCCACTTATGTCGAGCATAGCCGTCCACAACGTCGTGTGTAACCGCCCACTACGTCGGGCGTAACCGTACTCCATGTTGTCGGGCGTAACCGTACTCCATGTTGTCAGGCGTAACCTTCCACGACGTCGACCGTAACCGTCCAGGACGTCGAGCATATCAGCCCACTATGGCAAGCATTACTCCCGGGTGGTTATTAGAGCATGGTAACAGCAGGATCCCACTATGTGATATCAAGGGCATTGCTCGTCACGCCCAACTGTCCTCTAGGGAACGTGCTCCTATTCTCTAGGAGCCACGTTGGTTTGCTCCACCACAACTCCTTCGACCCAAGTAACCGCCGAGCGATTACTAAAGTGTGCCAACCGCTCGCTATTCTTAATTGCCCACTAAGGGGTGTGCTCCTCAGGAGCACTTCCTTAATTCACGCAACTGCCCAACATGTGCCACGCGAGAGAGAGAAAAGAGGAAGCCATGTGAAGTAGAAAAAAAGCCCAACTTGTAGTTTTCTCTCTCCTGACTAAACCTACCCTTCATTTCTCTCTCCTTACCCCGACTCTTCAGTCCTCTCGCAAGCAGTCTAACATCCATCTCCATAACTTTCTCAAGCGACTACCTGAGCATTTTCGGTGATGCATGAGGCAGTCAAGCAGACTAGGTAAACCGTATCCGAGTGCAAATTGAAGGATCCGGTACGTATTTCGTACCCGGATCCGTGTCGGGTCGTATCGTCACGGGTATGGTGGCGATTTTGCCGTGTCCAAGTAACATAGATCATGGAATACTTAAGTAACTTAACGACTTGGTTGGATCGACTCGAGATGCTTATCACCCTTTGGACGTCTTGTAACGTCTAAAGATGCTAGAGAGCAAGGGTAAGGAATTCCTCGGTCTTGACAAACCTGACCCATGGAGCGAATGGAATAATGATGTTGCGTATAGGAATATGTTCAAGATCAATGAGAAGTTGGCCTACCTCCTGCACCGGTTGGTGTGCGAGAATGGAAGATTTGTTAGAGCATGTTGGGACTCCTCAATCAACACTCCTACCGGACTATCCTTGCTTAGGAGACCCCCACAGACGATGGCGAAGCCCGTGATGCGTTGTCTTGGAGGCTAACTTGTTTGAGCACGATAGTGAGCCAAAGGCCATGGTTGGAACGAAGAAATAGCAGTCCGCGGAAGCCGACAAAGAGGATGCAGCCCCAACTTCACAAAAAAGGTAATCGAGGTTATTGATATTTCTGATGATGAGTCGCAGGTTGTGACCATTGGGCGAGATTGGATTATTCGAATAATTGGTATGGTTTTGGGGGGGGGGAGGGATGTACCTGTACTTGCCCGTCCAAGTTCGACTTTGGTCCCTTTTCTCCTTGAGGTGATCTGCTTGGTGATGCTTATAGAGTCCGCGTTTTAATTTTTCGTTTGTTAGCCTTGTTTTATTTTTGTTTACTTCATGTTTGCTATTGCCTTATTGTAAATTTGTTTCGGAATGTAATAAATTGACTTACACTGATGGAAGTCTATCTTGGTTTTTTTTTCATTGCTTGTGGTAGCCATATAAAACGTTATTATAATTTAGCCACATTGTTTGATCGACTTGGAGCCAAAAGCTCGCTAGTTTAACGTTAGGGGGCATATGAACCAACACAAGTTGGGATGGCCTCGGCTCTGTTCGCAAGGCTACACAATGAAGTGAGGGTGAAAGCTTTGATGTGGATGTTACGCTTGCTGACCCTTTGTTCACTCGAAGGGTCCCGAAAGGAGATATAGTGAGTGTCCCTCGAACAACCAAGTTGTAGGTTACGGCCAGTCCCTCGAGAATTGATGTGTGAACATCAGGTCATGGGATGCAAGCAAGAACGTGGAATTCAATGGCCGTTGTCTCAAAACCATTAAGTGTTTGATCTTGTGTCTTGACCAAGTTCTAGTGAGTACAAAAAGAAACTCGGAAAGGGAAAACAAATGTTATTCACTAAAGGTTAATTTACAAGTGTTTGATCTCGTAAATTCGACAAAGTCCAAAATGCCGAAGTGAGATTTTCCTACTGCATTTAGGAATAAGAGTGTTTGATCTCGTAATTTCGGAAAAGTCCGAAATGTTGAAGTGAGATTTATCTACTGCATGTAGTGATACAAGGGTTTGATCTCGTAACTTTGGCGAAGTTCGAAGAGATACTCGTTCTTTGCCCGAGTAGAAGTATGACTATTCGGACCTCATACGAAATGGCTACATCAGGCTGATCCCTAGAATGAGCGAGGTACACTCTAATCTAAAATCATGTCGCGGCCAAGTATTGACTTTGCTAACCTTGATTAAAGGCCAATCTAGTCAAATTTCCACTCCTTGGAATTGAGGAACACAATTAACGGAAAGAAGCAGGTTAAGTCTTTCATACGTTGAGTATTGGCCCTCCTGGTTGAACTTGTGACTTGGAAATCCCCATGGTCGGTTGTGGTGCTCTCGGGAAAGGAGAGTAAATAGTTCTAGGGGTTGTTGCCCCAAGGTGTGGTATGTCGGATCCAACAATGACGATTGTTGTCGGCATGAGTTAACGACGATTAACCAAAGCCTTGTGGAAAGAGCTTGCATGTGATTCCCGGGCACATGAGCACTCATGCGTATGAATGGATGATGAGTAAGGGTTATCATTCGAACCAAAAGAGACCCTTAAAGGGGGAGACTTTTGGAAGGGGGTGGATGCCCCGCCTCTACGGAGATGGAGAGACCTCGAGTACGGATCACTTTTAATGATTTGAGAAGTGAACCATAGATTCCTATGCTGGCTATAGAGGAAATAATGGCGACGAGGAGGTAAAAATTGTCCTCAATCCCGATGGCTCGTGATTGAAGGCCATGAAGTGGCGGAAATCCAATACCTGCAAGGTTGCGAATGTCGTTAATTAGTTAAAGAATATAAAGCGCGGGATTAAGGAGACTCGGAATGAATAAAATGAGTACGGAAAGGAAGTGACGACTAATCATGGGAAATTGAACGACTTCTCACGAGAAGCTATGGAGAAATTGTGAGAAGTACAGGGGTTTACTTCTCGACACAAGTACAAGGCCAATGCCCAACGGTAAGTAAATTTTTCCTGTGACAACTTAGTTATAAATTAGTTTGTAACCGTCACTGTAGTCCGTACTAGTTTGAGAGCCGACTATACCTAGGCGCAATGCTAGGTGTTGGATGAAGCCATGATGGCTATCGTATGCAGCCTTCTGGTTATGCGTTTATATATGTTTATAGTTGCTGCTGTAGAATATGTGATTGTGAATGTGCTATAGGAAGCACCTTTAGTGAGGTCAAATTTCATAATTGAAGGTGCTGCGAAGACTGGGGAGATTATCTTGTAAAGCTTTAGTGGACAAGACTAGCTACTTTTGATGACATAAGTGAAACCTCTTGTCAAAGAAAATGCGGATACGATTGCGTGCGGTATTGGTTGCGATGATGCGGAAGCGGATTGCAGATGAATGGA
Organism: Beta corolliflora; assembly: GCA_947648045.1. Classification (NCBI taxonomy): domain Eukaryota; kingdom Viridiplantae; phylum Streptophyta; class Magnoliopsida; order Caryophyllales; family Amaranthaceae; genus Beta; species Beta corolliflora. Next base: position 290,283 of record CANSZD010001827.1, read on the forward strand.
ATTGATGGGGGTTAAAGCGGCATGATTTTTAAAAAAATCACATTAACGGTTTTTTTAACCTCAATTTCGCATTTTTGAAGCTTAACTAGTATTCTTTCAACTTAATATGACCAAACCTATCATATGGTTGAGTTATACGTATATGGTGAATGAATAATTCCTTAAAATATGAGTTCTTTATCTTATTGTTCATGTAAATAAACACTAACTCATAATATTACCCAACTTGAAAGCTAATGTCATGTTCTTCTTCCTTCTTTGATGTGTGCACATCGTTTCTTTCCAGTTGCAATGTATGTTTCCCCTTTCTATTTTTTGGCCAATACTAACAAGTAACCACCTAGCGGGAAAAAAAAAGGTCCAACGCTGTGAGTCAGCGTTATGTAACGGACATCGTGGCGAGAAGGCCATGATTTTATTGCGGCATTATGTCATGGTAGCTGAACGAGAAGTTCAAAATCCGTGACATAACTATAGAACAAATTGGCCGAGTTTATATTCCTTGCAGATGCGTCTAACAGATTATCTCTTGTAGGGTAAAGGGAAGATTGACATCAAAACTAATAGAGCCTATTGGACACTATATGGTGTGTGACTGGAGCCGTCCTCTAGCATATCTGCTTGGATATATATCTAGAGATCTTGGCTGAAAAGGAATGCCACTCTAGGTAGTAGTAATATATGGGGAAAGGGCGCTCTGGGTTGTAGAATTAATTAGTTAGTAGTGGATTGAAGAATAAGTTAGCTATTTAGTTGAGTGGAAGTAAATAGAGGAATTTAGAGAGGGGAAGGTATATGCTGAAAAGTATCGAGAGTTCAATGTTAGATTGTTTTACAAATTGGGAAAAAAGAAGCCTCTAGAAAGCTTGTATTATCCTTTAATTCCTGTAATTTTCTGTAATCAAACTTCGTATTCTTCTTTGAATGTTCACATTTCATCTCTTGATTCTGTCCAAGACAAGTTCATTCTTAGCAAAGATATATTGATAAAGGTCTTCTAGAGGTGAGTCTTTATAGTATGTGGTGTGTATGAGGATTTTTCTGGGGAAGTCTTTGGATAATGTCCAGTATGATTGGCATGCAATGTTTTGTCAGTTTCTAAGAGAAATCCTGCTCCTTTTTTTGTTGTCATTTTATTTTTATGATTTAAGTGAAAATCCTGCCTTTTATGGAAGTATATGCTTGTGGGTGAGGATAGAAATTGGAAAACGTAACTTGCAATTATATTACCTCAAGCTTAATTGAGCAAAACTCGTGAGCCTTTTTTCTTTTCGCAAGATTTTGAGTGGTATTCAGGATCTTTGGACCATGTACCATCTATATTTTTCTTCGCTCGGACTTCGAGCTTTATGTCCCTCGGGATTCCATCTAAGCTCTTCTAATTAATTGCTGAAACTCAACGGTAATTAGTTCTACTTAGAATTTGAACTGAAGTCCTTTTGTCCTTTTGGAGAGGTCGGGAAGGAGATGGGCGAGATGGTGCATCTATTCTGTGTTCTGCCTTGAAGTGTGGACACGACATGGATTGCTTGCTCCTTTCCCCCCTTCCCTTGTACACATTATGAGCAGTTGGCATAGTGGGTTGTATATGATCACTAATTAGCATTCTTGGACCTTTTCTTTCTCGTATTTTCCCGACGAGCCCGTGTAATGAGTTGAAACATATTATACTTGCAAGACATGTACATGCTGCAGAAGCTCTGGGTGTACCTCTTCACATATTCTTCACAATGCCATGGACGTAAGCTATACACTTAACCTGAATTAAAATTATCAAATCGGATGATATGAGCTTGAATTATGACTAGTAATGATATTCCAGTCATTTCGCCACATGTGTGCAATTGTTTCTTACTGTGTAACTATTCTAATATGTTAGTTCATAAAGGTATTCCGAGTATAAAGGGAAACCTATAAAATTGATCATTTATTTAGTGGGTGGTGTAAAATGTTGAGATTTTGTTGGAATTCATGGGTCTTGAGGAGGTGCTGTGTGATGGTTTTCAACAACTGTTTAAACAAAATGATTACTGACAAAACACTTGGTTAATGTCATAGCAGTACAAAACTGACTTGGATAGTTAAACTTCATATGACTGTCTAATATGGTAAACTGTGAAAAATGATTTATTTTGTCACATTGTTCATGCACATCTAGTGCACTAATTTGTAGGGATAGTTTCTGAGAGAGGACCCTCTTCAACCATCTCTTCTCTCTCTCCTATTTTCCACCCATTCGATCTTCAACCCCTTCTGCAAAGAAGCTCGCTTGAAAATCGAAAGACAATCTCTTTTATGCCAAATTCAACATTTACAATCGGAATTAGACTATCTTTACAAAATCGCAGCAATTCCGCCGATTTCAAGGTAACTCTCACAAAAATGGTGTGTCTTTTGCAAGGCTAAGAGTTCCAATCAAATTTTAAATTTCTTTGACAATAAGTTGAATTCCACAAATATTTTTAGGCAACATTTGGATACCAAGAGTGGATTTGAATTCTTGGAATTGAAATTTGAGAATTGAGATGTTGAATATAGAATTACAAGTGAAGTGTCTGGAGAACACTAATAATTTGAATTCCATAACTCATTTCCACCGCAATTTCTCGGATGTCATTGGCATTTCAATTGTGGAACTAGAATTTTCAGCTGTTTATTTCACAAAAATCCTTGATTCTAAAATGCTACTTCTAATTATTAATTCTCTCTAGCACCAAAAAAAAAAGAAAACAAAAATGAATTCCGATATTTAAGATTAGTAAGAATATAAGTTTCATTGTTTATAAAATGCCTTGACTTTCGGTTGATATCAAATCCAATCAAGAACTTTCCTTTATCAATTCTAGCGGTGATCTTATTATAATCTATGCTAAAATTACTTATTTCTTTTTTTTCCCTCCAATGCCACGCTTCCTTTCTCTCATTACTTTCTTTTTTTCCTCCATTGAAGAAAGAAAGTAAGAAACCATGGATGATGGACAAAAAAAATGAGAATGAGAAACAAACTTATTCTTAAAAAAATCAGTAAAACTCAATTTTTTCATCCTAATTTTAAAAAATATGGGTTTTGAGAAATAAATTATTCAAGCTCTCAAAATCATTATTTGTAACTGAAAAATGGGTTTTTATAGATTTTGGTTTGAAAATAAATTGGTGAAGCTTACAAATGGAGGGGAAACGGAGAATGAATGTATCTTCAATCATCTTCTCAAGGGCTTCTATGTCTCTAGAGTTGGAAAGTCTCTCCTTAGCATTTCTATAAAAGTAATGAGATTTAACATTAAAGAGGGAAATGGCTTTCGTAAATTCTTCATTGCACACTTAAATAACCAACATGTCAAGTAAGTTAGAAGAACACATGGCATGATTTTCTTTTGTTTTTGACATAACACATGTCATGCATGATAAATTAACTAAAAAAATATATAAAAAAATTGATATAATGCATATAATAATATAAGTGATGTGCAGATGTTCTTTTACAATTACTATGATATTCATTTTCTTTTCGTATTTATTATTTTTATTCTCGTAATTTTTTTTATAGTTTTTTGTTTCTTAGGTCTTATATGCACATGTTCTTTTATATAGTATGATGTTCTTTGTTTGATATCTCTGTGCTCTTTTAATGTTTTTATTTATATTTGTGATTATTAATAGTTTTTTGTTTCCCGAGTCTTATATGTACATGTTCATTTATATTCATCATGATGTTCTTTATTTGATACCTTCATGCTCTTTTAATGTTTTTATTCATTTTTGTGATTTTTAATAGATTTTTTGTTTCTCAACTCTTATATGCGCATGTTCTTTTGTAATCAGTATGATGTTCTTTATCTGATATCTTCATGTTCTTTTTATGTTTTTATTTATTTTTGTGATTTTTAATAGTTTTTTTTATATCTCGCAGAAAAATAAAAATATAAGGTTTTAAATTGTCAGAAAAATTATAAAGATTATTTCTCACAAAAAATGGTACATAAAAGATATGTTTTAATAAATTATAAGGGGATAACATGTTCCTTTATTCATTAACTATGAAACTTTTTATTGAAATTAAATTCCCATGTATACCAAACAACCACTAAAACACAATGCAAAAAAATAAAAAATGAAAAAATAAACACAAAACGGAAAAAAAACTACACTAAAAAATTAAAAGAACATCATAAGATACATGATGTAAAACACAAACAAAACATAAAATATCATGATTTACATCATATCTAATAAACTGATTTTGCTAATTGAGAAAAGAAGAATATTGGAAAGTAAAAATCTCCAACGCAAAAAAAAAACCACAAAATCATGATTGATATCCAAATCAAATTAATCAACTAGTTTTGGGAAGACAATATAGGTGCATGTACCTGTTTACAAAAAAGAAAAAGAAAAAAACAAAAACATTTGATTGGCAGACAAATTTGCGTTTCATATGTTTTGCGCTGCGTTTGATTCCGTGACCACGCTCTTCTACATGGTCTCGAGTGTATGAACATATTTGCGCTATTCCATTAGGTCTGATGACATTGTAGATGTTCAAGATTACCGGAGATAGGGGTGCAAACATGAGGGTTATTCCAGAAAATGACCTAAACGTCAATGGTTACCTCATATAATTTCCTTTTTTTGTTAATGATAATTATGAATTGCATCTTCTTGAAAATCAATGTGTAAAAACTGGACTGAGAGAGATAACTTCCATGAACATCGAGAGGGGGGAAAAAGGTCGTCAATCCAAGAAGGGGGAAATAAACTAGATTCAGATATATCCTCTTGAAAATCAATATATACACATGTTTCATATTTGGTTTTTGCTTTAATGTATTGTAATATATTTTTTATTTAGATATAAATTTGTATATTTGGGTAAGCTATGCTATACTAAGATTTATGAGGTTTTCGTGGGTGTTATCTTACTTTAATTATCTGGGAGTTGGTGTCAAAACAAGGCCGCATCGTATCGTATCGCCCGTATTGTAAAGGTTTTCAAATCTACCGAACCGATATTACCCGCATCGTAAAGGTGTAAAAATACCGCGTTTTAGGCAGGTTATAGGGATTTCTCGTGTTATAAGCTATTTGGTAGTACGAGTGTACGACAACCGTATCATCCGCACAGCGCAGCCAAGAGGGTCCAAGATTGCTAGCTCCTACTCCTTCTCCTCCTGAATCCTCGTTGGTCGAACGTTACCGCGATCGTCACCAAAACCGCATTTTCGAACTATGTCTGGGAGGGGGGTGGTTTACAACAAAAAGAGTGAGAGGACTTTCTCCTTGATCCTTGAGAAGGCTACATTGAACCTGAACAATGGCTTCAACATCTAATTGCTTGGATTGACGTCTATCTGGGAAAATAAAAAAGAAAAATTAAATTTGAATGAAGAAAATGTTCAACTATCCATGTTGATCCTTGTGTTACAAGACTTGCATAACATGTTTCAGGCGAAAAAAAACAAACAAACCATGCTTTTATAGCTTGAGAGTTCTTTTTTGAATAAAAAATACCCTCAGTCATGATGCTTACACCACTAAACACCATAATGCAAAGGCAATGTAAGCATACCTAAGATGGAGTATGAACTATGAACTCCATCAGGTAATAATAGTCCTACAACCAAAATATAAACAAAAACAGTAATTGTTGTTAAACAAAGCATAATAACATTTACAAATACTCAGAACGGCATTCAACTTGAATAAAGGCATGAAGTGGTGAAATTGCAGCTCAATCCATGTCGTAGCAAGTTAATTGTTTCATAATTATTTAGCTTCCCTTTATTCCTTGGAAGTCTCTCTTTTGTTATCTGCTCTTTGTTTCTTCTAAATTCTAGTCTGTGTCATGCAGTTTCAGAAGTTCCAGATCATATCTTCCTTCTTGAGAACTGCCCTCATGATTGGCTTTTTCCTCAGTGTTCTGCTGTGTTGAGTCAGACTTCTTCTCATACAAGTGGGGCACTGACACTTCTATCTATAATTGGTAAAGAATGAAATAGAGGTCTTGTTAATATTATGAGCTCCTCACGATGAATTCATTAATGATTATATACTCGATGGAGTGTCTTGCATTGATTGTGGTGGAATATTAATTCAGTCTACACTTTATGCAATTTTGTAGTATATTGATGTAAATTAAGAAATTGATTTATCCAATGCTTTACGCTCTTGTTACTCACAAAAAGATTCTTATTCTCCACAAACTCATAGGTTCACCATGGTGGCGCTGGAACTACAGCCACAGGACTAAGAGCCGGAGTAAGTTTCTCAACAAGTTCTGTTGCTAAATTTGGGAACATGTAAACCTATTATGTTGACAGTAATAAAAGAGTACATGCTCGATATACCCATCGAAAAACATAGGCATGCTTGTGTGTTAAATCCTTTACATTTTGTTTGGATGACAATCATGGAGGCAAAAGAAGGGGAAGGGAAGAGTGAGCTTGCATTTTTCTTGCAAATCTTTTCAACATTGTAAGGATTTGGTTCAATAATATGAGGAAAGGAAAATGAATCCTTCCTTTCCCTTCACTTCTTCCATGTTATATTGGAACAACATAAAATCTATGCCTCCCTTTCCCTCCAAATTCTTCTATCCAAACACACTATTAGTTTGCATCTGTAACTTCAAAGACCACTTATATTCACTAATCTCTAACCCTATAAAAATTATGCCCACTTTAGTCTGGCCTATGAGTAAGCTGCTCAAGTAATTACCTTCTGTATAGAATAAAAAGCAATAAATGAGTTGTGATTATACACCTCCTGCCGTACAGAATTCAAAGCTGAAGCAATTTTTTTTTATTATATGGTACAATGATGTTGAAGACAAAGTAGTTTGACTCTGTATGTAACCAATTAATTGCAGCGTCCAACAACTATAGTGCCATTCTTTGGTGATCAGTTCTTCTGGGGTGATATTCATCAGAAAGGTTTGGGACCTCAACCCATTCCTATTGCTGAGCTCAGCATTGATTCTCTTTCAAGTGCAATACAGTTTATGCTCCAAGCGGAGGTAATATTTGTCTTTAAACTGTATGCATCTGCTGTTCACACTTGATGACTATATAAATTTCTAAGTTGCCTTTTGATTTTTGAACAGATAGTAGTACAGATACAAGGCATGTTTGGACGATCTTTCTTAATTTGAAGAGCATGTTTTATTTGCAATGTAGAAGTGGACCTGAATTCATTACCCTCTTAGAATAAACTTTTTTTTTTTTTTGACAAGTAAAGAAATTTCATTGATAGATACCAAATTACAAACTAGACAAGAAGTTAACAGCCCTTCTAGGAAGGCACCCTAACAACCAAGTCTAGTAAAACAAAGGCAGATGCCTCAACAAACAACCTATAGCTGAACCAGCCAGTTTTGATCCTTTTGATACGCCTTACAATTCAGAATTAACTGCACTCTTGTTCGAATTATACATTGAATTTCTCTAAATGATTTAGTAACATTAGGATCACAGTGGTTCCAGAGAGCACTCTTTCTTGCCGTCCATACAGTGTAAATGACAGCAGCTACAGCAACATATAACACCCATTTCCTTGCTCTACCAGTAGCTCTCCTTCGAATCCAGAACACATATTGTTCCATCTTAATCCACCTCTTCCTGATTTGAAGCCAGGAAAGAACGGCCTCCCAACAAGCACAACTGAAGGGACATGAGAAGAAAAGGTGTGCAGGAGTCTCAGCATGCATGCCACATAGCAAACAAGTATCATCTTGACAAATGCCGTAATGCTTCAATCTATCTCTAGTTATGTTTTGGGAGTGATAATTTGTTCCAGACTACCTGATCCCAGTACATCTTTATGCCTTTGTTCTTAATAGCTTTGTATATAGCACTAATGGAGTACTTTTGACCAGCTTGTGGCAACCAATTAGCATCTCTCATCTGATTCTTCACCTTACACATGTATCTCCATATCCAACTCACATGAACTGGTGGAGTATAATGCACCAGTCCTTATTCTGGATGTAGACGTTGTTCACCCATTTTACCCATAGAATAAACTTTCCTAGGCGATAGATATTCAGTAAATATTTTCCTCCTCAGAGCAGCAGATATCAACAAATAAAACAACTGGGCAGAAAAATAATACTAGGATAGAAATGCTATGAAGCACGGAAACTTTGGGACCTGTGGATTCCCTGCGTTTGAATGTTTCCTTTCCCAGAAACCCAGCCATTTCCCGTTTTCAGAACATTATTAGTCATGATATAAATGTATCTATTGTCATGAAGTGAGATATTAATGAGGTTTGGCAGAAGCCTTTTTGTGTTACTGTTGGGAAAAAGAAACGTGAAATTGTAGGATGAACTGAAAAATGCTAAAATGGTAATAGGAAGTTGGAAGCTTTGATGTATGTTGATACAAGTATGTTAATATTTCAGTTTCTTGCTTCGACCTGGCAGTGCAAATAGCTTCATACTATATATTGTTTTCAGGTTAAAACTCGGGTGATGGAACTTGCTAAGCTGATAGAGAATGAAGATGGTGTTGCCGCTGCAGTTCGTGCATTTCATCGGCATTTACCTCATCAAATGCCAAAATCTCCAACACCATCAGAACCAGGGGAAGATGAATTTTCGAACCCTATTCAGTGGTTTTTTTCTAAGATTGGAAGTTTTTGTTGGCGTGTTTGTTCATAGGCTTCTGCTGGGTGTGAGGTTTTGTACAGCTATCCATTTCGATCTTGTTATATTCATCTGCTTCTTGGTTTATTCTATCTAATGGCTTAGCTCGGGTGAGAATGAATATAGTCAGTATCACAATTTTTTAGAGGTATCTATCACAATTGGTTCTTGTGAAGCGTATGCTCTACTCCTATACCATTTCTATAGGAAAAAGATGGGAAATAAAGTATACATCCTCTGTTTCTTAATACTTGCTACATATTCTTTTTTGAAATATTTTACTATACTCGCAACATTTTCTCTTTTAGGTAAATTCTTACACAAAGAAAGCACTACTTTTTTATAAGTTATGTGGGTCATGTTCACTTTGTATTTTCCTCCTTGGTTGTTGTACTATATGAATATGTTGCATTTTTCAAAGAACGGAAGAAGTAAAAGTTGTTATTTCCATGTCTAGAGTATTGATTGAAGAGTTCGTAATTTAATTTTCATCTCTCTTATGGACCTAGTACGTGAAAATGGTCACTGCAGACGTAAGCCTATTGTTGCTTATGTTACTTTTTAGTTTTTATTGTATGAAGTTAGTGCTATAATGGTAGATTAGCCTATTTAAAATTGTCTTTCAAATATAGTCATGTAACAATGGTCATGCAAAAACATAAAATTGATTTTCCCCTTAATGTTGGCCCCTTTCTTTTCAAAAGCTTCTCTTTGCATTCTCAACCACTACTATTTGTTATTTGCCCTTTTTCCGTTGTCTATGTGATTGGTTTCTTCTTAGTAGTCATCATCAGTCTCTGAGGCGGGTGCTAGTCTCACATATCTGCAATGAGCACGATTAAAAGACCCAAATTTGTTTTACTTATTCTGGTCGTCATGCCAAACTTCTTGTTACCATTCTCATTGTTGAATTAAAGTGAGCAATTTGAAAGCTAGCTTATCATCTTCAACCTGACAATGCTTATGTCAATGATAAATATGTTATTAAAAGCTCATATAGCTAGTTTGAAGAAAGGTTGGGAGAATTTTATGTTGGAGATTTAGAGTATAAAGTAAGGTTTAGTTCATGATATATTGTTTGAGTCACTTGGTTATGGTGTCGTAACTCGAACAACGTATGAGATATTAGTATTTGCTATATGAGAGTCGAGGTTTGCCTGGAAGTTTCGGCAGTTCGATGACGAAGGAAATGCAGAAGCATGTTTCAATGCTCACTCGCACCTTACGAGCCACGTCGAACCTCGCGACATAGTTAGCTCACGCCTCCCCCAACCCCTAAAAGAGGGTAGATCACTAGCTATGAACAAGAAAGAACTTGGAATTGTCGATATAACTTCAAGTAGTCTACTCAACATAAACTGAGGAAGACAGAGGTCGGAAAAAGTTTTCAGAAATTTTATAAGGATAGAGCCATGATCATAACCATTCTTTAGGATTGATGCAAGCATCCAACAATTTCCACTCTTCGATGCCTTCTTCAGGCTTCTGCAAACACCAACTATGACTAGATACATAAAATGTACAAAGTTGTCAAGATTTGCCCGGAGACAGTAGAAACGTGTTAAAAAGCATCATAGTCGGAATGCCCCAAAACATTAGGAGCATAAAAAATGCAAAAGGAAAATATAAGTGGATTTTATCATGAAACGACTATGGAGTAAAGATATTAATAATTCTGAAATGTTTTGATAAATGCAAAGAGTTTCAAAGTGAAGTACAAAATCAATCAGACAAAAAAAAAGAACTTTGATCAGATCGAGGTGGTGAATATTTGAGCTAAGAGTTCGATGACCATTTGAAAGGATGTGGTATTCTTTGGCAATTGACACCTCTAGTTGGGATTATTTAAAAATAACCCATAATTGGGATTATTAAAAGCGGACAACACATAGTTGGAATCATTCTAGTCCATTTTTCGTAAAAAAATTAGATTATTAAGTTGGTCAAAGTCAATATACATATTTCTTTTAGGTCGTGTTAACTAACAAGTCAGGTCAATCATAGGTCTGGTCAAATTAGATTGTTGGTCATCAACTCATCACGGGGTAGGATCAGTAGCATGTTATGTTGGGCTTGTAATTGGGTTTGCCTTTTTCTCATGTCTTTTAGCAGTCCAATTTTGGATCATTTAGTTCGGGTATCCCCACGAGTTGGTTCATCATCGGGTCGGGTCACAATTCTATTCAAATCATAGAATATCGGGTTACGTGTTATCAATTATTCTTGATTAAGGTTTAGGTCGATTATGAATCGCAGTTTCACTATGTTTTTAGGTATGGGTCAATTATCATTCACCGACTTTATCGGTTAGTTCGACAGAAACGCAGAAAGGTTGCTTAACCTAACAGTCTTTGCACCTTAATTTTGACTGGCCGATCAAGTTCCTTGTCTAAAACCAATATTATATATTCATACTTGTTTTTGAATTCATGCTTCTAGAATTTATTTATTCTATTTTGTAAATTCAAAGTCAATTGGGTCTTAATCATATTTAGGAATTCGGGTTGAATTCATCGGTTTTTGGACGTATAGTTCGTGGGTCTCGTCGCTGATTTTTTCGGGCAATTTCGGACTTAGATATTAGAGTAAATTTGTTTTACCGGTATCCGATAGAATTGACTATTGAGATGGATAATAAAGGGTGTGAAATTCAGCCAAGTAGTTTAGAAGAAAGATATGATATTGGAAAAAAAGTTGTAGATGAGTTTGTGACAAGAATTAGAGTTTCGGATGAAAATTTTCATGAAGACAACATTGCTCAAGTGAATAAAGATGGAGGTTTTTTTAATGGAGAAATTCAGCATTTGTTTTCCTTGAGGCAGTCTTCACTTCCGGGAATATTTGCCAATTCTTCAAGAAGAGGTATTTTCTTGTTGCCCTTTTTGTGGATCATTTAATTCTATCAGTCAAATGGAGTCGAATTTAATTATTACCTTATGATTAATGTAGTCGGTGGATTGTTTATGTGTTAGCGTCTCGTAATTCGACTATAATGCGAAGTCTTGATCTCTATGCACTTGATCGATGACTTCTCCTTACTTTCTAGTTCGGTGTTACTTAATTCGCGAAATATTTTGCAAACCAATAATGGCGAATTTGTAGATGCAAGTGGTACACTTTTAGGCTAATTTAACAAAACCGGGTAGCAAATTTCCTTCTTGTACTCGTGAATTAGGTAATGAAAATTTAGGTGATTCATAATAGTAGCTAGGCCTAGGCTAAACCATCTCCTATGTTAAATAACTTATTCCGCCGGTAGGTGGTAGCTATCTCATAATGCAAAAGCATGTTTCACTAGAAGCACATGGTGCACACTTGAAGTGTAATTGATTTTGTTTTTTTGCCTTTGATCCTCAAGAATTTCGCTAGTGCTTAGTTTCTCTCCGAAAAGCAAGTAAATGGTTCTATTTAAATGGGTCTTTTAACTGCAGTTGAAGTGAAATTTATTTTCATATAAATGATAGTTTGGTACTTTTATCTATTTTTATTGGTGTAAATGGTTCTAGATAGAATGAATTGAAGCATATGATGACCAATCCCTTTTATAGTTTTATCTTGAAAATTGGTCAAAGAAGTACCACGAAGTAAAACTTAAAGTTCGTTGAATCACCGACTCCCACTTAAGAGATTACCTCCTAAATGGAATTCCCGGTAAAGATTGCTCCGAATAGCCCCCAAGATTGTCAAATTAGGTGCATGATGAACAATGTAGAAGCAATAGAGGTGAGGAAAAAGAAAAAGAATAAAGATTAGGTATTGCCGTATTCCCAAAAATCAACGCTGTTTACCTTGCTAATGGTGTACCTTACTAAGGGAAGAAAGAAGGAAGATGCATGTAAGATAAACTTCCACGCGCTTGTGTGCAAAGTATGAGTCCTAGCTAGCACATTCCATTTATTTGAAAATTGTACCCGCTCCTTTGTACCAAATGATTAACCCTCCTACAATTTCTTTGGATTACCACACTCGAAAAAACGATACTCATAGAACGGCGGTTATATCGCACTGATGTTCTTGGCAGTGAGGGATTAGCTGTAGAGTTTAGAGAACACGTTTTCAGTTTTCATCTCCCTTTTTCAACAATCGTTCTTAATTTTTGTTTTTGGTCAAGTAAAGGTCATGCATACTACCTTTGTGTCTCTGCAAAATGAGGCAATTAGATCATGTGTACCTAAATGTACTGCTCGTTCAATCAAAAAGTTCTGTCATCAAGAATTAGGATTGCTTCAAATTAATGACTTTTATGCGGGCGGGGAGATTAACATTGTAGATACTAACCCATCAAGAAAACAGACCAATATGTGTCATCTTGTCCCAGCGAAAGAAAAAATAGCTTAGTTTTTTTTAAATATTTAGGAACCCTCTAAATGAGCAAGCTCAATTAAGTATTTACTTTTATGTTTATGATTGAATATTTATGTATCAGAAGTATATCATGTCTATTCTCAATAAATCTTGAATAGAACTTATAAAGATGGCCACTTATACCTATAATTTCTTCCTTGGTTCATATAGACTTCTATTTTCACAATACACTAGTGTTAAGGAACTCAGCTTTCCTCATCATTAATTTTATGTATATGATGCATTGCAATCTTACATACATGATACATACATACATATAAGCACTGACACACATACATATATACATGTATATATGTGAGTGTGAGGGCTAGCTCAATTGGTAGAGTATTTCTCCCGGTTCCAGGATGGCCTGGGATTGAATCTCACCCTTGGCAAGTTGGGATCCTCTTTATCCCCCTTCCATCCAAACTTGTCAAGGTGTCTCCTAAGTCCTAACCATGTATGTGAGTGTGAGGGCTAGCTCAATTGAGAGAGAGAGAGCGAGCTTTGTATGCTTACTAATATTTAAGTATCTCTCATGCAGGTTTGGACCAGTGTATCTTACCATCTGTAGGAGTTCTTGAAACCCAGAGAAATTTATTGGTCGATAATCATGAGATCATTATGAGTAAGTCTAAGAGTTGGAAGGACAGTAGAAGACATGATCTAAAATTAGATAGGCTGTCACAACGACAAGGTAAGATTATTTATTTTTTACTGGTAGGTGCGGATGCTTTTCTTAGACAATTGTGACTTGTATCGTTTCAATCTTCAGTTTATGTCTGTCTTCTTAGCTGGTGGCAATTTTGTAATAGGAGTAGTGGATGCTAATTTCATGAAAATATATGAAGTATGCTCATAGTTGATAAGGTTATTTCAATACCCTTATCAAATTCTCCAATTTTGGAATAGGTGCAATTGTTGACAATTGGATTCCCAATCCCACATAAGCTCACTAGTCACTTGTACGAAATTATGGACTTTCCTCTATCACGTTATTCAAGCAATACGAGTCCTTAGTTGATTGATCCAGAAGTTGATAAGCAATAGACTCTTCTGATTATAGGATATAATGGGAAAACTTTGATAATTTACAAAGTAATGAAGATAAAATACAAAAAAAGGAATTTTAGAGGCAATTTGTAGGAAAAATTACCAATACCAATAAGCACTTACACGCTTACACCCGCCTAGCGAATTGTAGCATCGACAAGACTTGGGCTCCACCTCATGGGAAGGGTTATTCTAAGACTGGCAACATCATGTCCTGCACGTGACGTAAACGCAAAGATAATAAACCAAGCTATGACAGCCCAATTTGTTAACTCACAGTTGCTATAATTCAGTCCTAATGTCTGCTATTGATGCTCTACACTTTTCTTCACTTTTAAATATCTATGGAATCAAAGTATTGTGACCATTCACCATTTTAAATTATGAACTTCTCCACCATTATGCTCTGTTAGTGAAATCCTGGTCGCTGATAGATAAAAGATGATATACCGATTTTAATGCTTTATGCATGTAATTTCTACTTTCTTCTTCACTATCATTTATCAATCGTCTACAGATGAATCCCCCCGATCCATACATGACCAAATCAGCTTCATTGGACATGATTTTTTTCTTTGTATATAAGAATAAGACTTCAGCAATGGAGTACATGCACTTTTGGAATTTCCACATCGGGTACCTCGATTTTTGTCAGTTGTTCTTGTTATAAAGACCGCAATAAATCAACGAAAAATTAAAGAACAATCGACACAAGAATTAACGTGGTTCACTAACAATGTGTTAGCTACGTCCACTAGTAGAGGATAAACGATTTTTATTTTCTTTAGGAGAGAGAGTACATATTACATAATATAAGGTTTATATAATACCTTTCTAATCAACCTAAACAGAATGGGTCTAAACCTGAAACTAAAACAGAAACAGTTTACAAAATTGCATACATCGAAAGTAAGCGCCAGATAATTCAAGGCATATTTCAAGAGTTCTACTCTGAGTACGGACTACCTCATAGTGTCGAGGTTAATATTGTAAAACATGAATGACATTATTATTATTATTTTCTAATCTATAGACCCCATTATATGCAGAATTTTTGCAAAATCTTCAAAAAAGTTCAAGAAGTTCTTGAAATGTGTTCTTTTATACACACTAAAAATACAAAATACTCTCAGAAAAGTTCGAATGAACTAGTAAATTTTCCGAGGCAAACATAATTTTTTGACATATCCCTTTTAAACTTAATTCCGTGTATCACATGTGTTGCAATATATTCATATTGGGATTGTTTACAGTTTTATCACTTTGAAAATTGTTGGAAATTATGATTGGGGTTGATTGATAACTTTCCGTAATTTTGGTAGATTTCTCTTAACAATAGTTTTACGGATCTTCAAGATAATCTAGATTTTAGAGTTTTCCCTTTTTTTGCGAAGATTCAAAGAAAAGTCAAGCAGTGGAGTGACATTGAGCTGTGACTTTTTTACTTATAAAATCTTTGATAATCCTTGCCCTAGCCCCTAGGTTGAATATTGCCTTATAAATTCCATCCTTGCACTGTTATACTTATAAATATTATATCTAAATATATTGCACAGAGAACAAGGTGACTTTCGTGCTCTTGTCACTAAGAATTGATGTTTAAGATCTCTTTAATAACGCATGTTTGAAAAGTGAAGTTGTTTATGTTAATGTGAAGCATCCAGAATGGAGGAATATTCAAACTTTGTTACATCCTGATTGGAGTTACCAAACTCAAGTTTTCGAAACTGAAATTTTGGCAATCCATGGGCACTGATTTTGGAATTTTCTCTTTGATATTGCTTAGCTTTGGGGCTTCATTAGCATGGTTTCTCTTGGCCCAGGTGTAGCTTATCTTTACCACAATGTATTTTCCTTGGTTAGAAACAATAATAGTTTCACTTATATATGTGGATTCATTCATATTCTTTATGAGGAAATAAGGTTATTAGATGGTATACTATATGTATATTAGAGCTTCTTCCGGTGACGGCTGCGTTTTGTTACTTCTACACTTTATCACCTCTAGTTTGGGGATTTATGTATTCATCTCCATGTGTTACCAACTTACCATTATGTATATTTAGCCCAGGATGTTTTGCAGCCAGCTGCACGTAATTTGAGCCCTTTTTTTGTGTTGAAGTAACTTTATAATGAATGTTACCAATTTCTACTTCTATTAAATGTACAGTTGAGAGTATGCTCAAGTTTACTCAGTGTCAAACATCCTTTCCTCTACTATTATAGCTTTGCGATTTATGCTATGCCTGGTGTTGTATCATTGGTGAAGTTTGTTGTTGTAAATTCCAGGAAAAGCTTATCGCGAACTTGGTTAAAATTCAAAATGATGGAACAGTGGAGGTGGATTTAGCTAAAAATGACCCTGTAGCTTCTGAGCTTTTAGAGCTTCATTCTGTTGAAAGTGCTTCACTTCATGTTGATGACATTGTTCCTAATCTTAATAATCTGTCCCAAGATTAAAAGTTGCTCTACTTGTTGTTGGTACAAGGGGAGATGTTCAACCTTTTCCAGTTATGGCAAAGAGACTTCAGGCATGTTCACAAGCTTTGTTTTAAATCTTTGAATCTTTATGTTGGATGCTCTTGTTAATGCTCACTGATTGTTGATGATCATACTTATTAGTAACAAGAAGTAATCCTTACCATAAAATTTGATACATCAGAAAGTCCCTTGTCATGCATATATGTCTACCTTTATTCCTTTCGGTGGGTTTAGATTGATGTTTTTGGCTATCCAGCTGTCTTTTCTACTTCTTCCCTGTCCATCGGCTCTTTCTTCCCTGTGCATTGTTACCATTGTCACGGCCTTACTTAGCATCATGTCCTTGAACAATGATTCATTATGGCGTCATTAATCATTATGGCCTATTAACATACTGTGCATCATCTGCATGACAAATTAAATATTTTCATCATCTACATCATCTGCATGACCAGTAGCTTGGAGAAGATCACTAACCAATTCAAGGAGGACCTCCGGACCACCTCTGAACGGTTGGAGGGTAGAATCGACCGGGGAAGAGAAGATCAAAATCTCTTGGTAGCCCAGATCAAGCAAGATCAGGCGAAATTCCAGGCGGAAGTTCGTTCTCAAATGGCGACTAGGGACCGAGGGTGAACGGAGAAGAGAGAGAGGTAGAGGAAATCGCAGGAAACGTTCCTTTAATGGGGACGATAAGCAGGCGAAGAGGGAGTAATTTCATGGAGGGAGAGAGGAGAAACGGTGACGATGACGGAGAAGGGGAATTCCGAGGAGACCCATATGGCAAGTCTAATTGGAGGTATAAGAAGCTGGATCTACCACCGTTTGAGGGAATCAACCCAGATGGGTGGATTATGAGGGCTGAGAGGTATTTCCACTTTTATGGGTTGAGTGAGGAAGAGAAGGTGGAGGCTGCGGTGGCCGGCTTAGAAGGCGACGCCCTTCTCTGGTATTAGTGGGAACAAACGCGCAAACCCATGAACACGTGGGAAGAGATGAAGGGGATGTTGCTTCGACAATTTCGGCCACTCGCCGTCGGAAGTCTCCACGAGCAGTGGTTGACATTGACGCAGGAGGGAACGATGGAGAATTACCGGAAGTAATTTGTCGCTCTCATCGCACCGTTGACCGGAATACCCGAGGAAGTGGCGAAGGGGAACTTTATTAAAGGGCTCCGGGGTGATATACGAGCTGAGGTGAGATTGCATGGGCCCAGATCCTTGGACCATGCCGTGGATCTGGCCATAAAAGTAGAAGATAAGTTCAAGTGGGCCTCGCAAAAAGGTAGTTTGGGCCAGAGTAATTTAAAAGGGTCATTCTGGACCTTATTACTCTACCAGTTACAACAAGAGTCAAGTAGGATTTTCAAGTGGCTCCAAATCTGTGGCTGGGAGCACCTCTGTCTCAAGCCCACACACCCACCAAACCTTCCCCGTGGCTAAACCGATTACAGAACTTCGAAGGCTGAGTGAGAAAGAGCTGCAAGCTAAGAGAGAGAAGGGACTTTGCTATAGGTGTGATGAAAAATTGGGGCCTGGGCACAGGTGTAAAAGGAGGGAACTCAGTGTGTTATTGACTGGAGAATCTGAAGAGGAGATTGACATGGCCACAGAGCACAATGCAATGGAGCAAGGTGAGGAAGGAAGCGAGGAACAGAACAGTGGAGCCCTGAAGTGTCCTTAAATTATGTGATGGGCATCACTAGCCCAAAAACTCTGAAAATGTTGGGGGTTATTCAGGGACAAGAATTTGTGATTATGGTAGACCCAGGGGCTACCCACAACTTCATCTCCACTGATTTAGTGGATAAACTTCAGTTACCCTTAACACATACCAAAACCTTTGGGGTTTCTTTGGGTACAGAGGAGGCAGTTCAAGGAAGAGGGGAATGCAAAGGGGTGGTGATAGAGGTACAAGGCATTACAGTCATGGAGGATTTCTTACCACTCTAATTAGGAAACTCATATCTAATCTTGGCTTAGTTTTAAAAAGCGCGCCTTCGGCGTGCCTAGGCGCCAGAGCGACCCAAGGCGCACAAAAAATCGCACCTTACACCTCGGGTGAGGTGAGGAACACGAGGCGAGACAAGGCGCCAAAAGCGCGCGCCTTTGTAAAGGCGAGAGGCGCACCGAGCGGCGCTTTCGCAAGAAGGCGCACGTGACCCCCCACGTGACTTTTTTTTTGGGATTTTTCCTCTGTTTTTTGAACGTTACCTTAGAACTCGAACTCAACATTTTGACAAACCCTAGAACTCGAACTCGACAAAGATGGTGAGAGAAGAATTGCGTCACAGAGCCATTGCTCCTCATCGCCGGTCGTTCTTCGCCGGTCGTCGTCGCCGGTGGTCGCCGCCTCGCCGGTAAGTTTCTTCCCTCTTTTTCGTCTTCTCTGTTTCTTTTTTCGTGTTCTCTGTTTCTTTTTTCTCTTCTTTTCTCTGTTTCTTTTTTCTTCTTTTGTTTCTTCTTTCTTCTCTTCGATCTACTGCAGTATTTTCTTAACTTTTATGGTGAGTTGTACCCCACTGCCAAGAGGGAGAAATAGTAAAGTGCTGAAGTCAAAGTCACGTGCTATTTCTTTCTTTTTTATTTTTCTTTTCTCTTTTCTTTTGTCTTTTGTCTTTTTCTTCTTTTACATTTCTCCTTTTCTTCTTTTGATGCATCTCATCTCTTCTTCTTTTCTTCTTATTTTTTGATGCAGCTCATCTCTTCTTCTTTTCTTCTTATCTTTTGATGCAGTTAATTTTTTTTAATAATAGCTAGAATGTAACTATATATTTTTCAATACAAGTAGCTAATATTTTGTTAATAATATTTGTTTTGAGTGAAAAAAATGTTTTATAATTGATTTTTAAGGTTTATGAGGTGCGCTTCGCCTACATGATCGAATATATATTTTTAAATATTTTTCAATTGCACTTTTAATATGATATTTATGTTGTTCTAAGTATTAAAATGCTTCTATATTTGATTTCTAAGTATTTTGGCACCAAAGGTGCGCCTCGCCTACGGGATGCGTGCGCCTTCGCCTTGCGCCTTGCAACTCGGTGCGCTTTGCGCCTTGCGCCTTTTAAAACTAAGAATCTTGGGCATCCAATATCTAGAAAAGCTTGGGACAATGACCACTGATTGGAAGACTCAGACCTGAAATTCCAGGTGGGACAGGACACCATTACTCTGAAAGGTGATAAGGATTTCCTTAAAGGCTATGCTGAAAATCTTAAGGAAGGAGAAACAAGGATTGTTGGTGGAATGTAATTTGATGGATGGTCAGTTTCATGATGGAGCAGCAAAGGAGGCTGTGGGGGAGGTACCTGACTTCCTACAACCTTTGGTCAGCGGGTTCCATGGGGCCTTTAACATGCCTCAAGGGCTCCCACCTCAGAGAGGGCATGAACACTCAATCACACTCATGGAGGGAGCAGATCCAGTGAGTGAGGCCTTACAGATTTCCCTAGGTTCAGAAGGATGAAGTGGAGAGGCTAATTAGGGACATGTTGCAGGCAGGGATCATTCAACCATCCCATAGCCCATTCTTTAGCCCAGTTCTCCTAGTGAAGAAAAAGGATGGCTCCTGGAGATTTTGTGTGGATTACAGAGCTCTCAACAAGGTAACCGTCCCTGATAAATATCCTATCCCTGTTAAAGATGAACTGTTAGATGAATTAAATGGAGCTGCTGTTTTTACCAAGTTAGCTTAAGTCAGGCTACCATCAAATTCGAATGAAGGCAAGTGACATACCCAAAACAGCCTTTAGAACACATGAGGGACATTATGAGTGGTTGGTAATGCCCTTTGGCCTTACCGATGCACCAGCCAATTTCCAGGCCTTGATGAACAATGTGTTTAGATCTTTTTAAGGAAGTTTGTGTTGGTGTTTTTTGATGATATTTTGGTCTACAGTAAGGATGAAATGTCACATGTCTCTCACTTGGAACAAGTGTTAGGCCTCCCGGAGCAGCAACAGTTATTTGCAAATGGTAAGAAGTGTGAGCTAGGAAGAAAGGAAGTGGCTTATTTAGGCCATAAAAAGGGGTGGCTGTTGACCAGAACAAGGTGGCTGCTATGATAGAATGGCCAGTGCCACAAAACTATAGGAAGGTTATAAGGGGATATGCTCAGATTGCCCAGCCCTTAACTGAACAGCCCAAGAAGGATAATTATGGATGGAGTACCCAAGCCACCTCTTGCTTTAAGACACTCAAAACGGCCATGACTCAAGCTCCTATCCTAGCTATGCCTAATTTCTCACAATTGTTTGAGGTTGAAACTGATGCTTCTGGATTTGGGCTTGGGGCAGTCCTTAGCCAAGCAGGCCATCCTATTGCTTTCTTCAGTAAAACTTTGGGTACAAGGGCTAGATTAAAGTCCATTTATGAAAAAGAGCTGATGGCAATTGTGTTTGCTGTATTAAAATGGAGACACTACCTCCTAGGGAGGAAGTTTGTGGTGAGAACTGACCAACAGAGTTTGAAGTTCTTGTTGGAG
The DNA here is from genome assembly GCA_947648045.1 of Beta corolliflora. Taxonomy (NCBI): domain Eukaryota; kingdom Viridiplantae; phylum Streptophyta; class Magnoliopsida; order Caryophyllales; family Amaranthaceae; genus Beta; species Beta corolliflora. The sequence continues at coordinate 311,287 of CANSZD010001827.1, forward strand.
CAGAGGGAAATCAGTTAAGAGTATTAGAAATGGGTCAGCAAGTTATTGGGATATGATTTTGAGATATGTTACAGAACTGGGGCATCTAACAGAGTAGCAGATGCCTTATCCAGGGAGCACCCAGGACCCTTGTTGCTGCAAATGGCTATAACCACACCTTCTGTGAATTGGGAGCAACTCCTATTGGAAGTGAAGACAGACCCATTTATCACACAACTCACTTTGCCCGGCTTGAAGGAAGGGCATACGGTCCCAAGGGGGTATGCTTTAGACCGAGACTTCTTTGAAGTATAAAGGGAGGATGGTAATACCAAAGCACTCCTACCTTGTCCCCATTCTCTTGCAAGCCTACCATGACTCATGTAATGAATCAACCTAGGGAGAGGGGTACTTTTGGTATTACAATAATCAGTTAGATTTTAGTAGTAGCTTGAAGAATAAATTAGGGAGTTAGGGAGGAAATATCTCTATAAATAGAATGGAATAAGGAGAGAGACATTGACTATCGGGGACAATGCTTACAATTAAGTGCAAATTACTATCCACCTTGAGGACAAGGTGAATGTTTGGGCGGCCGGTAATTTAATGAATCAACCTAGGGAGAGGGGTACTTTTGGTATTACAATAATTAGTTAGTTTTTAGTAGTAGCTTGAAGAATAAGTTAGGGAGTTAGGGAGGAAATATCTCTATAAATAGAATGGAATAGGGAGAGAGAAATTATGTTGAAAATAGATGAGAATTTGGGTGAGCTTTTAAGAGTTCATTTTTGGGAGAGAATCAAGCCTCTCGAAAGCTTGAATATCATTTAGTTTTTCTTGTATTTTCGGTTTATCAATCAAATACTCATTATCTTCCTCATTTTTCGTCATCAATGGTGTCAAGGTTATGTTAATTCATAACAACTCACCAGTGGGTGGTCACTCTAGGGATTTTAAGACTTATCAACGGATTGCTCAAGAATGGTATTGGCTAGGGATGAGGAAGGCCATTTCACTCTATGTACAGGCTTGCTCTACATGCCAGCAACAACAAAAGCACCTTACCCTACAACGAGCCGGGTCTCCTACAACCTCTTCCCATACCCACACAAGTATGGGAGGACATTTCCATGGACTTCATTGAAGGTCTTCCCAAGTCCAAGGGGTATGATTCTATGTTAGTGGTGGTGGATAGGCTCACTAAGTATGGTCATTTTATAGGGTTGACACACCCCTTTATGCCTATACAGTAGCTATGGTGTTTATTAGAGAAGTGGTGAAGTTGCATGGCTTTCCAGCTTCCATAGTGACCGATGGGACGGGATCTTTATGAGTATATTTTGGAAAGAGCTATTTAAGATGCGGGGCTCTTCTCTACACGAGAGCAAGTGCCTATCACCCCCGATCGATGGCCGAAGTGGTCAATAAGACCTTGGAAACTTACCTCGGGTGCTTCATTCAAGGGAAGCCTAAACAAGAGGCTCGGTGGCTTCCATGGGCTGAGTATTGGTACAATACTTCAACCTATGCCTCAACTAAGTACACTCCCTTCAAAGCTCTATATGGAGAGACCCACCACTGTTACTCAGATATCACAAAGGCAGTAGTGCAGTGAGTGCACTGGAAGAGTCCTTACTGGAGAGGGATGCCACCCTGGATGATCTTAAGGGTCATTTAATTAGAGCTCAGCAGAGGATGAAGCAACAAGAAGATGGTCATAGGAGGGACCTGGAATTTCAGGTAGGGGATCAGGTTTATCTAAAACTACAGCCATACAGACAGACTTCTTTGGCTAAAAGACCGAATGAGAAACGGCTCCAAAATTCTATGGGCCCTATGTAGTCATACGAGAGAGTAGGCAAGGTAGCTTATAAGCCGCAACTACCTCCCTTTGCGAAGATTCACAATGTCTTCCATATCTCACAACTCGAAGCCGGCTATTGGGCCACACAACACTCCCTCACCACTTCCACACCAACTATCTGCTGACATGGTGTTGCTCACTGAACCAGAAGAGGTATTGGGTGTCAGAAACCACTCCCAAGGGCAGCTGATACTCACTGAAGTATTGATCAAGTGGAAGGATCTCCCTGAATTTGATGCCACCTGGGAAGACTACCACTCCATCCTCACACTTTTTCCTTCTTTCCACCTTGAGGACAAGGTGGCAGTGTGGGAGGGGGGTAATGTAAGGCCACCACTCAGGTTCACTTATACTCGGAGGAATAAGAAGAAGGGCATAACAGTCACAAGCCTAAATGATGACTCATGAGAGGGAGAGAGAGATTTTGACACGTCACTAATAATTCAGTTATAGATATTTTCAGGAGAGGGAGAATTCTGTTAGGGGGTAGAATTATGCTGTAGTGGGGGGGGGGGATGTATCCACCTCTCTAGTAGCTTATAAATAAGGCTGAAGAATGTATTAGAGGTATCTAGAAAATTGAGTGAGAAAGTTACACATCCTCTCGAATGAGTGTGGATTGTAATTGATTATCTTCCTTAGTTAATCGATACAATATCAATCTGTTACTATTCTCTTGTTTCATTTACTTACCTGAGTTCTTAGCACTGTAAAGCTCTGTCCAGCTACTAGCATATCTAGTTCGATGTGTAACGTCAATTGTCATTCTGATTATTGCCATGCTGCTTTTCTATCTTTTCTTAAGTATAAAGAGAGTTCATGCAAGTGATCTTTACCTTCTGTTCTTCAGCTTTTTTGGTGTAAAGGCGTTGTGCCTGAATTCAGTTAGATTATCTGGTAATGGGATGTAACAGCTGACTTAATTGAGGACACATCAGCTGCTAGAACAGTGAGGAGCTGACGACAAGGTTTGAAGTATGAAGGGCTTCCTGAGACCTTATTCCTTCCCTATGCTGGTAGAAGTTTTGGGGCAGGGAAGGTTTGTGTGTGTGTGTGTGTGGGGGAAGGGATAATCTCAGGAACTTCACCTCAATCCAACCCTATTTATTCAATTTGTTGTGTCACTTGCTAGAGACATAATTGATTGTTTTAAATAGGATGTACAAGTTTTTCTAATTCTAAAAAAGTTGCCCTATTACATATTGACACCTAACTACCTAAGTTACTGAATTCTTAAGGTGGCTGATAATCACACATGAACATACCTTTGTCTCTTGGTATTGCACTTGTTCATGCTGCTCAAATGCTTCTAGAATTGCACCTTTGTCGCAATTGCTTGATAGTCCTTATTGGCAATTTTTTTTGAAAATGTGGTAGTTTTTCATCAAGAGACTCACAGAAGAGACGTTTTCACTACATTGTGTTCCAATTTTTCCTGCATATCTGAATAGTTGCTTTTGCTTGTCCAGCAGAAGAAGTAAAAAATGAAAGTATCTTTTTGTATGTTCTGCTACATTTACAGAGCTGAGTTGTTCCTTAAAGTTTGTCTATCTTGCATGTAGGAATATGGTCATCATGTTCGACTGGCCACTCATTGTAACTTTAGCGGCTTCGTCAAATCTGCTGGTGTAGAATTTTATCCTTTAGGTGGTGACCCTCGAGTTCCGGCGGGATGTAAGAAGTCTCAGATTTTTTATTTTCCTTGATATTCTGTTTATTCAGTACTTCCTTTTCCTATCATTTGCTTTATTATCTGTTCTCTTCATAGTTCGAAAATGCGGTTTCGGTAACGATCGCGGTAACGGTCACGGTGATGCGGGAACGGGGATGATGCGGTTGTCGTACTGCCAAATATCAGCTTAAACCATGAGATATCCCTAGAACCCGCCTAAAACGCGGTTTATTTACACCATTACGATGCGGGTAATATCGGTTCGGTAGATTTCAAAACCTTTACAACACGGGCGATACGATACGATGCGGCCTTGTTTTGACACCATGGTTCTCTTATATATTTTCGGGGAGATTATTTGGGTAGATAAGATGCTGATATTTTTCCCTACTGATTACCTTATAAATAATTGGCAAATGGCAACTACACCAGCAATCAGAAGTGCAATTTGTGAACAAATCCGCAACTGAGTTTTTTGCTCATACATACATTTTGTAAACATTTATCTTGTTTCTTTTTGTATTGCCCCACAGGAGCCTTCTTTAGCAGATTGAAAAAGATAATAGTTCTCTAGTCTTTTCTCTTCTTTCTTGTCTAAAGTTCCATTATTGCTTAATCATCTGTAGTACTTGCTGGCAAATCAGAGATGTGAGCCATTGCTGTAAAGTGAGAATCATTATAATTTTGTGTTGTGAGTTTGTGACTCTCTTGTCCAAGGCCTTCTTGTTTGCAATCTAAAAGCTTCACATTCACGACTGTGTTCCTGTCTTGCAAAACACGTGCCAATCTCGTGTGTGATCTAAATCAGGGAGTTTTAGATGGTCTCTGGCTTTTAAACATAAAGGAGAAGTACTACTGTTGGACAATCTCAATCGTTTCACTAACTTCTCAACATGGTTCATCTTGATATTTTTAAAAATCAAATCGAAGTCCATTCACTTCTCGTATAAATTTCATTTTTTCACATTGCTTTAGTTTTATTTTTGACATGTTATGTTCTGGCAAAGATCATATAATGGGAGGTATTATCGCTTTTAAATTTCTAAGGGATTTACACTCGTTGCAGGTAAGGATTACAGGGAGCAGGGAGTTTTAGACTAAGGCATTGTAGGCTTGTTGCCTTAGCATATTTCTCGCATTCTTTCATGGTCACTTAACGATCAGCAAATTAAATTAATTTTCCGATCTCTTTTGCGCATGATATTTTTGAAACCGAGTACTATACTATGATTTTTGTGTTTTAAAGGCAACTTCTTTCGGAGCTATGTGTCATAGCTACATACTCAAAAGTCAGAACTACTTGTTAAGCAAATATTAAGAAAATTTACTGGCATTGCATATATGTTGTAGCTAATTATGGTGCCTCTTCATTTTTATGTTCCTTTCTTACATGTTAGCATCTTGCTTGTGCTTCTTATTAATCTCTTAGAGCCATGAGGTATAGCTATTTTCTGTCGCTTTCTGGAAATCAGATATGGCGAGAAATAAAGGGGCTTATCCCCTCTGCACCCGGGAGAGATATCAATTCAACGGAAGCAATTGAAGGCTATCATTGGATCACTTCTTCCTGCATGTACAGAACCAAACATAGAGACTGGTGCTCCTTTTTAGGGCTCAAGCAATTATTGCCAATCCTCCCCGCTTATGGTATGTTCATGATATATTACTTTTGATCTGTTTGATTTTGAAGTTACTCCGGACTTTAATTGTAATCTTCATGCTAGTTGTGCCAATCTTTCTGGGATGATTCTTTCTCTTTATGTTTTGGAGCTGTGGTTGATATAGGAGAAGATATATGCTTTTGTAGCTTTTTAATTGTGGCTTTAAGCGATACAAAACACTTTTGGAAATATCGAAGCCACACAACTAGGTCTTGAACTTCTTCTAGAGATTTTCAATTTTCTCCATTCCATATGATTTACCCATTAAACCATCTTTCTTAGTTGATGTTTGTCACCTTAGAATATCAATTGCCACTTTTGAGAATCAATAGAAGACTAGTAGTCAGCTCAATGTAATATTAATAAGCTCTTATTATATGTGCATAACCTCGAAATTTAATAAAGGGTGTAATCGTCATTTGTTTTTTTAGCGATGCGGGAAAAATTTTGGGACGAACTTTTTGCTCATTAGAGATTCTCGTGATGGCGTCTAGACGACGTCTAGACCAGCCAACACGCAAACACGAGACTGTATTTAGGTTAACGCAAGTAAACGACAAGCATACGCAACAAACACTTGATTATTTCGGAGAGAACAACACAAGTACAAGGCCAATGCCCAACAATGAGTGAATGCCAAATGCCTAAGGCAAAGGCTTTAAGTGATGGCCACAACCCGCCTACATAAGCCTAATAACTACCCACTATCTTGTAACTGCCCCCATGATCTCTAGCACACTCTCTTGCTTCATGGGTAATCCCTCCTTTCTTGTGACTGGACGCAGGGAAAAAAACGCGGTCGCGTTCGCGGGAACGATCGCGTTGTGGCGGGAACGGCTTGTAACGGGGAAATAGAACGTTTCGCGGCCGACGCGGCGTGAATATTTTTAAAAAATTCACATTAATATGTTCTAACCTTATTTGCATTGTTTTAGTTTATGAAGCATTATTACAACATAATATAATCAAATCTATCAGAATATCATGTTTCATCACCTATATAAGTAAATCATAAGATATTTTTGGCCAATGTTTAATAAAAACGGATGTAACGGGGATAAAAGCGTTCTAACGCGGCGAGTTTGCGTTACGGAATGGACAACGCGGCGAGAAGTAACGGGATTTCGCGGAACGGCTAATCCAAAATCCGTTACAGAACGGCCGTCCTGTAACGGAACGGGAGAGTTTTAATTGCATGACTGGACGTTTCTTTTTCAAGGGGGATATGGGGACGTGGGTGGTTAGATAACCGCCCACAAGTCGAGCATAACTGCCCACTTATGTCGAGCATAGCCGTCCACAACGTCGTGTGTAACCGCCCACTACGTCGGGCGTAACCGTACTCCATGTTGTCGGGCGTAACCGTACTCCATGTTGTCAGGCGTAACCTTCCACGACGTCGACCGTAACCGTCCAGGACGTCGAGCATATCAGCCCACTATGGCAAGCATTACTCCCGGGTGGTTATTAGAGCATGGTAACAGCAGGATCCCACTATGTGATATCAAGGGCATTGCTCGTCACGCCCAACTGTCCTCTAGGGAACGTGCTCCTATTCTCTAGGAGCCACGTTGGTTTGCTCCACCACAACTCCTTCGACCCAAGTAACCGCCGAGCGATTACTAAAGTGTGCCAACCGCTCGCTATTCTTAATTGCCCACTAAGGGGTGTGCTCCTCAGGAGCACTTCCTTAATTCACGCAACTGCCCAACATGTGCCACGCGAGAGAGAGAAAAGAGGAAGCCATGTGAAGTAGAAAAAAAGCCCAACTTGTAGTTTTCTCTCTCCTGACTAAACCTACCCTTCATTTTCTCTCTCCTTACCCCGACTCTTCAGTCCTCTCGCAAGTAGTCTAACATCCATCTCCATAACTTTCTCAAGCGACTACCTGAGCATTTCCGGTGATGCATGAGGCAGTCAAGCAGACTAGGTAAACCGTATCCGAGTGCAAATTGAAGGATCCGGTACGTATTTCGTACCCGGATCCGTGTCGGGTCGTATCGTCACGGGTATGGTGGCGATTTTGCCGTGTCCAAGTAACATAGATCATGGAATACTTAAGTAACTTAACGACTTGGTTGGATCGACTCGAGATGCTTATCACCCTTTGGACGTCTTGTAACGTCTAAAGATGCTAGAGAGCAAGGGTAAGGAATTCCTCGGTCTTGACAAACCTGACCCATGGAGCGAATGGAATAATGATGTTGCGTATAGGAATATGTTCAAGATCAATGAGAAGTTGGCCTACCTCCTGCACCGGTTGGTGTGCGAGAATGGAAGATTTGTTAGAGCATGTTGGGACTCCTCAATCAACACTCCTACCGGACTATCCTTGCTTAGGAGACCCCCACAGACGATGGCGAAGCCCGTGATGCGTTGTCTTGGAGGCTAACTTGTTTGAGCACGATAGTGAGCCAAAGGCCATGGTTGGAACGAAGAAATAGCAGTCCGCGGAAGCCGACAAAGAGGATGCAGCCCCAACTTCACAAAAAAGGTAATCGAGGTTATTGATATTTCTGATGATGAGTCGCAGGTTGTGACCATTGGGCGAGATTGGATTATTCGAATAATTGGTATGGTTTTGGGGGGGGGAGGGATGTACCTGTACTTGCCCGTCCAAGTTCGACTTTGGTCCCTTTTCTCCTTGAGGTGATCTGCTTGGTGATGCTTATAGAGTCCGCGTTTTAATTTTTCTTTTGTTAGCCTTGTTTTATTTTTGTTTACTTCATGTTTGCTATTGCCTTATTGTAAATTTGTTTCGGAATGTAATAAATTGACTTACACTGATGGAAGTCTATCTTGGTTTTTTTTTCATTGCTTGTGGTAGCCATATAAAACGTTATTATAATTTAGCCACATTGTTTGATCGACTTGGAGCCAAAAGCTCGCTAGTTTAACGTTAGGGGGCATATGAACCAACACAAGTTGGGATGGCCTCGGCTCTGTTCGCAAGGCTACACAATGAAGTGAGGGTGAAAGCTTTGATGTGGATGTTACGCTTGCTGACCCTTTGTTCACTCGAAGGGTCCCGAAAGGAGATATAGTGAGTGTCCCTCGAACAACCAAGTTGTAGGTTACGGCCAGTCCCTCGAGAATTGATGTGTGAACATCAGGTCATGGGATGCAAGCAAGAACGTGGAATTCAATGGCCGTTGTCTCAAAACCATTAAGTGTTTGATCTTGTGTCTTGACCAAGTTCTAGTGAGTACAAAAAGAAACTCGGAAAGGGAAAACAAATGTTATTCACTAAAGGTTAATTTACAAGTGTTTGATCTCGTAAACTCGACAAAGTCCAAAATGCCGAAGTGAGATTTTCCTACTGCATTTAGGAATAAGAGTGTTTGATCTCGTAATTTCGGAAAAGTCCGAAATGTTGAAGTGAGATTTATCTACTGCATGTAGTGATACAAGGGTTTGATCTCGTAACTTTGGCGAAGTTCGAAGGGATACTCGTTTGCTGCCAGTAGAAGTATGACTATTCAGTCTCATACGAAATGGCTACATCAGGCTGATCCCTAGAATGAGCGAGGTACACTCTAATCTAAAATCATGTCGCGGCCAAGTATTGACTTTGCTAACCTTGATTAAAGGCCAATCTAGTCAAATTTCCACTCCTTGGAATTGAGGAACACAATTAACGGAAAGAAGCAGGTTAAGTCTTTCATACGTTGAGTATTGGCCCTCCTGGTTGAACTTGTGACTTGGAAATCCCCATGGTCGGTCGTGGTGCTCTCGGGAAAGGAGAGTAAATAGTTCTAGGGGTTGTTGCCCCAAGGTGTGGTATGTCGGATGCAACAATGACGATTGTTGTCGGCATGAGTTAACGACGATTAACCAAAGCCTTGTGGAAAGAGCTTGCATGTGATTCCCGGGCACATGAGCACTCATGCGTATGAATGGATGATGAGTAAGGGTTATCATTCGAACCAAAAGAGACCCTTAAAGGGGGAGACTTTTGGAAGGGGGTGGATGCCCCGCCTCTACGGGAGATGGAGAGACCTCGAGTACCGGATCACTTTTAATGATTTGAGAAGTGAACCATAGATTCCTATCTTTGGCTATAGAGGAAATAATGGCGACGAGGAGGTAAAAATTGTCCTCAATCCCGATGGCTCGTGATTGAAGGCCATGAAGTGGCGGAAATCCAATACCTGCAAGGTTGCGAATGTCGTTAATTAGTTAAAGAATATAAAGCGCGGGATTAAGGAGACTCGGAATGAATAAAATGAGTACGGAAAGGAAGTGACGACTAATCATGGGAAATTGAACGACTTCTCACGAGAAGCTATGGAGAAATTGTGAGAAGTACAGGGGTTTACTTCTCGACACAAGTACAAGGCCAATGCCCAACGGTAAGTAAATTTTTCCTGTGACAACTTAGTTATAAATTAGTTTGTAACCGTCACTGTAGTCCGTACTAGTTTGAGAGCCGACTATACCTAGGCGCAATGTTAGGTGTTGGATGAAGCCATGATGGCTATCGTATGCGGCCTTCTGGTTATGCATTTATATATGTTTATAGTTGCTGCTGCAGAATATGTGATTGTGAATGTGCTATAGGAAGCACCTTTAGTGAGGTCAAATTTCATAATTGAAGGTGCTACGAAGACTGGGGAGATTATCTTGTAAAGCTTTAGTGGACAAGACTAGCTACTTTTGATGACATAAGTGAAACCTCTTGTCAAAGAAAATGCGGATACGATTGCGTGCGGTATTGGTTGCGATGATGCGGAAGCGGATTGCAGATGAATGGAATTGATGGGGGTTAAAGCGGCATGATTTTTAAAAAAATCACATTAACGGTTTTTTTAACCTCAATTTCGCATTTTTGAAGCTTAACTAGTATTCTTTCAACTTAATATGACCAAACCTATCATATGGTTGAGTTATACGTATATGGTGAATGAATAATTCCTTAAAATATGAGTTCTTTATCTTATTGTTCATGTAAATAAACACTAACTCATAATATTACCCAACTTGAAAGCTAATGTCATGTTCTTCTTCCTTCTTTGATGTGTGCACATCGTTTCTTTCCAGTTGCAATGTATGTTTCCCCTTTCTATTTTTTGGCCAATACTAACAAGTAACCACCTAGCGGGGAAAAAAAAGGTCCAACGCTGTGAGTCAGCGTTATGTAACGGACATCGTGGCGAGAAGGCCATGATTTTATTGCGGCATTATGTCATGGTAGCTGAACGAGAAGTTCAAAATCCGTGACATAACTATAGAACAAATTGGCCGAGTTTATATTCCTTGCAGATGCGTCTAACAGATTATCTCTTGTAGGGTAAAGGGAAGATTGACATCAAAACTAATAGAGCCTATTGGACACTATATGGTGTGTGACTGGAGCCGTCCTCTAGCATATCTTGGTGGTTCTGTAAGATGTTTGACATGTGGCATAAGGCGATGTTACCTTGATTCAATTATGTCTTTTTAACATTACTTTTTCCTTTTCAAGCTTTCTTCAAGCATGGCCACCCAATTGGGGTATTAAAGGCTTGATCTTTTGAACATTTGTTGGTATCTGAAAATTTCATAGGAGATTTATCTTGTCATTTTACTTGTAGTTCACTTTACAAACACTTGAGATCCAGTAGGTTTGTTTGCAATCTATCTTATTACATTATCATGCCACCTATGCTACCTTGGAAGGTATAAGGAGAGAAATTTTTGTTGGAGAGTCTGCTTGGATATATATCTAGAGATCTTGGCTGAAAAGGAATGCCACTCTAGGTAGTAGTAATATATGGGGAAAGGGCGCTCTGGGTTGTAGAATTAATTAGTTAGTAGTGGATTGAAGAATAAGTTAGCTATTTAGTTGAGTGGAAGTAAATAGAGGAATTTAGAGAGGGGAAGGTATATGCTGAAAAGTATCGAGAGTTAAATGTTAGATTGTTTTACAAATTGGGAAAAAAGAAGCCTCTAGAAAGCTTGTATTATCCTTTAATTCCTGTAATTTTCTGTAATCAAACTTCGTATTCTTCTTTGAATGTTCACATTTCATCTCTTGATTCTGTCCAAGACAAGTTCATTCTTAGCAAAGATATATTGATAAAGGTCTTCTAGAGGTGAGTCTTTATAGTATGTGGTGTGTATGAGGATTTTTCTGGGGAAGTCTTTGGATAATGTCCAGTATGATTGGCATGCAATGTTTTGTCAGTTTCTAAGAGAAATCCTGCTCCTTTTTTTGTTGTCATTTTATTTTTATGATTTAAGTGAAAATCCTGCCTTTTATGGAAGTATATGCTTGTGGGTGAGGATAGAAATTGGAAAACGTAACTTGCAATTATATTACCTCAAGCTTAATTGAGCAAAACTCGTGAGCCTTTTTTCTTTTCGCAAGATTTTGAGTGGTATTCAGGATCTTTGGACCATGTACCATCTATATTTTTCTTCAGTTCAGACTTCAGAGCTTTATGTCCCTCAGGATTCCATCTAAGCTCTTCTAATTGCTGAAACTCAACGGTAATTAGTTCTACTTAGAATTTGAACTGAAGTCCTTTTGTCCTTTTGGAGAGGTCGGGAAGGAGATGGGCGAGATGGTGCATCTATTCTGTGTTCTGCCTTGAAGTGTGGACACGACATGGATTGCTTGCTCCTTTCCCCCCTTCCCTTGTACACATTATGAGCAGTTGGCATAGTGGGTTGTATATGATCACTAATTAGCATTCTTGGACCTTTTCTTTACTGTATTTTCCTGACGAGCCTGTGTAATGAGTTGAAACATATTATACTTGCAAGACATGTACATGCTGCAGAAGCTCTGGGTGTACCTCTTCACATATTCTTCACAATGCCATGGACGTAAGCTATACACTTAACCTGAATTAAAATTATCAAATCGGATGATATGAGCTTGAATTATGACTAGTAATGATATTCCAGTCATTTCGCCACATGTGTGCAATTGTTTCTTACTGTGTAACTATTCTAATATGTTAGTTCATAAAGGTATTCCGAGTATAAAGGGAAACCTATAAAATTGATCATTTATTTAGTGGGTGGTGTAAAATGTTGAGATTTTGTTGGAATTCATGGGTCTTGAGGAGGTGCTGTGTGATGGTTTTCAACAACTGTTTAAACAAAATGATTACTGACAAAGCACTTGGTTAATGTCATAGCAGTACAAAACTGACTTGGATAGTTAAACTTCATATGACTGTCTAATATGGTAAACTGTGAAAAATGATTTATTTTGTCACATTGTTCATGCACATCTAGTGCACTAATTTGTAGGGATAGTTTCTGAGAGAGGACCCTCTTCAACCATCTCTTCTCTCTCTCCTATTTTCCACCCATTCGATCTTCAACCCCTTCTCCAAAGAAGCTCGCTTGAAAACCGAAAGACAATCTCTTTTATGCCAAATTCAACATTTACAATCGGAATTAGACTATCTTTACAAAATCGCAGCAATTCCGCCGATTTCAAGGTAACTCTCACAAAAATGGTGTGTCTTTTGCAAGGCTAAGAGTTCCAATCAAATTTTAAATTTCTTTGACAATAAGTTGAATTCCACAAATATTTTTAGGCAACATTTGGATACCAAGAGTGGATTTGAATTCTTGGAATTGAAATTTGAGAATTGAGATGTTGAATATAGAATTACAAGTGAAGTGTCTGGAGAACACTAATAATTTGAATTCCATAACTCATTTCCACCGCAATTTCTCGGATGTCATTGGCATTTCAATTGTGGAACTAGAATTTTCAGTTGTTTATTTCACAAAAATCCTTGATTCTAAAATGCTACTTCTAATTATTAATTCTCTCTAGCACCAAAAAAAAAAGAAAACAAAAATGAATTCCGATATTTAAGATTAGTAAGAATATAAGTTTCATTGTTTATAAAATGCCTTGACTTTCGGTTGATATCAAATCCAATCAAGAACTTTCCTTTATCAATTGTAGCGGTGATCTTATTATAATCTATGCTAAAATTACTTATTTCTTTTTTTTCCCTCCAATGCCACGCTTCCTTTCTCTCATTACTTTCTTTTTTTCCTCCATTGAAGAAAGAAAGTAAGAAACCATGGATGATGGACAAAAAAAATGAGAATGAGAAACAAACTTATTCTTAAAAAAATCAGTAAAACTCAATTTTTTCATCCTAATTTTAAAAAATATGGGTTTTGAGAAATAAATTATTCAAGCTCTCAAAATCATTATTTGTAACTGAAAAATGGGTTTTTATAGATTTTGGTTTGAAAATAAATTGGTGAAGCTTACAAATGGAGGGGAAACGGAGAATGAATGTATCTTCAATCATCTTCTCAAGGGCTTCTATGTCTCTAGAGTTGGAAAGTCTCTCCTTAGCATTTCTATAAAAGTAATGAGATTTAACATTAAAGAGGGAAATGGCTTTCGTAAATTCTTCATTGCACACTTAAATAACCAACATGTCAAGTAAGTTAGAAGAACACATGGCATGATTTTCTTTTGTTTTTGACATAACACATGTCATGCATGATAAATTAACTAAAAAAATATATAAAAAAAATGATATAATGCATATAATAATATAAGTGATGTGCAGATGTTCTTTTACAATTACTATGATATTCATTTTCTTTTCGTATTTATTATTTTTATTCTCGTAATTTTTTTTATAGTTTTTTGTTTCTTAGGTCTTATATGCACATGTTCTTTTATATAGTATGATGTTCTTTGTTTGATATCTCTGTGCTCTTTTAATGTTTTTATTTATATTTGTGATTATTAATAGTTTTTTGTTTCCCGAGTCTTATATGTACATGTTCATTTATATTCTTCATGATGTTCTTTATTTGATACCTTCATGCTCTTTTAATGTTTTTATTCATTTTTGTGATTTTTAATAGATTTTTTGTTTCTCAACTCTTATATGCGCATGTTCTTTTGTAATCAGTATGATGTTCTTTATCTGATATCTTCATGTTCTTTTTATGTTTTTATTTATTTTTGTGATTTTTAATAGTTTTTTTTATATCTCGCAGAAAAATAAAAATATAAGGTTTTAAATTGTCAGAAAAATTATAAAGATTATTTCTCACAAAAAATGGTACATAAAAGATATGTTTTAATAAATTATAAGGGGATAACATGTTCCTTTATTCATTAACTATGAAACTTTTTATTGAAATTAAATTCCCATGTATACCAAACAACCACTAAAACACAATGCAAAAAAATAAAAAATGAAAAAATAAACACAAAACGGAAAAAAAACTACACTAAAAAATTAAAAGAACATCATAAGATACATGATGTAAAACACAAACAAAACATAAAATATCATGATTTACATCATATCTAATAAACTGATTTTGCTAATTGAGAAAAGAAGAATATTGGAAAGTAAAAATCTCCAACGCAAAAAAAAAACCACAAAATCATGATTGATATCCAAATCTGTTGAGAAACAGTGGAATGATACATTCCACTGTTCGTATGTGATGTCCACTGCCCTATATGCATTTAATGCATGGCAGGCAGTTTTTTCTTCAGACCGCAAATTTTCTTCCGCGGCGCGTAAATTGTTGAATTTACAATCGTGTACAGTAGGAAATTTTGCTTATAAATACCGGTGTAAGAAATCAGTTTTTACATCAATACACTCTCTGATATATTTCTATCTATAGCTTCTCTCTCTCTCCATATTTCTCACAACACGTTATCAGCACGAGTTTGCTACCGAAAAAAAATAAAGGTATACATCCATTCTGTTTCAAGTTCTAAATTTTTTTTTCTCCAAGCCCAAACCTTTACTATCCAAACATGGATCAACAAAGTAACGGGATTAACATTGTTTTACACAATGTCTCTGTCTCGGGTATTCACTTTTGGATAGAGCGAAACAATGTGCCATTCACTACCAACCCGGCGAGGGAAGCGTGAGACGGCCCGACCCAAGAACATTAACGACGGTACAAACACCCATACCAGAGAAAACCCACAAACCCCTGTTCCCAACACCAATAATAACCCTCCTATACAACCAACTGAAAATCAACCTCCACCAAGTAATAAAAGAGATAGGGATGAACAGGAAGGGACTAGTAGTAAACGTCACCATGCCACTAACCCAGAAAATAAATAATTTGATAATAAAGCCACCTTCATGGAGGGCAAGGACATTTATTTTATGTTATTTCTTTTGCTCTTGAACCGCCTATATGGACGGGTTAATTTTTTTTTGAACTTGCCGCCTATATGGACGGCCTAGTGAAGCAATAAAATTATTATCTCTTATATGTGCAATAATGTTATATGTATGCAGGGGTCCAAGCATTCAGAATACTATTATATATTATTGTCTCTAATCTTCTATTTTTTTTTGCATTTGTAGTTACATATATTATATTGTCATTTTACCAACATGCTCTAATATCTATTTGTCAATCTTAAAATTTTATTGCATTGTCTATTTTTAAGCTGATGAAGCGCACAGGTTCGGGATAACCCTCTATAAAAGCGGATTACCCGTCCCATTTTCACCACACATCTCTTATCTTCATCCAATTTTTTTTTCTCTAAACTCACAAAAAAAATTTTCTCTTCATCCTCAACCTTCCGGCCACCATGTTCCACGACGACGACGACGACAACCGTCCTCCACCTTCCTCTTCTTCTTTTGAGGAGGATTTTAGGATGATACGGCTATACTTATTCCTTATAGCCGGTATCTTTTTCCTTCTTATGGCATTCATGATCTATCTCCTCATACACAAATAGGAGACAATTTTTTTTATCTCCCTCGTTGTATTTTTTCCATTTTTGGCATTTTTTTGTGTCTTTTAAGTGCATTTTTAGGAAGTTTTTTTTGTTTCTCTCACTCATTGTATTTTTTTTTCCATTTCTGGCATTTTTTTGTTTCGTTATATTGTACGCTATTTTCGTTTTTTTTCTTTTGTTTGTACTGTTTATGTATCATTATAATGATATAAATCAGGGGGAGATAATATATGTGATTTATTATCATTTACTAATTTTAAATATTTACATGTTTGTAGTTAAAATGGGAGATCTAGTTAAAAGACAATTTAACATACTAGATCTATCTGGGCAAAAGTTCCTAGAATGGACAGTGGACGCCCAAATGAATTTAAAGGCCCAAGGACTGGAACATACAATTAAGGGTGTGACAACCCAACAAGGTGATGCAACTACATCAATTAAAAAGGCGACTGAACAAGAAAAGGCAAAAGCCTTAGTCCTTCTCAGGCATCATTTACATGAAAGTTTAAAAACTGAATATCTCCTTGTGGAGGATCCCAAAGAATTATGGGATAGCCTGAGTGAAAGATATGGGCATCACAAAAATGTGCTCCTCCCAAAGGCACAATTTGACTGGCTCAATTTGAGATTCCAGGACTTTAAAGCAGTCAGTGATTACAATTCAACGTTGTTTAGAATTGTATCATTGTTGAAATATTGTGATCATCCCATCACGAAGAGCGAGATGATAGAAAAACGCTCTCCACTTTCCACGCCTCTAATATAATATTGGCGGAACAATACGGGTTCGAGCTTTCAAAAAGTACTGCGAGCTAATATCGATCTTGCTTGTGGTTGAACAAAATAATGATCTTCTTTGAAGAATCATAATCTTAGACCTACGAGGTCTTCGACCACACGTGAAATAAATGCAATAGAAAGCTCGATCCATCCACGAAGCAAATGCTATACATAGAGGTGGACGCGGTAATTACAACAGTCGTGGGAGAGGACGTGGTAATTACCGTGGCAGAGGGCGTGGACGTGGCAGAAGTCGATTTTCCCCAAGAAATAACAATTTTAAAAATTCTGATAAAAATTGGGGACAATCATCTGGAAATCAGAGGCAGTCGTCCTATAAAGGAAATGACACTTGCCACAGATGTGGCATGATTGGGCATTGGGGTCGCACATGTCGCTTCGCCAAACATTTGGTAGACCTATACCAGGCTTCAATAAAGAACAAAGGAAAAAATGTTGAAGCAAATTTTGTTAATGAAGCTAATACATCTATGCCCAACCTTGATGTTTTCATTTTTTTTATGGATAATGCTGAAGCCGAAAACAACTTTGCAATGCATTGATATGCTTAGTTTATTTTAATTACTTCGATAATCATTTTCATGTATTTCCTCTTTTGATTATTAATAAAATATGCATTTTCTTATACCGATCTTCATATTTATTATTTATGAAGATATGGATTTGCCGTAGTTGGATCCAAAGAACAATGTCTCCTCGACAGGTGGGACAACACACACCATATTGAAAAATAAAGAGTATTTTTCAAAACTTACAATATTCCAGGCAAATGTTAGCACAATATCCGGGACGACCAAGTTAATTGAAGGCTCTGGGAAAGCCTGTATTATATTTCCAAATGGGACAAAATTGATAATCAATGACGCATTATATTCGAGTAAATCTCGAAGAAACCTTATAAGTTTCAAAGATGTACGTCGGAATGGTTACCATTTGGAAACGATGACGTGATGAATCAAGAGGAATTTATATGCCTCACGGCGAAAAATGCGGCAAGAAATACATCTATGAAAAATTGCTGCAATTTCCTCGGGACTATATCGCATAGAGATACGTCCGATTGAAATTAATATGATATCTAACCGGAAGTTAGATAATAGAGAAATATTTACTCTATGGCATGACCGGATTTGGCCATCCCGGCACGAGAATGATGCATAGAATCATTGAAAATTCAATTGGACACTCTATAAAGAATGTCAAAATTCCTCGGTCAAATGAACTATCATGCTCTGCATGCTCACTTGGCAAATTGATAATTAGACCATCCGTAAATAAGATTGCCCTCGAATCTCCAATGTTTTTAGAAAGAATACGGGGAGATATTTGTGGGCCTATTCACCCCGCATGCGGACCATTCCGCTATTTCATGGTATTAATTAATGCATCAACTCGATGGTCACATGTGAGCCTTCTATCAAGTAGAAATGTTGCATTTGCAAAACTTGGCTCAAATAATTCGATTAAGAACTCAATTCCCGGATCATACAATAAAGAGGATAAGATTAGACAATCTTTGGGAATTTACATCCCAAACTTTTAATGATTATTGCATGTCTATTGGGATTGTTGTAGAGCACCCCGTGCCTCATGTACATACACAAAATGGTCTTGCTTGAATCATTAATCAAGAGATCGCAATTAATTGCAAGACCATTAATAATGAGATCAAAATTGCCCTCTTCGCTTGGGGTCATGCTATATTATATGCGGCAAGCATTAATAAGATTAAGGCCGATGACCTATCATAAATTCTCACCATTACAATTAGTATCGAGTCGAGAACCGAATGTATCACATTTGAAAATTTTTTGGGTGCGCTTGTACATGTACCTATTGCTCCTCCCCAACGTACTAAAATGGGTCCACAAAGAAGGATGGGCATATATGTTGGATTTGAATCCTCATCAATTATCAAATATTTAGAGCCAACAACTGGTGATTTATTTACGGCTCGATTTCTTGTTGTCATTTTAATGAGTCGGTATTCCCATCCTTAGGGGGAGAGAAAGTGGACCCACAAAATATAAAAACGAAATTACATGGAATGCATCGCAAATGTCGTTTCGGACCCAAGAACAAATTCATGTGAGCAAGAAGTCAAGAAAATTGTTCATTTGCAAAGTATTGCAAACCAATTACGATGCATTCACGAGATACTAAGAAAGTGACAAAGTCACATGTGCATCTTGAGAATGCCCCCGCACGAATTGAAATTCCTAATGACAATAAGGCCATTGAAGATGAGTCAATAGCACGTCGAAAACGTGGTAGACCACCCGGTTCTAAAGACTCAAAACCGAGAAAAATGAAAAAGCAAGGAGAAACAACAAACGATGAAAATGACATACGAAATGAAAATGATATAGAACCAAATACAATAGATGAATGTCGCCGCAGAAAAGATTGGCCAAAATGGAAAGAAGCAATTCAAACAGAATTGAAATCACTTGAAAAACGTGAGGTATTCGGACAAATAACCCAAATACCAAAAGGTGTAAAACCAGTTGGGTACAAATGGGTATTCGTGAGAAAACGAAATGAGAAAAATGAAGTTACTAGATATAAGGCAAGGCTAGTAGCCCAAGGCTTCTCGCAAAAGCCGAGGATTGATTATGATGAGACATATTCTCCAAGTAGTTGATGCAACTACACTAAGATTTCTCGGTAAGCTTATCCGTTTCAAAAGGATTGCAAATGAGGTTAATGGATGTAGTGATTTGCATACTTATATGGGTCACTTGACACGTATATTTATATGAAAGTCCCCGATGGACTAAAACTACCGAGAAAATCACATGCCCAAAGAGATGTTTTCAATAAAATTGAAAAAGTCACTCTATGGGTTAAAACAATCTGGAAGAATGTGGTATAATCGTCTTAGTGAATACCTATTGAAAGAAGGATTCAAAAATAATCAAATCAGTCCTTGTGTTTTCATAAAGCGATCCAAATCAGGATTCGCCATCATTGCTGTTTATGTCGATGATTTGAATATTATTGGAACTCCCAGAGAACTCGAAGTTACTGCAAGGTACTTGATGAAAGAATTTGAGATGAAAGATCTCGGGAGGACAAAATTTTGCCTTGGCTTGCAAATAGAGCATTTGAGAAATGGGATTTTTGTCCATCAATCAAACTATACTGAAAAAGTTCTGAGACGTTTTTTCATGGACAAAGCCCACCCAATAAGTTCTCCAATGATAGTGCGTTCTCTGAATGTGAAAGATGATCCATTCAGACCACGAGAAGAAAATGAAGAAATTCTTGGTCCTGAAGTACCATATTTAAGTGCGATTGGTGCCTTAATGTACTTGGCTAACAATACTCGACCTGACATAGCTTTTTCAGTAAACTTGTTAGCTAGATACAGCAATGCACCAACGAAGAGACATTGGAATGGAATCAGACACTTGTTACGCTATCTTCGAGGAACACAAGATCTTGGATTATTCTACCAGTTGAGACCAAATGCGTCACTCATTGGATATGCAGATGCTGGATACCTATCAGATCCACAAAAGGCTAAGTCTCAATCTGGGTATCTATTCACTTATGGAGGTACTGCAATATCTTGGAAATCCACGAAGCAGACTTTGACGGCCACATCATCAAATCATGCAGAATTAATTGCTCTTTATGAAGCTGGAAGAGAATGTGTATGGCTAAGGTCAATGATCAAGAATATCCAAGAAGAATGTGGGATGGAAACAATAACAACAAACCCATCTATCATCTACGAAGACAATACTGCATGCATCACCCAAGTAAGCGAAGGGTACATCAAAGGAGACAGAACTAAACATTTATCACCAAAGCTCTTCTTCACTCATGACCTCCAAAAGGAAGGGACGATAAACATCCAACAAATCCAATCATGTGATAATCTTGCAGATTTATTCACCAAATCCCTTACGGCGAAGAAATTTGAAGAATTAGTCCGAAAAATTGGAATGCGGCATCTTCGTGATGTATGCTAAATTCAGGGGGAGTATTATATGCGCTGCACTCTTTTTCCCTTCGATCAGGTTTTTATCCCACTGGGTTTTTCCTGACAAGGTTTTTAATGAGGCAGTTAATTTTAAGCATATAAGGATACACAATAGTTGTACTCTTTCCCTAGTTATGGATTTTTCCCACAGGGTTTTTCCTAACAAGGTTCTTAATGAGACAATGTCTATTATGAGTTATCGGTGGACATTCAAGGGGAGTGTTGAGAAACTAGGTGGAATGATACATTCCACTTGTTCGTATGTGATGTCCATCGCCCTATATGCATTTAATGCATGGCGAGCGATTTTTTCTTGACCGCAAATTTTCTTCCGCGGCGCGTAAATTGTTGAATTTACAATCGTGTACAGTAGGAAATTTTGCTTATAAATACCGGTGTAAGAAATCAGTTTTTACATCAATACACTCTCTGATATATTTCTATCTATAGCTTCTCTCTCTCTCCATATTTCTCACAACAAAATCAAATTAATCAACTAGTTTTGGGAAGACAATATAGGTGCATGTACCTGTTTACAAAAAAGAAAAAGAAAAAAACAAAAACATTTGATTGGCAGACAAATTTGCGTTTCATATGTTTTGCGCTGCGTTTGATTCCGTGACCACGCTCTTCTACATGGTCTCGAGTGTATGAACATATTTGCGCTATTCCATTAGGTCTGATGACATTGTAGATGTTCAAGATTACCGGAGATAGGGGTGCAAACATGAGGGTTATTCCAGAAAATGACCTAAACGTCAATGGTTACCTCATATAATTTCCTTTTTTTTTAATGATAATTATGAATTGCATCTTCTTGAAAATCAATGTGTAAAAACGGACCGAGAGAGATAACTTCCATGAACATCGAGAGGGGGAAAAAGGTCGTCAATCCAAGAAGGGGGAAATAAACTAGATTCGGATATATCCTCTTGAAAATCAATATATACACATGTTTCATATTTGGTTTTTGCTTTAATGTATTGTAATATATTTTTTATTTAGATATAAATTTGTATATTTGGGTAAGCTATGCTATACTAAGATTTATGAGGTTTTCGTGGGTGTTATCTTACTTTAATTATCTGGGAGTTGGTGTCAAAACAAGGCCGCATCGTATCGTATCGCCCGTATTGTAAAGGTTTTCAAATCTACCGAACCGATATTACCCGCATCGTAAAGGTGTAAAAATACCGCGTTTTAGGCAGGTTATAGGGATTTCTCGTGTTATAAGCTATTTGGTAGTACGAGTGTACGACAACCGTATCATCCGCACAGCGCAGCCAAGAGGGTCCAAGATTGCTAGCTCCTACTCCTTCTCCTCCTGAATCCTCGTTGGTCGAACGTTACCGCAATCCTCACCAAAACCGCATTTTCGAACTATGTCTGGGAGGGGGTGGTTTACAACAAAAAAGAGTGAGAGGACTTTCTCCTTGATCCTTGAGAAGGCTACATTGAACCTGAACAATGGCTTCAACATCTAATTGCTTGGATTGACGTCTATCTGGGAAAATAAAAAAGAAAAATTAAATTTGAATGAAGAAAATGTTCAACTATCCATGTTGATCCTTGTGTTACAAGACTTGCATAACATGTTTCAGGCGAAAAAAAACAAACAAACCATGCTTTTATAGCTTGAGAGTTCTTTTTGAATAAAAAATACCCTCAGTCATGATGCTTACACCACTAAACACCATAATGCAAAGGCAATGTAAGCATACCTAAGATGGAGTATGAACTATGAACTCCATCAGGTAATAATAGTCCTACAACCAAAATATAAACAAAAACAGTAATTGTTGTTAAACAAAGCATAATAACATTTACAAATACTCAGAACGGCATTCAACTTGAATAAAGGCATGAAGTGGTGAAATTGCAGCTCAATCCATGTCGTAGCAAGTTAATTGTTTCATAATTATTTAGCTTCCCTTTATTCCTTGGAAGTCTCTCTTTTGTTATCTGCTCTTTGTTTCTTCTAAATTCTAGTCTGTGTCATGCAGTTTCAGAAGTTCCAGATCATATCTTCCTTCTTGAGAACTGCCCTCATGATTGGCTTTTTCCTCAGTGTTCTGCTGTGTTGAGTCAGACTTCTTCTCATACAAGTGGGGCACTGACACTTCTATCTATAATTGGTAAAGAATGAAATAGAGGTCTTGTTAATATTATGAGCTCCTCACGATGAATTCATTAATGATTATATACTCGATGGAGTGTCTTGCATTGATTGTGGTGGAATATTAATTCAGTCTACACTTTATGCAATTTTGTAGTATATTGATGTAAATTAAGAAATTGATTTATCCAATGCTTTACGCTCTTGTTACTCACAAAAAGATTCTTATTCTCCACAAACTCATAGGTTCACCATGGTGGCGCTGGAACTACAGCCACAGGACTAAGAGCCGGAGTAAGTTTCTCAACAAGTTCTGTTGCTAAATTTGGGAACATGTAAACCTATTATGTTGACAGTAATAAAAGAGTACATGCTCGATATACCCATCGAAAAACATAGGCATGCTTGTGTGTTAAATCCTTTACATTTTGTTTGGATGACAATCATGGAGGCAAAAGAAGGGGAAGGGAAGAGTGAGCTTGCATTTTTCTTGCAAATCTTTTCAACATTGTAAGGATTTGGTTCAATAATATGAGGAAAGGAAAATGAATCCTTCCTTTCCCTTCACTTCTTCCATGTTATATTGGAACAACATAAAATCTATGCCTCCCTTTCCCTCCAAATTCTTCTATCCAAACACACTATTAGTTTGCATCTCGTAACTTCAAAGACCACTTATATTCACTAATCTCTAACCCTATAAAAATTATGCCCACTTTAGTCTGGCCTATGAGTAAGCTGCTCAAGTAATTACCTTCTGTATAGAATAAAAAGCAATAAATGAGTTGTGATTATACACCTCCTGCCGTACAGAATTCAAAGCTGAAGCAATTTTTTTTTATTATATGGTACAATGATGTTGAAGACAAAGTAGTTTGACTCTGTATGTAACCAATTAATTGCAGCGTCCAACAACTATAGTGCCATTCTTTGGTGATCAGTTCTTCTGGGGTGATATTCATCAGAAAGGTTTGGGACCTCAACCCATTCCTATTGCTGAGCTCAGCATTGATTCTCTTTCAAGTGCAATACAGTTTATGCTCCAAGCGGAGGTAATATTTGTCTTTAAACTGTATGCATCTGCTGTTCACACTTGATGACTATATAAATTTCTAAGTTGCCTTTTGATTTTTGAACAGATAGTAGTACAGATACAAGGCATGTTTGGACGATCTTTCTTAATTTGAAGAGCATGTTTTATTTGCAATGTAGAAGTGGACCTGAATTCATTACCCTCTTAGAATAAACTTTTTTTTTTTTTGACAAGTAAAGAAATTTCATTGATAGATACCAAATTACAAACTAGACAAGAAGTTAACAGCCCTTCTAGGAAGGCACCCTAACAACCAAGTCTAGTAAAACAAAGGCAGATGCCTCAACAAACAACCTATAGCTGAACCAGCCAGTTTTGATCCTTTTGATACGCCTTACAATTCAGAGTTAACTGCACTCTTGTTCGAATTATACATTGAATTTCTCTAAATGATTTAGTAACATTAGGATCACAGTGGTTCCAGAGAGCACTCTTTCTTGCCGTCCATACAGTGTAAATGACAGCAGCTACAGCAACATATAACACCCATTTCCTTGCTCTACCAGTAGCTCTCCTTCGAATCCAGAACACATATTGTTCCATCTTAATCCACCTCTTCCTGATTTGAAGCCAGGAAAGAACGGCCTCCCAACAAGCACAACTGAAGGGACATGAGAAGAAAAGGTGTGCAGGAGTCTCAGCATGCATGCCACATAGCAAACAAGTATCATCTTGACAAATGCCGTAATGCTTCAATCTATCTCTAGTTATGTTTTGGGAGTGATAATTTGTTCCAGACTACCTGATCCCAGTACATCTTTATGCCTTTGTTCTTAATAGCTTTGTATATAGCACTAATGGAGTACTTTTGACCAGCTTGTGGCAACCAATTAGCATCTCTCATCTGATTCTTCACCTTACACATGTATCTCCATATCCAACTCACATGAACTGGTGGAGTATAATGCACCAGTCCTTATTCTGGATGTAGACGTTGTTCACCCATTTTACCCATAGAATAAACTTTCCTAGGCGATAGATATTCAGTAAATATTTTCCTCCTCAGAGCAGCAGATATCAACAAATAAAACAACTGGGCAGAAAAATAATACTAGGATAGAAATGCTATGAAGCACGGAAACTTTGGGACCTGTGGATTCCCTGCGTTTGAATGTTTCCTTTCCCAGAAACCCAGCCATTTCCCGTTTTCAGAACATTATTAGTCATGATATAAATGTATCTATTGTCATGAAGTGAGATATTAATGAGGTTTGGCAGAAGCCTTTTTGTGTTACTGTTGGGAAAAAGAAACGTGAAATTGTAGGATGAACTGAAAAATGCTAAAATGGTAATAGGAAGTTGGAAGCTTTGATGTATGTTGATACAAGTATGTTAATATTTCAGTTTCTTGCTTAGACCTGGCAGTGCAAATAGCTTCATACTATATATTGTTTTCAGGTTAAAACTCGGGTGATGGAACTTGCTAAGCTGATAGAGAATGAAGATGGTGTTGCCGCTGCAGTTCGTGCATTTCATCGGCATTTACCTCATGAAATGCCAAAATCTCCAACACCATCAGAACCAGGGGAAGATGAATTTTCGAACCCTATTCAGTGGTTTTTTTCTAAGATTGGAAGTTTTTGTTGGCGTGTTTGTTCATAGGCTTCTGCTGGGTGTGAGGTTTTGTACAGCTATCCATTTCGATCTTGTTATATTCATCTGCTTCTTGGTTTATTCTATCTAATGGCTTAGCTCGGGTGAGAATGAATATAGTCAGTATCACAATTTTTTAGAGGTATCTATCACAATTGGTTCTTGTGAAGCGTATGCTCTACTCCTATACCATTTCTATAGGAAAAAGATGGGAAATAAAGTATACATCCTCTCGTTTTTAATACTTTGCTACATATTCTTTTTTGAAATATTTTACTATACTCGCAACATTTTCTCTTTTAGGTAAATTCTTACACAAAGAAAGCACTACTTTTTTATAAGTTACGTGGGTCATGTTCACTTTGTGTTTTCCTCCTTGGTTGTTGTACTATATGAATATGTTGCATTTTTCAAAGAACGGAAGAAGTAAAAGTTGTTATTTCCATGTCTAGAGTATTGATTGAAGAGTTCGTAATTTAATTTTCATCTCTCTTATGGACCTAGTACGTGAAAATGGTCACTGCAGACGTAAGCCTATTGTTGCTTATGTTACTTTTTAGTTTTTATTGTATGAAGTTAGTGCTATAATGGTAGATTAGCCTATTTAAAATTGTCTTTCAAATATAGTCATGTAACAATGGTCATGCAAAAACATAAAATTGATTTTCCCCTTAATGTTGGCCCCTTTCTTTTCAAAAGCTTCTCTTTGCATTCTCAACCACTACTATTTGTTATTTGCCCTTTTTCCGTTGTCTATGTGATTGGTTTCTTCTTAGTAGTCATCATCGGTCTACGAGGCGGGTGCTAGTCTCACATATCCGCAATGAGCACGATTAAAAGACCCAAATTTGTTTTACTTATTCTGGTCGTCATGCCAAACTTCTTGTTACCATTCTCATTGTTGAATTGAAGTGAGCAATTTGAAAGCTAGCTTATCATCTTCAACCTGACAATGCTTATGTCAATGATAAATATGTTATTAAAAGCTCATATAGCTAGTTTGAAGAAAGGTTGGGAGAATTTTATGTTGGAGATTTAGAGTATAAAGTAAGGTTTAGTTCATGATATATTGTTTGAGTCACTTGGTTATGGTGTCGTAACTCGAACAACGTATGAGATATTAGTATTTGCTATATGAGAGTCGAGGTTTGCCTGGAAGTTTCGGCAGTTCGATGACGAAGGAAATGCAGAAGCATGTTTCAATGCTCACTCGCACCTTACGAGCCACGTCGAACCTCGCGACATAGTTAGCTCACGCCTGTAGCAAGCCAGCATTGTTGTGTCTTGGAGGCAGGAAGTGGTCGCGACTCGCGACGGGGAGCAACGCCTCTAGCTCGCGACTTGGAGGTCTGTCGCACCTTGCGACGTATCTTGTGTTTCGCGTTGTTTCGATTTTCTTTGACGGTTAACACGAGGCATTGTGCTGGTTCATTTCAGTTTTTCTGAATCAGTATATCATTGATATAAATATGAGAGCACTCATATGATGATTGGATGTTTTAGAAACTCTCCTTTTCATGTTTGCACAAAACTCTCAAGATCAAATCTGAAAATTCTTCATAATTACAAAACTCTCAAAACTTGTTTCCATTTAATAGCGTTCATAGTGAGCGTGACCCCTAATGTTTCTTCTTTGTTTCTCGAAGGTGTATTCCATGTAACCCATGCTCTACGAATAGGTTCGGAATATTACTTTTGGGAAAGTGCAACACGCCTAGAAGATGGCTAACAATTTGGTGAAATGTTTGCGAATTCCATGTGACCCTTATGATTTTCGTAGTTTTCTTAACAATCCAAAAGTAATATTAACAAGATGGCTACAATCTGTGAAATGTCTGCGAATTTTTACAAACTTGACAAGTTTGAAGGCGTTCGTTTTTTAAGGTGGCAAAAGAAGTTGTATTTTCTCCTCACATCTCTTAGTGTGGCGTGTGTTTTTAGTACTCCCGAACCCGAAGAAGTAGAAAATGAAATCGCGGAAGCAACTAGGAAGAGGAACAAATGGGAGAATGATGATTATATATGTCGTGATCACATCCTTAACGGTATATCCAAGACTTTGTTTGATATTTATTAATTTGTTGAATCCGCTAAGATGCTTTGGGATGAATAAGAAAGTAAGTATATTACCGAGAATGCTTCTAGCAAGAAATTCCTTGTTAGTAATTTCAATAGACTCTAGGCCATTGATGGAGCAATTCCATGAAATTCAAAGAATCTTAGAGAGTTTTAAGCAACACAATATTGTTATGGATGAGACTTTTATAATTGACAAATTACCACCAAGTTGGAAGGATGTTAGAAATTCATTAAAACATAAGAAGGATGACATAAATGTTGAACAATTGGGTGCTCATTTTCGGATTGAAAAGGACATTCAGGTCCAATATGGACAAAAGGATGTTAACCCTAATTCTTCCTCCGTTAACAGGTGGAGGATGGTAAGTCAAAGAAATCTTCTAATTCTAAGAAGAGGGCTAAAAATTTCACAAAAGCAACAATGGGAAGAAGCCTATGTATGGTGGAGGTGCTCAACGAGGTTGTTGGGAATGTTGTAATCCCAGTCACTTCAAGAAGGATTGCACCATTTGGAAGAAGAAAATGAATAAAAAGAATGGTGGGAATGATGAGTCTAGCCAAGCCATGCCAAAAAAGGTATGTGTAAACAAGTTTTACTTAATCCCCTGTTTTCCCACAACAATGGCGGAAGATCCAGTTCAAATTGAAAGAACCCAAATGAGGAGAGAGAAAAAACTGATCCTGCATTCATTCTTTTATCTTTCCAACATAAGACACTCGACCCAGATTCTGCATTCAAGCTTGTAAGAGATAAAATAGAACCTACTTTACTGCAAGCGGCATTGACCCTCCATTCTAAACATAAAAGAATTTTGGACAGCATAAGAGGCATAAAAAAAACCACCCCTAAACCACTATCCAAAAGAGACCCACCTTCAAACCATCTCCCGAACCCCCCCCGAAAAGACAACACGAAAAACCACCACAACCAACAACCCGAAACGGCCGCATGCAGTCACCCCATACATACATCCTCCCGAAATAAACTGTTGAGATAGATTGGGGTTGTTGCCTAGGGTGGTGGTGGTGGTGGTTAGAGATGGAGGCGAGAGGGTTGGGGGTAAGTGCTCAGGACTCAGAGTAAAATAGTGGAGAGAGGGGCTTAGTTAGATGAGAATGAAAATCAAGTAAGGGTATGATAGGAGGTTTCTAATATTGTATGGAAAAACGATGTATTAACAAAATAATGAGTTGGTTAGTTGGTTGCATATATCATTCTATTGCGATATTTCAGAAAAGTGTAACAAAGTGAGAACATGGGAAAAGATAAAAAGAAAAGAAAGGTCTAATATACCAATTTAATTTGAATGATACCATTAGCTACCTATAAAAGATAATTTTGATAAGCGGCGTGCTCAAATTGATATATTTCTGTCTATTTTTCTTATTACGTCTTTATAGAACAAAAATAAATGGCCACAAAAACTTATCAATTTGTTGAGATATTTTACCAAAGTAAAGTTGTCTGATGACCAAGATTGAAACTATGAAATCTACATTGTATTAGGCAAATATTACAAAATAATTTGACCAAACCAAATTTGTATGATGACTCAAACTGAAATTATGATATCTACATTTTTTTTAAGGAAAGTTTAGCAGGAAAAAAATTTCAAGTATTGAAACAATGAAATGTCACCATTTCAAGCAAATATTATTTTAGAAGTATGAGTAATCTATATATTTATCTATAGAAAAAAATTCTTTTAGTCACGTTAAGAAAAAAGAGAAAAAAAAATTAAAATATCTAGTAACTTGAGCAAAGAAAAATGAAAATATTTCCAAAATTATATTACATTTACGAGCACTAAAATGTTTTTTCATATTACATTGTTCGTAAATACTCCAGGATTGTTGATATTGTACAATATAACAAAGATATAACATGGGTGTCATAAGTCATAGTGCAACGCATGGGTTGCAATCCAATTTTCAATTATTCTAAAATACAAGATCATAAAATTTTAAATCACCAGCAAATATTTTTATTTTTAGCTGTAATTTTTTACAATTGTTGAAATTTGAAATTCAAAATTAAAAAGGACTTTGGAAATAATTTTTGGAGGTGATCTCAGTTATATATTTATTTATTTATTCAAAAATTTGTTAAAAATGAAAAACGAAAATCATATATATGTCACAATTTCTTTTCATGTTTTTCAATAAAACACTATTAAGAAGCACAATCAAATCACTACAATTTCTTGCTAAAAACTTATCAATTACATCATATCATGCATAAATATTTTAATAACTGAAAATTATATTATATGTTTATATCATAACAACTTGCAATATTAGATAGTATATTTATATGAGTTATGAAAATCGTGTAGATGATATATTGATTGTATAATTTAATCCATACATCTTTAAACCAAAAATGTACAATGTACGGGTGATAAGGCAATTTAATTATTCTCAATACAAGAATAAGCATTACAATAACAAACACTTCTCCCTAAAATCGTAATTATACAACGTACCAGTTTTAATTATTCTCAACACAAGATTATGAAATTTAAATCATAGTTTATTGGTTTTAAAATTTAGATAGAATTGTTCTTATGGAGTTCTCAAAGTCTAAAAGCATTGAATATATAGTCAATACCATTTATGGTAGATGTAAAAAGTATTTCATATTGCCATTTTAAAAGTATTAAACAAAATCTTCAGATATCAAGTTCATTTTACAAAAATCATAACTATATATATAACATACGGGTCATAGTCACTTTTAGTACTCTCAATACAAGATCATAAAATTTTAATCACATGTTATTAGTTTTAGGAAAATTCCCAATGGTAGACTCCTATTCTTGAGAATTCCCAACAGTTGATTCAACTTTTTTTTTTCTTCCCATTGGTAGGCCTCAGTTTTCCTAATTTACCCAAATGTAACATTTTTTTTTGGCAATTCAAAGTTGTTATTGACAACAAATAAAATGAGAGTATTTAGTACAACCTAGTACTAAACAACAACCAAGCCAAAGCAGGAGCAACAAACCTCCAAACCCCTACAAAAAGAGCAACACACTGCCCTTATTGAACTAGAAGAAGCCTCTCAACTTCATTACAATTATACGCAACATTAAAAATAACAAGCTTAACAAGAGCTTGTGGAGAAGTAGTTACATTTTCAAAGATTCTCCTGTTTCTACTCATCCATATAGCACAAACTGATTCAGAGAACATCATAGTGTAGACTTTAGCTTTCAAACTGCTCCCATGAGCTTTGCACCGAGCCAGTCTGCACTCTTCATGAAAAGGCAAAGGACTTCTGATGATACCCAGCAGAAAGAGTAATTGCTTCCAAACTTCAGCAGAAAAAGTACACTCAAAGAACAAGTGCTGAACTGATTCATCTGAGCTGCTACAAAGGCTGCATTTCAAATCACAATGAACATTCCACCTACTAATTCTGTCAACTGTATCCAACCTATTATAGATAGTAAGCTACAAAACAAACTTGCTCTTTGGACTTGCCTTGTTTGCAAATCAATCTCCTCCAATCAACCTTTCGAACAGCCCTTGAATCATCTTATAGACTTTCCCGATCTCGAGCTTGTCATTCCGCATTATAGCAGCCCGAGAGCCCACCAAAGTCAAGCAAATCTCTGGATTTTAAGATCTTCTTCAAAATCCCGAGGACATATTGTTACTAATACTCACAAGTCATAATATTGTGCCTTCTAAAATAATAAGCATTAATCCATTGCACCCACAATTTGTCAGATTTAAATGATATAGCCTAGAGAAGTTTGAACAAAGCAGTCTTGTTCCAAGCCTCCGTGTTAATCATACTCCAACCACCAGCTATTTTAGCATTATAGAACTGATTCCATGAAATGGGAGCTTTTTTAGAATCCACGGTTTTCGCAGTCCATGAAAATTTTCTACATACACTCTCCACAACCTTGATAATCTTTTTAGACAAGGGAAAAATATGGGCCCAGTAGTTTTGCATACTACTTAAAACACTTTTAACCAATTGGAGTTCCACAAAGATAGCTCAAGGTTTTAGTCATCCAACTTTGAGCCCTTTCGGTGATTTTCTCAACTGCATGCATTTGTAGCCGACAACATTTTGTTATCTATAGAGCTAATAAGGGTTATACTAGGAAGCATGTTTCTCCTAGATGTGTCATTAAGGTGGACATCATGAAGGCATATGACTCTGTTGAATGGCCATTCTTGGAAAGAATGCTCTTGGAGCTAGGGTTTCCTAATTTGTTTGTTAGCGGGATCATGTGCAGTGTTAGAAGTGTCTCTTACTCTATCCTGGTGAATGGCATTCCTTCTAGCCCTTTTCAAGCAAAAAAAGGCTTGAGACAAGGTGATCCATTATCACTTTTTCCTTTTGCCCTTAGTATGCAGTATCTTAGCAGATGCTTAGGAGAATTGAAGAATAATCCTGATTTCAACTTCCACCCTAAGTGTGAAAGAATCCATTTGAATCATCTCATGTTTGCAGATGATTTATTACTTTTTGCAAGAGCTGATCATAGCTCTGTGGAAAAAATCATGGCTGCTTTTAACAAATTCTCTTTGGCTTTTGGCCTTGTAGCTAGTATTGAAAAAAGTAACATATACATAGCTGGACTTACAAAGGATGTAGCTAGGGACATAGCTGCAGCAATCCACCTTCCTCTTGGTGAATTGCCCTTTAAATACTTGGGGTGCCTTTATCTGCCAAGAAACTGAACTTATTGTATGGTCAATAGCAGGTAGAGATTGGGCACAAGATCCCAGTAATTACTTATAGAACTGAACTAGCTCCTCCTGAATATCCTTTATATCAGTCAGTTCTCTCCCTTGTTCAGAGTGAAGAATTGCAATTCTATTCCTTGCTTTCCTTACTTTGATTGCGGTAAAAAGAAAAATCTTGTGTTTGCATCACCTTTAGCCAACCAGTTTATTTCGGCCTTTTGTCTAAGAATAATATCCTCCACCCTGGACCGGTGTCTAAGTTTCTCATACATCTCCTTTTCAGCACTCTGAAGTTGAAAATCACTATCAAGATAGGCTGACTGTTGTATACTGTGAAGCTTAGCTCTACAGTCTTCTACTCTAAGGTGAGCTTGAGAGTAGTCTTTCTTATGCAGAGACTTCATTGCTTTTTTAACAGCATCTAGCTTACACCATAAAGCTTTTTGTCTCTGTTGCATCTCCATTGAATCCCAAGCTTCTTTCACAACATCTAAAAAGTGCTCATTCTCTACAAGAATGTTATGAAATTTAAATGGCCTTCCACCACCCTGTTGAGCTTCTTGAAATCGACTACTAGGGGGTGTGATCGACACTCCACCAAGTAAGATATCGCACCAATAGACCGTAAAATAAATCTAGAAAATCATCATTGATCAAAGCCCTATCTATTCTCGCTACACACTATCACCGCACTTAAACTTTTATTGTTCCAAGAGTAGTAAGCACCACTGCAAGGGGCTTCCAACATCCGAGACTCAAGCATGAAGTTTGCAAAATCCCGGGTTTCACTTTCATGAACCTCTACTCCATTAATTCTATCATGTGTATACCAGATGGCATTAAAATCTCCAATAATGAGCATAGGAGCTCTAATAGTAACACATAAGTTTTGGAGCTCCCTCCACATCATCTTCCCCGTCTCGCAAGTGTATGCAAACCATATACCGCAATTATATAGTATTGAAAATTAATCATCGAATTTTCGTACCTATGCATTGTTCAGTTTTCCTCACCACATCTACTTGAATCTCACCTAGTTTCCAGCCAAACCAGATTCTTCCACGAGGAGAAACTTCATAGTTACTTTCCCACTGCCATAAGTGACCAAACTTGTCCTGAATTTTGGCCATGTGTAAATTTGTTTGGAGTTCATAGTGTGAGGAGGCATTTCGGAACTTGAAGAACATGTTAACTTCAACACCGGCTTTAGCATTGCCGGATGAAGGTCAACAATATGAGGTTTATAGTGATGCATCGAAATATGGCTTCGGGGTGTGTATTGATGCAAAACCGAAGGGTGATTGCTTATGCTTCAAGGCAATTGAAACCTTATGAGGTGAATTATCCAACTCATGATTTGGAATTAGCTGCCATTGTGTTCGCTTTGAAGATTTGGAGACACTATCTATATGGAGTAACTAGTAAGATTTATACAGATCATAAGAGCTTGAAGTACATATTTACTCAAAAGAAGTTGAACATGAGGCAGAGGAGATGGTTAGAACTCATTAAGGACTATGACTTGGATATCCAGTATCATGAATGGAAGGCTAACGGTGTTGCTGATGCTTTGAGTAGGAAGACTAGCCATTCGATTAATGCAATAATATTGCCAGATCAGTTATGTGTGGAGTTTCAGAAGATGAACTTGGAAGTCATGGAGCAAGAAGGCGTCGCAGAAATACTAGGTGCCATATCGATCCAACATTCTATTCTTGATGAGATCGGGGAAAGTCAAGTGGGGATGATAAATTGGAGAAAATTAAGGAGAACATTCATGAGGGTCAAGCACTAGACTTCAAAATATTTGATGATGGCAGTTTGAGATTCAAAGGAAGATGGTGCGTGCCTCGAATCGAGGGGATCTTAAGCAGAAATTGATGGAGGAAGCTCATAACTCACCCTACTCAATGCATCCAGGGGGAGATAAGTTGTATAAGGATTTGAAGAAGACTTTTTGGTGGTCAAACATGAAGAAGGAAGTCGCTGAATTTGTGGCTAAGTGTCTCACTTGTCAAAAGGTAAAGATTGAGCATAAGAGACCACAAGGGATGGTCCAACCTTTGGAAGTGCCTAGCTGGAAATGGGACTCTATCTCAATGGATTTTGGGGGAGCCTTACCCAAAAGTAAGAAAGGAAATGATACTATTTGGGTGGTAGTGGACCGTTTGACTAAGACCGCAGCTTTTATACTAATGAAGAATACTTGGTCGATGGATCAAATGGCTATGGCCTATGTGAAGTTCGTAGTGAAGTATCATGGAGTACCTAAGGACATCGTCTCTGATAGGGATTATAGGTTCTTATCGAACTTTTGGCAAAGTGTGCAAAAAGCAATGGGAACCAAGCTACTGATGAGTACCACTTTTCACCCAACTACTGATGGGCAAACTAAGAGAACTATTCAGACATTGGAAGACATGTTAAGATCTTGTGTAATGGAGTATCAAGGATCATGGGAAGATTACTTGGATTTGATTGAATTCTCCTACAACAAGGTCATCATGCAAGTATTGGAATGGCATCGTTTGAAGCTTTGTACGGTCGAAAATGTCGAAGCTCGATATGTTGGAATGATATAAGTGAAACGGTTGTACTTAGGCCGAATTTATCGAGGACACCGTGAAGCAAGTTAGGTTGATTCGGGGAAAAGATAAGAGCCGCTCAAGATCGATAGAAAAGCTATGCCGATTTGAATAGGAGGGATGAGGAGTACGAAGTTGAAGAAAGCGTCTTACTCAAAGTTTCTCCGACAAAAGGGGTAATGAGGTTTGGAAAGAGAGGCAAGCTAAGCCCAAAGTACATTGGACCCTATAAAATTTTGACCGGGTGGTCGGCAAGGTGGCTTATCGTTTAGAGTTACCTAATGAGTTAAGCAAGGTACATAATGTCTTTCATGTGTCACAATTGAGGAAGTATATTGCAGATTCCTCTCATGTGTTGCAGGATGAAGCTATCGAATTGGATGAGACCTTAACCTATGAGGAAAGACCGATTAAGATCCTAGATAGCAAAGTCCGTAGTACTAGAAACAAGGATGTAAAGATATTGAAGGTTCTTTGGTCCAATCACAAGACCAAGGAAGCAACTTGGCAAGGCCGAGGATGAAATGCGTAGAAAGTACCCTTAGTTATTCATTGAGGTTAGTAGAGTTACGGGGGCGTAATTCCCTTTTTAAGGGGGGTAGAATGCAATAGAGTTTCGCGTGCTTTTACATTTTTAGAGCATATAGAGTTGTTATATTGCATCTTACATGTGCATTCATAATTTTAGCATGAAAACAAATTTTTAGAAATGAAAATTTTTTAAGTGTCGGAACGAAACTTCTTATAAGGGGGGTAGACTGTAATACCCCGTATTTTTAGGCATTTATTGAAATTATTTAAAACAATTCTAAATTTTATCTTCAAAACTCATTTTAAATTATTTTAAAATCACTTTAGAGGGAATCATTCAGAGGGAAATATAGTTTGAATTTTAAAGGTTATTTTAGTAATTTTTAACATAGTTGCTCTTGTCATTATCTTATTTATTTAATTAATTGTTTAAGCAAATATTTGGTAAATAATTTTATAAAATCCAAAATTAATTTTTGGGTAATAAAATCATATTATACATATTAATATGTAATTTTCTGATTTTTTTTAAGTGTTGTTTTGAAAAATCGATTTCTTTTAAATAAAACCGAAAACTTTAAATATTTAAAATATTTTGTTAAGACTTATAAAATCAGATTTTTAGGAGATTTATATTGAGTTAGAAAGTATGGGATTTTAATTGATTTGGGAAGATTTAACAATCTCTTTAAAATCAAGCAAAATTGATTTTAGGATAGAATTTTTATAAATAAAGGAAAATTCAAAAAAAAAAAAATCTGCTGTAACTACATCTGCACGACAGCTTTGCATTGTGTAAGAAAAGTTTTACATTATTTTGCCCTAATTTAATGATTTAGGAAAGTTTTTACCTCTTTTCTACCCTAGTTTACACTATAAATACCCCTCTAATCCTTCACTTTCTCTTCACCAAAAATATTGAGAGCTCTTAATAAAGTTTTCTCTAAAGTGAGTGCTCTCTTTGAGTGCTTTCTAGTAGTTTTTGTTCTTCACCGAGGAGTTTTAGCGGGAGGTTTTGTAAGTATTCTTTTTCAAGTTTGTTTTAATTCCTAGTTTTTGATCTTTTGAGTTCTATAAAAATATGTTTTTATTGTTTGAGCATGAATCATATTTAGAATTAGTTAGTTTAGCATAAGTTTTTTTTAGAGTTCATATATTGTTCATCGTTTAATTAGAATTAGTTTATAATTGCTAGGAGGATTTCGTTCGTGAGCATTCCCTTACTAGTTGATTTTCTTGTTTCGTGAATTATCAAGGTACGTTTACGTGGCTTGATCGTTAATTGTTATGTATAAACTAGTTATGTGTGTTTTAGTACAAATTATATGAATTGATATATGCAATTGGTTTAATCAAACCTTCTTATCATTTAAGCTAGATAAAAGTTTGTGTTTCTCTTGCTTTGTTCACTCGTAGACTTCTCATATGCTAACTTAACTAAAGATTGTTTTACTTATTTTAGAAAGATAAAAATCAGTTTGCATGTATAGCCACCCAACTCCTAATATATGAATGAATCCACTTTTTCAAATCAGTGGCTTTGAGTAAACTGCTAAATGTTAGCATGAATTTTAGTTTTAAAAGTTTAAATTATCCTTTTTCTATAATTAAGTTTGTTTATCATAATTCTTTATTTGAATTAAAGGAAAGGTTTACCCCTATGTTATTCTTATTACAATTACCCCTTGGCTTTGTTTAAGAAGGGTTCTTCCAAGTCCACTAGTTGGCATCAAGGTTACTCCAATGTCTTTGTATTCATAGAGGGATACTAGCTTGGGTGTGTGCACACTTAGGATCCACGGATCAAGGAAAGGGGTTTAAGTTAAGTTCTTATATTATTGTTTCCCACTTTTAATGGAATTATTAAAGGAGATATATTCTTATGTGGTAACGTGAATCTAAGAATGGATTGATCTTATCTTTTATTATTACTACTAGAATTGCGAAATAAAGCATGTTTATGAAAGTATGTGAATTATATATATTTACAAAGTTTACAAGTCTTGCATGTAAATGTACTTAGTATTTCAACTGACTCGTATTTCCTATTTGTTTTGGCTTTACCCTACTTTCCTTACAGGGAGTAGTTTTCAGGTCCATTGATGATTCATGATGCATGGGAGGAACCGTTCGGGATCATTAGAACTAGATCACTATTTTAGTAGTCTTTAGACTTTTCATATTAGTATTGCTATGTTTGGATAATAATGTTTATTATTTTTATAAATAAAGTTAGAAGAAGTTTCCACTACATATTTTTGTGTGTCAAGTTATAGTATTGCCAAAGCGTATTTATACGTGGCGGTAATACCCTTAAACTTCTCCAAGTATTTTACGAAAGTATAAGTTTTTAAAGTGGAGAAATTTGGGGGTGTTACAAAGTAGTATTTGTTTAAAAGGCTAGGGATATGAAACTGGAATTCTAAAATTAATGGGTAGACTTAAGGATTGTAACACCCCCGCCAACCCGAACCCTTTTTCATTTAATAAAACTCGAGATGGGGGAAAATCCACGAGGGTTCAACTCAATGGGCGTGCTACCGCCGTACTTATCTCCTTGGAAATAAATGCAAGGCTAGATTAAAGCATACTAAATTCAAAATAAATTAATCCTTACAACCAAGTATATTGTTCATTAAATATTACTAATTACTAAAGTGTTTCAGAGTTCCAGCGGAAGCTAAATCATAAGCTAAGTGGATGACAACACTAAATGATCTCCTTTTGTTCCCCCGTCGATCACCCACCTGCACAAATACATTGAAAAGAAACGAGAGAGAGAAGCTCCCAAAAATCAGAAAAAGTGAGTAATTCCAACTCCATCCCGTAAAATACTTAAGTTGATAATACTTTGTAAAATAGTAGGTTAATAGGGTTGAAAAGCATAGCACACATACACGTATATATACAATGAATAATCGCATAAGTTCAATTAATCCAGTTATTTAAGAAGAGAAAAGAGAACGCCAGTAAGCCGGGGTCAATTCCCTATAACCACATACTTCAACATTGTAGGCCGGGGTCAATCCCCTGTAACCACCTACGGATAACATAATGGCCATAATAACAGAGTCCCTAGTGTGCACACCCCTTCTACTTGGATCACAACAAGATAGAAGAAAGACAAGTAACAGAAAATCAACATAGTAACCAGAGAACCTGTAGGTGGCCGCTGAACCTCCCATACAGGGCAACCTGTTCATCATTTCCCTCCGATATTTCACTTTAAGTGATTAATAGCTTTTAATTCAAGTCATCACATAACATATGTACACATATGCATCAATTCATTTAATCAAGAGTGAATACTTTTATTCCAAATCCAAAATTCAATTCGTACATAGCTTAATCCAAGAGCTCATTCGTATTCATTAGCATAACTGTCACTTGGTTACATTTATTAACTCATAATCATCAAATTATCACATGTTCTTGATAATTTCCAACTTTCACTCATAACTTCAATATAATAATAACGATAACAATAATCTTAGTAATAGTAATAATATAAATGGTAAGAATAGCGATAATGATAATGATAATAATAATAATAATAATAATAATAATAATAATAATAATAATAATAATAATAATAATAATAATAATAATAATAATAATAATAATAATAATAATAATAATAATAATAATAATAATAATAATAATAATAATAATAATAATAATAATAATAATAATAATAATAATAATAATAATAATAATAATAACATTACTAAATGACATTAAACGATGTTGATAACAAGAATAAAAGATTAGTGATTAAGTTGCTATTATTGACGGTGGTAACAAACGTTATAATAATAATCATCATTGTCATATCGTCCGTTATACAAGTTATTTCATTTGTCATACTCATTCGTCGTGCATAATCCATAACTATAAACCATATTCAAGTCCATATTCTAATTCACATAGTCACATAATTAATTCGTTTTATTCTAACGGGATCTACGTTTAGATGGACATCGGAGATTACCTCGTGACGTGTGCCCAAAAGTTAAGTTCACGAATGGATTAACACTCTTCATATTCCTCGTCTACGCAATCGGAGTCTACAATAGACGTTAACGAGGTCTAAGTTAGTTACCTAAATAACCCCTTTTTATATATATAAAATAAAAAATTTAAATAATTCAAATAACTTAAAGAATTCTTAATGATTTTATGAGAGTTTATAAATCAAAGTTTATGATTTTTAAATTATTTATGAAATCATTTTAAGTACTCAAAGATTACTTCAACTTAATTTTCATTAACTTAAACAATTATTTTAAACATAAAAACTAACTTTATTATACTTCTTACTTTGTTTTAGAAAATGAAGAAATATTTTCAAGTTATAAAAGGCTAAACTAATCTAAAATATACCAACTTAATAAAGTAAGTCAATTTAGAAAAGTCAATTGTTTTGTTTTAAAAAAAATAAACTAATAAAACTAATAAAGAGGAAAAGTGGGGGTACTGATTCTTTGAATCAGTTTAACAAAACTGAAGAAAAAAAAACGAAGGAAGGAAGTCAGGGGAAGGGACGAATCAGGGGGTAAGAAGAGGAAGGTTGGGCGCTGGTGGTTTGGGCGGCGCACGACGAGCAGCCGGACAGGCTCGGTGGGTCAGGTGGTTTAAGTGGGCGGCTGACGTGGGTTGCAACCAAGGACGCAACAAAGGGTGATGCGAAGCAAGGAGGGTGTTTGGTTGCGCTTGCTGGGCGGTTTTGATGGTGGCGCACGCGAAGACTTCGACGGAGTCGGTGGTTTCAGATGGTTTGTCGGTGTGGTCGCGACGGTTTCCGGTGGTTCATCGTGACAGAGGAGTGTTAATGGGTTGAAATTTTATTATTTAATTTCCAAGAAATTGAGAGAGAAAGGAAGATTGAAGCAAACCTTTGAAGTTTAATTTGTTTGCTTGAACAATTGGGTGGGTGTAGTTCAGTATTTATAGAGGATTTTGGTCAGAATTTTGAGCTTTGGGGGTCAAGCTCCATTAATGGTGGGTATGGTAAGGTATGGTGTTAGGGATTAACTTTTGACTAATTTTACTCCGAAAATCCGGGATTCGGATTAAGTTTCAAACTATCCTGACAAGAACTGTTGAATTTGTGGAAAAAAAAAAATTCCTTTAACTCTGTTGATTTTGTACGTGAGGAGGGAGGAAGATGGTGATGAAGATCACGTTTTCTTTCTCCTTTTTTTTGTTTTTGTTTTTGGCTAAAATGACACATGGGCTATGGCTTGACATTGGGCTTTATATGGGTTGCTAATATAGATGGAAAATTGAATGAATAAGAATGCCCACAAACTAAATAAAGATTTCAATTACCATATTTAATAATTGAATTATTTAGAATAATGAAAATAATTAATTTATTTAAATAAAATACATTTCAATTAAATTATTTAAATAAACTCTTTAAATAATTCAAAACTAAATGAAATTATTATTTTAATAAACATAATTATCAAATAAAACTGAATTATCAGAAAATAAAATTTAAGTGGAAATAATATTAAATCTTAATAAATAATAATATAAATTTCGAAATTTCGGGGTATTACATCTACTCCTCCTTAAAAACAAAGTTCGTCCTCGAACTTTAAAGTTAGATATTTAATATTAACGAAATAGTAGTTTTGCGCTTTGTTAGTATTACATTCGGCCCCCCTTAAGGAGTTTCGTCCCCGAAACTCGATAATCGTACCTCAGAAAAGAGTTCAGGATAACACTTTCTCATGTCATCTTCTGTTTCCTAAGTTGCTTCCTCGGTTTGATAATTGGACCACAAAACTTTGACTAACTTTACTGCCTTGTTCCGGGTATTTCTCGTTTTGGAATCAAGGATTCTAACAGGACGTTTTCAAAGGTGAGGGTCTCATCTAGTTCAATGGTTTCGGGTTGGATAACATGGGAGGGGTCAGAAACGTATTTACGGAGTTGAGACACATGGAAAACATTATGAACCTTGGCTAATTCTGTGGGCAAGGCTAATCTATAGGCCACTTCCCCAATTCTTTCGAGTATCTCATAAGGTCCGATATAACGAGGAATCAGCTTTCCTTTCCTACCGAACCTCATTATTCCCTTGGTTGGTGAAACTTTCAGCAACACTTTCTCTCCAACTACAAACTCTAAATCCCTTCTCCTTTGATCGCCATACGATTTTTGTCGATCCTGAGCTGCTTTCATACGCTCTAGAATCAACTTCACCTTGTTAGTAGTCTCTTCTATCATTTCTGGTCCCAAATTCAACGACTCGTTCACATCGCTCCAACATATAGGACTTCTACATTTTCGTCCATACAATGCCTCATAAGGTGCCATTCCTTTGCTCGAGTGATAATTGTTGTTGTACGAGAACTCAATGTACATTAAATGGTCATCCCTAGAACCTCCGAAATCCATTACGCATGCTCTCAGCATATCCTCCAAGGTCTGAATTGTCCTCTCTGTTTGACCATCTGTTGCTGGGTGAAAGGTTGTACTGAATTTCAAAAGTGTACCCACGGCTGTCTGAAGCTGTTTCCAGAACTTGGATAAGAATCTTGAGTCCCTATCCGAAACGATGTCCTTCGGAACACCATGTAGCCTAACCACCTCATTAAAGTAAGCATCCACCAACTGTTTCAACGACCAAGTATCCTTCATTGCCACGAATCTTGCCGTCTTAGTCAAACGGTCCACTATTACCCATATTGCATTCTTTCCCGACCTCGTATTCGGTAACCACATGATGAAATCCATAGAGATAGATTCCCATTTCCATCCTGGCACTTCCAAAGGTTGCAATTTTCCTCCAGGCTTCATGTGTTGTATTTTCACCTTCTGGCATGTTAAACATTTTGCCACGAAGTCGGCTACCTCTTGCTTCATCCTAGGCCACCAAAAATGCTTTTTCAAATCCTTATAAAGCTTATCTCCACCTGGATGTATGGAGTACGGCGAACTATGGGCTTCCCTTAGAATTCTCGTCTTGAGTTCCTCGTCCTGTGGCACACACAATCTTCGTTTAAATTTTGCAACGCCATTGTCGTCGATCTCGAACTGTGGTGCTTGACCACTTTCTTTCATCTCTCTTAACTTGCTTAACCACTTATCTGCAGCTTGTTTCATCCGAATCTCCTCAAATATGTCCGGTCCAACAGTAATTGCATTCAACTGAGCTTTCACATAACCGAGCTCAACTATTTCCAAACTCAATCTCTTGATCTCTTCACACAAATCATCTGCCAAAATCAACACGTTTAGTGAATGAACACTCTTCCTACTCAACGCGTCAGGTACTTTGTTCGATTTTCCCTCTTGATACACTATCTTTAAATCATTGTCATTTATAAGCTCGAGCCAACGTCTCTGTCTCATATTCAAGTCCTTTTGCGTATACAGATACTTCAAACTTTTGTGATCTGTATAGACTTTACACTGCACTCCATACAAGTAATGTCTCCAGATTTTCAGCGCAAACACGATCGCTCCTAACTCCAAGTCATGAGTAGGGAGATTTTCCTCATGTGGTTTGAGTTGCCTCGACGCATAGGCCACTACTTTTCCATGTTGCATCAAGACGCACCCGAAACCTTTCTTTGAGGCATCACTGTAAACTTCAAATCCTTCTACTCCATAGGGCAATGTTAATACTGGTGCTGTTGTAAGTCTCTTCTTCAGCTCTTGAAATGCTTCCTCACACTTATCATCCCAATGAAATTGTGTTGTTTTCTTCATCAGGTTAGTGAGAGGTTAGGCCGTTCTCGAAAAATCCTTCACAAATATCCGGTAATATCCAGCTAAACCCAAGAAACTCCTTACTTCGATGACGTTCTTAGGTTGAGGCCAATCGGTCACTGCTCGAATCTTCGATGGATCTACGGAAACGCCTTCTTTTGATATCACATGCCCCAAAAATGAAACTTTTTCTAACCAAAATTCACACTTCGAGAACTTGGCGTACAATTGCTTTTCTCGAAGAATCTCCAAAATTTCCTCAACTGATCCTCATGCTCTTCTCTATCCTTCAAGTACACCAATATATCGTCGATGAACGCAATCACGAACTTGTCCGGTATGGGCCGGGAAGGTCCGCTTCATGAGGTCCATGAAAGGCTGCTGGCGCATTAGTGAGTCCAAAAGGCATGACCGTGAACTCATAATGGCCATATCTCATACGAAAGGTTGTCTTAGGGATGTCTTCTTCAGCGATTCGTAGTTGGTGATAACCTGATCGTCAATCGATCCTGGAAAACACCGTTGCACCCTGAAGTTGATCGAACAAATCCTCGATCCTCGGGAGCGGATATTTATTCTTTACCGTGGCATTATTCAACTCCCTATAATCGATACACAACCTTAAAGATCCGTCTTTCTTTCGAACAAACAATACCGGGGCTCCCCAAGGCAAAACACTAGGTCGAATGTACCCTTTTTTCAACAATTCCT
Source organism: Beta corolliflora (assembly GCA_947648045.1). NCBI lineage: Eukaryota > Viridiplantae > Streptophyta > Magnoliopsida > Caryophyllales > Amaranthaceae > Beta > Beta corolliflora. The sequence continues at coordinate 355,121 of CANSZD010001827.1, forward strand.
CCAATTGCACCTTCAACTCTTACATTTCTGCAGGTGTCATTCGATACGGAGCCTTAGAGATAGGTCCGGTTCCCGGGGCTAAGTCGATCTTAAAGCTCACTTCTCTGACTGGCGGCATTCCAGGTAGCTCTTTAGGAAATACATCCGGAAACTCCTTTACTATCGGAATTTGAGTCAACTCCTCGTTTTCCACGCTTACGTCCCTTACTTGGCACGGGTAGACTCGGTAGCCTTTTCTAAGATAGGTTTGAAGGTTCTGGACAGAGATTATTTTGACGCCGGGTTTAGAAATTATACCCTTATAGGATATCTTATTCCCTCTCGGTCCCCTAAGAGATATTTTCTGGTTATGACACTCGATTTTGGCTTTGTAATTAGCTCACCAATCCATTCCTAAGATAACGTCAAAGTCTTTTAGGTCAAAAAGGATAAGATCGGCCGGTAATTCAGTACCAGCTATGACTACAGGGATACTTTGGAAAAGAGATTTACAAGAAAAAGTTTCACTCAGGTGGGCATGGCTATATTGGCTCGACAAGACTGGGTAGACTTGAGGGGATACTTATTAACAAAAGTGCTATAAATAAAAGAATGAGACATTCCAGAATCAAAGAGTACATAAGCAGGGTTTGAGTTTACGAGAAATGTACCCGTCACAACATTGGCATCGGTGTCAGCTTTAATTCGGCTCATGACATTGATTTTTCCATTGGTGTAGCCTCCATTGCCATTCTTTCCATAGTTTCCATTTCCACCGCAAAAGAGCGGTTGTTCGGTTCCCGTTACATGCAAGCATTTCCTCCATCAGGGCGGTTGTTATTGAAGTTTTGAATTCTGTTTCCACCTCCATTGTTACCATTGTTCCCATTTGGTCCATTTTGAGCTTGCTTCTTGGGACAGTTGAACGATTTGTGACCTACTTCTCCACACTTGAAACACTTGATCCTTTCACCCTGACAAGTGAACCCTGGATGGCTCTTGGCACACTTCTTACAAACAAAGTTCTTTTGGTCCCTATTTCCTTGCTGGGTCTGTTGTTCATAATTCTGATTGTTACGGTTGTTGTAGCGTCCACCATTGTTATTGTTGTTTCCACCATTGTTGGGCCTTTTGTCGTACCCTTGGCTGTTGCTGTTGCCGGCAGGTTCCTTCCTTTTATGTCTACCTAGCACCTCTCTCTCACGCTGTAAGATTCTCTCCAGATTTGAGGCCTTAGCATACGCTTCCGCGAAAGTAGTAGAGGTGCTACCTCCCATTCGAGTCTGAAGATCAAACTTAAGTCCGTCTTTAAACTTCTGAGCCTTAGTTCCTTCATCTGGCACAACAGTCGGGCAGAATCGGGCATACTCATTGAATTTCTGAGCGTACTCTTGCACACTCATGTTATAACTCTGGTTAAACCTACTAAACTCATTGTCCTTCTGCCCACGAATGTGCTCGGGGAAGAATCGAGCCTTAATCGCTACCTTAAATGCTTCCCAGTTAAAGTTCTCTTGAGCTTTAACAGTAGGTACTACACTTTCCCACCAAGTATCGGCATCTTCATGCAAATAAAAGGTTGCTTGGTCTACTTCTGGGCCTCAGGCGTACCCGTGGCCGTGAAAATCTTTTCGAAATCTCTTATCTAGTTCTCGAGAAGCAGTGGGTCTTCTCTCCCAACGAAGGTTGGTGGTCTCAAAGCGGAAATCTTTTTCGCCATTGCAGCTTGCGGATCGTCTCCATGGTGGTTGTTGTTGATCTGGTTTTGAAGGACTAAGCCAAAGCTCTGAGCTAGTTGCTCGAGAGTCCTAAGTCGTGCTGCAACTTAATCCGGTGTTTCGGCCATTTGGTTTTCTTGTCGCCTTGCTCTAGATCGCGTATAAACGTATTGCATAAGCTACCTGCGTTATTCACATTGGTATTTCTACCATTTACATTGATTCTTATATAAAGGCTAATTCACATAATCATGGTTCATACCATTCATTCATTCATTTCATACTCAATTCACATATCAAAAGTTCATCATTCATTACTCCAAAAGTGCCATAACAATTTGTTCATAGTAGCATAAGAGTTTTCAAATAGTCAAATAAGCATTAATCGCACCATCCTTAACTAAGTTAACAAGTTAATTGGTCTTTTACGACCTTGATTAGAAATCTAAGGGTCGGGGCTAGATATTTGGGTTTCTAGTCAGCATACTCGGACGGGTCCTCGTCTTCACTTCTTCTCCGTCTCCATCTCCATCTCCATTGAGATTTACAATGGGTGAGGCGGGGTTGCTTCCTACTTCTTCATTGTCACTATAGTTGGGTTATTCCTCATCATCAGTGGGTAAATAATCATTAAGCCATTTGGCCCTGGCATCAAGCATTCTTTTCTCCAGGTAACTCAACGTGAGATACCACTTCCCTTTCAATGTGTATCGTTCATAGTTTGGCCTTCCATTTTTCAGAACATCAGAGTATTCGCTCTTGATTCTGGCATAAGGGCCATCATTGGGAAGAGTGTGAATCAAAACATCGGCCTGTTTAGGTGGCGTGAGGTAATCCGAATTCCCGTGGCCTTCATTGAGGTGGTAACACTTCATTGTTAACCGTAACCTGTAAATATAAGTTGAAACAGACTCTCCTACCCTCATCCTTAGAAGGTAAGGTCCTTGACGAGGGGTTCTGGTGCATTTCCTGGCAGTCAAACGTGTCTTAGCCATCTAATAAAATATCGTAAACAATTAATAATTACCTTTAGCGAGTACTTTCATACATGTACACATAACCCATTCGTACTCATACTAAACCCTTAGTTCACATTTTAATCCTAATTCATTTTTCCTAAATATTTTTATTATTTTGACTTTCTAAACCAATTTTTTTAAGTTAAACCCTATTTGATTCATTTTCCCTAAATAATATATTTTAATAATTTTAATCTTTCCCTAGTTAATCTAAACTCCGCTCTGATACCATTTTGTAATACCCCTGCCAACCCGAACCCCGTTTCATTTAATAAAACTCGAGATGGGGGAAAATCCACGAGGGTTCGACTCAACGGGAGTGCTACTGCCGCACTTATCTCCTTGGAAATAAATGCAAGGCTAGATTAAAGCATAGTAAATTCAAAATAAATTAATCCTTACAATCAAGTATATTGTTCATTAAATATTACTAATTACTAGTGTGTTTCAGAGTTCCAGCGGAAACTAAATCATAAGCTAAGTGGATGACAACTCTAAATGATCCCCCTTTGTTCCCCCGTCGATCACCCACCTGCACAAATACATTGAAAAGAAACGAGAGAAAGAGCGAAGCTCCCAAAAATCAGAAAAACTGAGTAATTCCAACTACATCCTGTAAAATACTTAAGTTGAAAATACTTTGTAAAATAGTAGGTTAATAGGGTTGAAAAGCATAGCACACATACACGTATATATACAATGAATAATCATATAAGTTCAATTAATCCAGTTATTTAAGGAGAGGAAAGAGAACGCCAGTAAGCCGGGGTCAATCCCCTGTAACCACTTACTTCAACATTGTAGGCCGGGGTCAATCCCCTGTAACCACCTACGGATAACTAATGGCCATAATAACAGAGTCCCTAGTGTCAACCCCCTTCTACTTGGATCACAACAAGATAGAAGGAAGACAAGTAACAGAAAATCAGCATAGTAACCAGAGAACCTGTAGGTGGCCGCTGAACCTCCCATACAGGGCAACATGTTCATCATTTCCCTCCGATATTTCACTTTAAGTGATTAATAGCTTTTAATTCAAGTCATCACATAACACATGTACACATATGCGTCAATTCATTTAATCAAGAGTGAATACTTTTATTCCAAATCCAAAATTCAATTCGTACATAGCTTAATCCAAGAGCCCATTCGTATTCATTTGCATAACCGTCACTTGGTTACATTGATTAACTCATAATCATCAAATTATCACATGTTCTTGATAATTTCCAACATTCACTCATAACTTCAATATAATAATAACGATAACAATAATCTTAGTAATAGTAATAATATAAATGGTAAGAATAGCGATAATGATAATGATCATAATTATAATAATAATAATAATAATAATAATAATAATAATAATAATAATAATAACAACAACATTACTAAATGACATTAAACGATAGTGATAACAAGAATAAAAGATTAGTGATTAAGTTGCTATTATTGACGGTGGTAACAACGTTATAATAATAATCATCATTGTCATATCGTCCGTTATACAAGTCATTTCATTTGTCACACTCATTCGTCGTGCATAATCCATAACTATAAACCATATTCAAATCCATATTCTAATTCACATAGTCACATAATTAATTCGTTTTATTCTAACGGGATCTACGTTTAGATGGACATCGGAGATTACCTCGTGACGTGTGCCCAAAAGTTAAGTTCACGAACGGATTAACACTCTTGATATTCCTCGTCTACGCAATCGGAGTCTACAATAGACGTTAACGAGGTCTAAGTTAGTTACCTAAATAACCCCGTTTTATATATATAAAATAAACAATTTAAATAATTCAAATAACTTAAAGAATTCTTAAAGATTTTAAGAGAGTTTATAAATCAAAGTTTATGGTTTTCAAATTATTTATGAAATCATTTTAAGTACTCAAAGATTACTTCAACTTAATTTTCATTAACTTAAACAATTATTTTAAACATAAAAACTAACTTTATTATACTTCTTACTTTGTTTTAGAAAATTAAGAAATATTTTCAAGTTATAAAAGGCTAAACTAATCTAAAATATACCAACTTAATAAAGTAAGTCAATTTAGAAAAGTCAATTATTTTGTTTTAAAAAAAATAAACTAATAAAACAAATAAAGGGGAAAAGTGGGGGTACTGATTCTTTGAATCAGTTTAACAAACACTAGGGGGAAAAAAAGGAAGGGCTGCGCAAGAAGGGCTGCGTTTTAGTAAAAACGCAGCCCTTCTTGTATGAAGGGCAGCGGTTTCTTTGGAAACCGCAGCCCTTTTATTAAAGGGCTGCGGTTAACAAGAAATCGCAGCCCTTCATGCAGTATGAAGGGTTGCGGTTTTGAGGCTAACCGCAGCCCTACTAATGAAGGGCTGCGGTTATCCTGAAAACCGCAGCCCTTCATAAACGAAGGGCTGCATTTTCTAGACTAACCGCAGCCCTTCTGATCCCATCCCATATCTCCAGTTTTGCGCGCACACACACAGTAGGTAGACATATTTTCTAAATTTCCCTCCCTTACACGCATTTGACGAGCGAAAAACCCCTCCCTCCCTCTCACTCACTCGCACATTAACCCTAACGCCCCATCCCCGGAGCCCTGACGCCGGAGCACCCACATTGCTTCACCACCACAACCCTTCTCTTTCTTCACCTCTCTTCTCTTCTCTTAGCTTCTCTTCTCTTCTTTTCTCTTCTCTTCTCCACCATATGAGTGGGTTTAGGGTGTGGAGCTCCTCCACCACTACGCAGCGCCACCACCCACAAGCGGCAGCAACAACTACCACCACCACCGCCCTACTCTTTTTTCATTGCTAGCTCTTGGGTTTAGCTAATTTTTTGCTTAGTTAAGTTTGAATTAATGTTTTTAAGTTAGTTTTGTTTTTCTTAATTGAATTAAATGATTAATGTGCAATGTGGGTTTTGTTAATTGTAGGAAGAAGAGGCTTAGGAAGGCAAATAAAGTTCCAACTATCTCTACTCTCTTCATTGCTTATCATTGGTGTTAAGAGGTAACTAGTTTAATTTCGTTGTCTTTTTTGTTTGATTTAATTAATTTGTTGATGAGACAAAGTTTTCATGTGATTCAATTTGATTAAGTTATGATAATTTATTGATATATATATATATATATATATATATATATATATATATATATATATATATATATATATATATATATATATATATATATATATATATATATATATATATATATATATATCTTATAATGTATGTATATTTCTTGATATGAGATTGTATGAAAACGCAATGTAATTTAGCTATGAAATCTACAAGTTGTTTGAATTGTCATCATATGCCTAGATACCCGTTCAAGACTTACTCATTAGGAGTAAGTCTTGAATAGTCCCCGGTTTGGGACTGTTCTTGGACGTTTGATCTCACTTAGGTGGTGAATGTGTGTCTTCTTTTCAATTCTGAGGAAAATCTTGGCTCATCGTTTCTCTACATTGTTCTCTGGGTACATATGTAGATAAGCAATTATCTACATTGTGTACTTGGAGAACTGTAGGGAAATGCTGCCGGATTTTCCTTAGAATTGAAAAGTTGGCACACATTCACTAGTGAGATTAGACGTCCAAGGATGGGTTAGGTTGGAGTGATAAGGACCTTCGGCTGCATGCATACAATTGCACATGTCACTATCTTAGATTGCTCTATACGTGTGTGATATGATGATATGTGAGTGTATGTACTTAAATAATGATTGATGCATTATAATGAATGGTTGTGTTTAATTATTAGAGGTCTTCTTGAATGAGATGGATCGTACTTGGATGTATGGTAGTCGTGAATCGATTGAGTTTGTGAAAGGGGTCTCGGAATTTCGTATAACCGCATTACAATATCAAGCATCCTCGGGAGCGATCGACTTTTATTGTCATTGTTTCGATTGTAGAAATGTGAGCAAGGTTAGTAGTATACATGTGGTTAGGGAGCATGTCTTTCGTCGTGGGTTTAGGCCTCAATACCACGTATGGGTTTGGCATGGTGAGCAGGGGAAGTATATAGGAAGCTCTAGAGTAATGAACGATGTATGTGAAGAAAAGAAGGATGATGAGTTCGGGGATGAGAATTTGGATGATGAGTTTGCAGATGATGATAGGGATCGGGTAGACGAGATGATACACGAGGTTGAAGATCAGTCGTGTAAACGACCTCGTATTTTTGAGTCTATGTCGAGGTCGCTGAAAAGCCGTTGTATCCCAGGTTGTACAAAGTACACCAAACTTTCCGCGGTGATAACACCTGTTCAACATTAAGTCGAAAGCTGGTTGGACGGACTCTAGTTTCACATCGTTGTTGGAAGTTTTAGCTGATATGCTCCCTGATGGAAATGAACTGCCAAAGTCGTACTATTATGCGAAGAAACTGATGTGTCCTTTCGGTTTAGAGTACGAGCGGATACATGCTTGTCCTAACGATTGTGTGCTTTATCGTAATGAGTATGAGCATTTACTTGAGTGTCCACGTTGTGGATTGTCGAGGTACAAGCGTGAAGGAGCTAGAGGTAGTGAAGGACCACCAGCTAAGGTGTTGTGGTATTTACCCATAATACCTAGATTTAAGCGCATGTTCTCAATTAAAGGAGATGCGAAGAATTTGAGGTGGCATGCAGATCGTAGGAAGAAAGACGGTCTGCTCAAGCATCCGACTGATTCGCCTGAGTGGAAAAGTATCAACAGGGTGCATAAGGCATTTGGTAATGAGGATAGGAATCTGAGGCTTGGATTATGTACGGATGACATGAACCCTTTTGGCAATCTCAGTTCGCAGCATAGTACATGGCCAGTGGTCTTAGTGGTTTATAACTTGCCTCCTTGGTTGTGCATGAAACGCAAGTACATGATCTTTGTCGCTTCTTATATCGGGGCCCAAACAACCTGGAAATGACATTGATGTATACCTCCCGGCCGCTTGTTGAAGATTTACGGAAGATGTGGAACGAAGGAGTGTTAGTATTTGATGCGTATGCTAATGAGATGTTCACTCTGCGTGCCATGCTTTTTTGTACTATGAACGATTATCCAACTTATGGGAACTTATCCGGGTATAAGACGAGCGGAAAACAACCCGCCCAATTTGTGTAGATGACATGAAATCTACACACCTTAAGGGCCGCAAACATGTGTATATGCAAACACGAAGGCACCTCAGACGCGACCATCCCTATAGGTTTAAGAAGAAGGCATTCGATGGGACGGTTGAAGAAGAAGTTGCTCATAGACCATTAAGCGGTACTAAAGTTTATAATCGGGTGAAGGGCATTGAAACAATCTTTGGTAAACCCTGCTAGTGAGGTTGATCGACCTACGGGATTATGGAAAAAGGAGTCCATTTTTTGGAAACTCCCATATTGGAAAGATCTAAAGGTCAGACATTGTTTGGATGTCATGCACATAGAGAAGAATGTTTGTGAAGCTATTCTTGCGACACTTATGAATATTCCGGGCAAGACAAAAGATGTTAAGGCGTCCCGACTTTACTTGGAAAAACAGCGGCTTCGACCAGAGTTGTGGGCTCAGAAAAGGGACGGAAGGAAGAAGAAAGTAGTGGAGGAAAGGGTTGATGATGAAACTCAGAAAAGTAAAAAGAAGGTGGAGGATTCGGAGAAGAATTATTTGCCACCAGCTTGCTACACGATGTCACGTGCAGAGAAACGGATTTTTTGCGAGTCATTGTATGGCATTAAGGTCCCAACTGGCTACTCATCGAATATGAAGCGGTTTGTTACCTTAAATGGTGAATTGAAGTTATCGAGTATGAAATCTCACGATTGTCATGTCATGATGCAAGTATTCTTACCGATTGTAATTCGTGGGATACTTCCAAAGCATGTGAGGCACACCATTACCGAACTTTGTTCATTTTTCCATACAATATGCAGCAAAGTCCTAGAACCGTCGACCCTCGATTCCTTGCAGGCCAGAGTAGTTGAAACTCTATGCAAATTTGAGATGTTTTTTCCCTCGCATTCTTTGACATTATGGTCCATCTCATTGTCCATCTAGTTCAAGAAATTAAGCTGTGTGGTCCAGTGTTTTTGAGGTGGTGCTATCCTTTTGAGAGATATATGGGCACTTTGAAGGATAAAGTTCGGAATCCTGCACAACCAGAAGGTAGTATAATTCAAGGGGTTGTGGGTGAAGAGATCAGTAATTTTGTGGCTGAGTATTTTGCTAGTGTTGATCCTGTTGGACTTCCGACATCCCGGCACGAGGGAAGACTTGAGGGCAAGGGCACAATTGGTTAAAAATTGATCACACCTTCCGTAAAGCGTAAACAAGCTCACTTATTTGTATTGCATCACGTAGCAGCTGTCCATCCTTATTTAAATGAGCATATGGAGGAATTACGTGTTAGCAATCCTGGAAAAGGAGTTAGGGCATTGACGCAAATGCATAACAAGACTTTCATTGATTGGTTTCATAAACGAGTAGTGAATGATTTGGATGAAAGTGTTCCTGAAACAGTCAAGTGGTTAGCATTTGGTCCTCGTGAAGCTGTACGCTCTTATGAGGGTTATGATATTAATGGGTATACGTTTTGGACTGAACGTCAAGATCTGAAGTCAACATCGCAACAAAATAGTGGTGTTTCACTTGTGGCGTCAGCTACACAATACGCAAGCTCGAAGGATAAGTTGCATGTACATGCTGAAAGCAATTATTATGGGCGAATAGAAGAAATATGAGAGATGGACTATTGTACTTTTAATATTTGCCTCTTGTGTTGCAAGTGGATTGACGATAATCGACGTTGCGTAAGAAAAGATGATCCTTGCGGATTCACTCTTGTTGACCTTAGTCGTCTACGTGAAACTGAGGAGCCATTTGTAATTGCATCACAAGTTAAGCAAGTTTTTTTGTATAGCGATCCCTGCCGATAATAATTGGTCAATTGTTGTACACTCGGTAAAAGGAGTATGGTATTGGTGATGTTGATAATGAGGAAGAATATGATGCATTTGAGGACCTCCCCCCTTTTACCTATCCTGAAAATAGTGTGGAAGATGATGTGAATATGTCGGAGAACTATATGCGTGTAGATCACACGGAAGGGATACATGTACTTGAGGATCCTAAGAAACGGCAGAAGGTCAATAAATCATGAGACATAAACTCAGGTCTGTGTAATTTCTCCAATTTGTCATTTTCGCTTCCAAATCGTACTTATCGAGTCATTTAACCCCAAATTCTTAGTGAACATGATTATATGAGGTATAATGTAACTATTGTGTAGAGTTTTAGGCTTGCATTTGTTGTTGGTTGCATTTCGGGAACGAAAAGGTCATGTTAGGCCTAGTTTTGCCTTTTCGCTTCCAAATCGTACTTATCGGGGGTGGGGGTGTTGGGCAGGGGATGGGGGAGGGCTTAGGTATAATGTAACTATTGAGTAGATTTTTAGGCTTCCACCTGTTCTTGGTTGAATTTCGGAAACGAAAATCAAAGGTCATTTTACGCCTACATGGCAATGAGGGAGTGCAGTGGGGGCAGTAGTGGCGGGGGTGATGGGACTGTGTTACAAATGTGGAGAGTGAGGTCACATGGCAATGGAATGCTCTCCACATTTGTAACACTTCTCACTATCTCCGCCGCTACCAGCTGATGGGCAATCCATTGCCATGTGACCTGATTCTCGGGTCATTTTAGGCCTAATTTAGCCTTTTCGCTTCCAAATCGTACTTATCGAGTCATTTAACCCCAAATTCTTAGTGAACATCATTATATGAGGTATAATGTAACTATTGTGTAGAGTTTTAGGCTTGCATTTGTTGTTGGTTGCATTTCGGGAACGAAAAGGTCATGTTAGGCCTAGTTTTGCCTTTTCGCTTCCAAATCGTACTTATCGGGGGTGGGGGTGCTGGGCAGGGGATGGGGGAGGGCTTTGGTATAATGTAACTATTGAGTAGATTTTTAGGCTTCCATCTGTTCTTGGTTGAATTTCGGAAACGAAAATCAAAGTTCATTTTACGCCTACATGGCAATGAGGGAATGCAGTGGGGGGCAGTAGTGGCGAGGGTGGTGGGACTGTGTTACAAATGTGGAGAGTGAGGTAACATGGCAATGGAATGCTCTCCACATTTGTAACACTTCTCACTATCTCCGCCGGTACCAGCTGATGGGCATTCCATTGCCATGTGACCTGATTCTCGGGTCATTTTAGGCCTAATTTAGCCTTTTCGCTTCCGAATCCTACTTATCGAGTCATTTAACCCCAAATTCTTTGTGAACATTATTATATGAGGTATAATGTAACTATTGTGTAGAGTTTTAGGTTTGCAATTGTTGTAGGTTAAATTTTGGGAACGAAAAGGGCATTTTAGGCCTATTTTAGCCTTTTCGCTTCCAAATCGTACTTATCGAGTCATTTAACCCCAAATTCTTTTTGAACATGATTATATGAGGTATAATGTAACTATTTTGTAGAGTTTTAGGCTTGCATTTGTTGTTGGTTGCATTTCGGGAACGAAAAGGTCATTTTAGGCCTAATTTTGCCTTTTCGCTTCCAAATCGTACTTAACGAGTCATTTAACCCCAAATTCTTTTTGAACATGATTATATGAGGTATAATGTAACTATTGTGTAGATTTTTAGGTTTGCAATTGTTGTAGGTTGAATTTTGGGAACGAAAATGTCATTTTTAGGCCTATTTTTGCCTTTTACGCTTCCAAATCGTACTTATCGAGTCATTTAACCCCAAATTCATTTTGAACATGATAATATGAGGCATAATGTAACTATTGTGTAGATTTTTAGGTTTGCAATTGTTGTAGGTTGAATTTTGGGAACGAAAATGGCATTTTAGGCCTATTTTTGCCTTTTCGCGTCCAATTCGTACTTATCGCTTCATTTAACTCCATTTTCTTTTTCAATATGATAATATAAGGTATAATATAACTAGTGTGTAGAGTTTTAGGCTTGCATTTGTTTTTGATTGAATTTCGGGAAGGTATATGTCATTTTTAGAACTACTAACTACGGTAAATGATTGAATTCTTATATTATGTGTTTATTCCTTGGTTGTTTTGCAAGGTTTATATGAATAACACACCACGTTTGAGGGCCTTCACCACAGACGAATTACATGAAGTTCGGGATAAGTTGGCGTCCCACATTTGCGATGATTGCTTATGATACATCTACTAGTTTGTATCAATTCTATGTACACTTTTTACATTATTAAATATATACATATTTAAAGTTAATTATTACATTACGTTCAAAAACTTGTCATATATTATTATTGCAATTTGATCGATTTTTTTTTTGTGTCGAATGGAGGTTTTGGGTGGGGGGTGGGGTGGGGGGCTGCCATGGTGGGTCATTGGGGCTGGGCTATGGGGGTGGTTGGAGTCTTTGGGGTGGTGGCAACAATGGGTGGAGGAGGTGGCGAGAGGGTGGGTGGGGGTGGGGGTGTAGGGGAGTGAAGAGGGGTGGGTTGGGGTGGGGGCGGGGTTGGGGGCGGGGCGGGGGGAGTGCGGGTGGTGGGCGGGTGTGGGGGTGGGGTGGGGGGGGTGGGAGTGCGGGGGTGGGCGGGGGTGGGTGTCTTGGGGGGGGGTGGGGAGTCTTGGGGTGGGCGGGGGTGGGGTGTCTTTGGGTGCGGGGGTGGGCGGGGGGTGGGGGTCTTTGGGGTGGGCGGGGGTGGGGTGTCTTTGGGGACCGACGGGGGTGGGCGGGGGTGGGGGGGTGCTGGGGGGGTGGGGTGTTTGGGGGCGGCGGGGGTGGGCAAGGGTGGGGGTCTTTGGGGTGGGGGGGTGTCTTGGGGCGCGGGGTGGGCACGGGGTGGGCGGTCTTGGGGTGGGCGGGGAGTGGGGTGTCTTTGGGGCGGGCGGGGGGTGGGGGTGCAATTTATTTAAAAAAAAAAAATGAATGTGAAGGGCTGCGGTTTTTGCCTAAACCGCGACCCCTTCACTTATATAGGGCGGCGGTTTAGGCATAAAACCGCAGCCCTTCATTGATAGAAGGGTAGTCGCTCGGGCCAAAGCGCGGCCCTTCCCGGCTTAGAAAGGGCGTTTTTGGCTCGAATGACCCTTCGTTGTGAATTCTTAATTATTGAAGGGTCGCTATGGAAAGGGCCGGCAAAAACGAGCCCTTAGGGGTCATTTTGACCATGAGCCCTTCCTTATTTTTCTACTAGTGAAAACTGAAGAAAAAAAAACGAAGGAAGGAAGTCAGGGGAAGGGACGAATCAGGGGGGAAGAAGAGGAAGGTTGGGCGCTGGTGGTTTGGGCGGCGCACGGCGAGCGGCCGGACAGGCTCGGTGGGTCAGGTGGTTTGAGTGGGCGGCTGACGTGGGTTGCAACCATGGACGCAGCTGAGGGTGATGCGAAGCAGGGAGGGTGTTTGGTTGCGCCTGTTGGGCGGTTTTGGTGGTGGCGCACGCGAAGACTTCGACGAAGTCGGTGGTTTCAGATGGTTTGTCGGTGTGGTCGTGGTGGTTTCCGGTGGTTCATCGTGACAGAGGAGTGTTAATGGGTTGAAATTTTATTTTTTATTTTCCAAGAAATTAAGAGAGAAAGGAAGATTGAAGCAAACCTTTGAAGTTTAATTTGTTTGCTTGAACAATTGGGTGGGTGTAGTTCAGTATTTATAGAGGGTTTTCGTCAGAATTTTGAGCTTTGAGGTTAAGCTCCATTAATGGTGGGTATGGTAAGGTATGGTATTAGGGATTAACTTTTGACTAATTTTACTCCGAAAATCCGGGATTTGGATTGAGTTTCAAACTATCCTGACAAGAACTGTTGAATTTGTGGAAAAAAAAAATTCCTTTAGCTCTGTTGATTTTGTACGTGAGGAGGGAGGAAGATGGTGATGAAGATCACGTTTTCTTTCTCCTTTTTTTTTGCTTTTGTTTTTGGCTTTTTTTTTCCTTTTTCTTTTTGGCTAAAATGACACATGGGCTATGGCTTGACATTGGGCTTTATATGGGTTGCTAATATAGATGGACAATTGAATGAATAAGAATGCCCACAAACTCAATAAAGATTTCAATTACCATATTTAATAATTGAATTATTAAGAATAATGAAAATAATTAATTTATTTAAATAAAATACATTTCAATTAAATTATTTAAATAAACTCGTTAAATAATTCAAAACTAAATGAAATTATTATTTTAATAAACATAATTATAAAATAAAACTGAATTATCAGAAAATAAAATTTAAGTGGAAATAATATTAAACCTTAATAAATAATAATATAAATTTCGAAATTTCGGGGTATTAAAAACAAAGTTCGTCCTTAAAAACAAAGTTCGTCCTCGAACTTTAAAGTTAGATATTTAATATTAACGAAATAGCAGTTTTGCGCTTTGTTAGTATTACATTCGGTCCCCCTTAAGGAGTTTCGTCCCCGAAACTCGATAATCGTACCTCAGAAAAGAGTTCAGGATAACGCTTTCTCATGTCATCTTCTGTTTCCTAAGTTGCTTCCTCGGTTTGATGATTAGACCACAAAACATTGACTAACTTTACTGCCTTGTTCCGGGTATTTCTCGTTTTGGAATCAAGGATTCTAACAGGACGTTTTCAAAGGTGAGGGTCTCATCTAGTTCAATGGTTTCGGGTTGGATAACATGGGAGGCGTTAGAAACGTATTTACGGAGTTGAGACACATGGAAAACATTATGAACCTTGGCTAATCCTGTGGGCAAGGCTAATCGCGGTGGTTTCCGGTGGTTCATAGTGATAGAGGAGTGTTAATGGGTTGAAATTTTATTTTTTATTATCCAAGAAATTAAGAGAGAGGAAGATTGACGCAAACCTTTAAAGTTTAATTTGTTTGCTTGAACTATTGGGTGGGTGTAGTTCAGTATTTATAGAGGGTTTTGGTCAGAATTTTGAGCTTTGGGGGTCAAGCTCCATTAATGGTGGGTATGGTGAGGTATGGTGAGGTATGGTGTTAGGGATTAACTTTTGACTAATTTTACTCCGAAAATCCGGGATTTAGATTGAGTTTCAAACTATCCTGATAAGAACTGTTGAATTTGTGGAAAAAAAAAATTTCCTTTGGCTCTGTTGATTTTTTACGTGAGGAGGGAGGAAGATGGTGATGAAAATCACGTTTTCTTTCTCTTTTTTTTGTTTTTGTTTTGGGCTTTTTTTTTCCTTTTTCTTTTTGGCTAAAATGACACATGGGCTATGGCTTGACATTGGGCTTTATATGGGTTGCTAATATAGATGGACAATTGAATGAATAAGAATGCCCACAAACTAAATAAAGATTTCAATTACCATATTTAATAATTGAATTATTTAGAATAATGAAAATAATTAATTTATTTAAATAAAATACATTTCAATTAAATTATTTAAATAAACTCGTTAAATAATTCAAAACTAAATGAAATTATTATTTTAATAAACATAATTATCAAATAAAACTAAATTATCAGAAAATAAAATTTAAGTGGAAATAATATTAAACCTTACTAAATAATAAAATAAATTTCGAAATTTCGGGGTATTACAAGGATGGACATATAGGTTAGAAAGTTTCGCATTCTTTTCATATTTATATTATTTATGCATAAAAATATATTTTATTATTTGAGGAAAAAACGATTGATTTGGATAAGTTGGGTTGGCAATGTTTCTGGCACGGAAAGGCTTGGGCTCTCACCAACGTCGCGAGTAACCAACCCTTTCCTGGGAAATTCATTGGCCCGACTATTCTTTGTCATGAATCAAGTACTCATTATAAAACATATTTGGAAAAACAAAAGGTTGTAAAAATAATTTTGGCAAGAAAAGTTGTAGCATGTTATGTGCATAAGTAAGATGATAAACTTTGATTTTTTTTTCCCCAGTACCTAAATAGTAGGTCGATTTTTATTAAGTTGCATTATTATTTTTATGACTATTCTTTTGTGGAATAAGGAGGAAGAAATTGCGTTATGCAACTTTATTTGGTTAACTATTTGTAAATTAAATGCTTACTTGTTAAATTTTAAATTTCAGATGCTTGAGTTTGTAAGGGATATTTACTACGATGACGCCTATTTTAAAAGGCATTATCACACTATAGCATTCTTTGTTCAAGGAATCCATCTTTATGCCAAGTTCTTAGTTTCAAAAGGAAGAAGAGAAATGAGGGTTGAACCTTGGAAAATTCTACTAGCTCTTATTCACTTACCTAGAATTCCAAAGTATGAAAATCTTTTTAGAAAATATGACGATGTACTATTGAATGAAAATGAGTGGAATAAGCATGAACACGTGCATGAAGGGGTATGGATAGCTGACATGTTGACATTTAAGGAGGGACTTATACTACGCAGAGAAGACATGGGAAAGGAACTTAGAGTCTACAGCTAATGCTACCATAGAAGTTCCAATAACTGATTCGCTTATGTCTGAAGCCTCATCATCTCATCATATTACATCACTATCAGTTCGCTCTACAAGTCCAGAATATACACCTACAACTCCTAAAGATAACACTTCAAAGGCACAATCCAACTTTCTAAAAGAAGTGCCACCGAGTCCTGAATACTCACCTCTGTCGCCGGCCACCTATGAAAGAGAATTTGGAGGGAGGAAGTCGTACCTATGAATTGTTATGATTAGGATCTTCATGTAAGTCTTAAATAATTGTCAGTAATTGACAAGTTAATGTAGTAACTTTATGGGGTTATTATTATTATTGTCATTTTTGTGTTGTTTTCGAATAAAAAAACTATGTATGCAGTTTGATCATTATTAATGAGATGGTTTACCTATTATATATTTATTATATGTTCATTTGGTTAAGATCTATTGTTGTCTACTCAGGAAGATGTCTCAAAGACATATGAGTGGAAATAGTGCCAAATTGAACTCTGCTTTGAAAAAGTTTACTGAAATAACAGCTGCCTTATCCCAAGCTGTGAATGCCCCACCCCTGAAGTCCAATGAATTGGATGCATTTGGAGAAGTATTTAAGAGGGTGTCTGCTTCAAAACCCCCTTACTTTAATGGAAAAAAGGGCCCAGCTAGCCTTGAAAACTGAATTTGGGGATTTGACAAGCTTTTTGATGCCATCAACTGCCCAGAAGAGCTTAAGCTGAATAACACAGTGTATTATCTGAAAGAGGAAGCAGATCTTTGGTGGAGCCAAAGAAAAAATGATTTGACGACTGAGCGCAATTTTGGGTGGACCGAGTTGAAGGAATCCTTAAGAACCAAGTTTTACCCTACCCACTTAAGAAAGCAGAAAAGTATGGAGTTCATTAACCTTAGGATGAGGGCCATGTCCATTTCAGAGTACTACAGTAAGTTCATTGAGCTAATGAGGTTTGCACCTGAAGTAGTACCCGCTGAGGCTCTTAAGGCTCAAAGATTTGAGCAAGACTTGACCCTATCTTTGCAAGGCAAGCTCGAAGGAGCCACCTTTAACACCCTTGATGAGGTTTATGGGAGGGCTGCCCACTTGTATGGGATTAGAGGGATGGAACTAGAGGGGAACTCTTCAGGAGAAAAGTGGAAAGGGAATGGCAATTACACAAACCAGGGGATGAGAAAAAGTTTAAGGGAGGAAGCGAAAGAAGAGATGGAAGAAACCTTGGGGCTAGGACCAATGATCAGACTTCAAGGAATCAATTAGGCGGAGAGAGGCCCAAAAGAGTGTTCCATTGTAAGAAGTGTAACAAGAACCACCTAAGAAAAGACTGTGAAGAGAAGCCTGTGACTTGTAGGTATTGCCAAAAGCTAGGTCACCGTGAGTATGAATGTTACTGGAAGTCTGAGGGAAAACCACATATTCCTGCCCAAGATAACAAGACCATAACTTCTAACCCGTCAAACCCTACTCAATAATCTGGGAGTGCTAAGCCGGGAAACGGAAATGGAAATAGTCAGACCAAGGGGCGCATCTTTGCAATAAATGGTCGTGAGGCTGAGGCCACATCTGATGTGATTGCTGGCACTTTTTCTGTTAATTATATGCATGTTAAAGTTCTATTTGATTCAGGAGCATCGCATTCATTCATGACTAGGACCCTAGGTGAACGTCTAGGACTAGTCAATCCATAATACATTTCTGTCATTTTTGCATTACCCTCAGGAGAAGAATTGCATTGTTCTAAGTTGTATAGGCAGGTACCTCTACTTATAGCAGGAATAGAATTTCCGTCTGACTTGATTGAGTATGAGATGAAAGACCTAGATGTCATCCTTGGGATGGATTGGCTTGGCAAATATAAGGGTCATATCAATTGTGAGGCTTAAAAGGTAATTTTGGCTAGGACCAAACAACGTTAGGGGTGACTTACACGAGGGAAGGGAAACAAAAGGGGCCGATGGATAATTTCGCCTTGCAACTACGAGTCTTGTATAAGGAAAGGGCACCCATTGTTTATGTGTAGTGATCAAGAAATAAGGGAAGACGTTGAACCTAGCAAGGTACCAGTGGTGAGTGAGTTTCCAGATGTTTTTCCTGGCGAGATTCCAGGAATGCCGCCAGTGAGAGATCTTGAATTCACCATAGACTTAGTGCCCAGAACTGGACCAATCTCTAAGGCCACATACCGAATGGCACCAGCAGAAATGAAGGAACTGATAGTCCAACTGGATGAGCTATTGGAGAAACGCTACATCAGGCCAAGCTCTTCACCATGGGGTGCACCAGTACTGTTTGTGAAAAATAAAGATGTGAGTTTGAGGCTATGCATTTATTATCGGGAACTAAATAATGTAACTATCAAGAACAAGTACCCACTTCCGAGAATAGATGATCTGTTTGACCAACTCAAGGGGGTTGGAATCGTTTCTAAAATAGACCTGAGGTCTGGTTATCATCAATTAAGGATTGCGGATAATGATATCGCAAGGACAGCCTTTAGGACTTGCTATGGACATTATGAGTTCATGGTGATGCCTTTTGGTTTGACTAATGCACCTGTAGTTTTCATGGATTTGATGCATTGAATTTTCAGAACGTTCTTGGATAAATTTGTTGTTGTTTTCATCGACGACATTCTGGTTTACTCTAAGGATAGGGAGGCGCATGAGGAGCATTTAAGACAAGTTTTGTCAAAGTTGAGAGAGCATCAGTTATATGCTAAGCTTTCTAAATGTGAGTTTTGGTTGGAGGAAGTTGCATTTTTGGGTCATGTGATCTCGAAAGAAGGTGTTTCAGTGGATCCCACTAAGATTTGAGCTGTTACCTAATGGCCTACTCTGAAAAGTGTATCTGATATAAAGAGTTTCTTGGGGTTAGCCGGATATTACCGAAGATTTGTGAAGGACTTCTCTAGGATTTCGAGGCCTATGACTAACTTGATGAAAAAGGAGTGTAAATTTGTTTGGAGTTCATAGTGTGAGGAGGCATTTTGAACTTGAAGAACATGTTAACTTCAAGACCGGTTTTAGCATTGCCGGATGAAGGTCAACAATATGAGGTTTATAGTGATGCATCGAAATATGGCTTATGGTGTGTATTGATGCAAAACCGAAGGGTGATAGCTTATGCTTCGAGGCAATTGAAACCTTATGAGGTGAATTATCCAACTCATGATTTGGACTTATATGCCATTGTGTTCGCTTTGAAGATTTGGAGACGCTACCTATATGGAGTAACTTGTCAGATTTATACAGATCATAAGAGCTTGAAGTACATATTTACTCAAAAGGAGTTGAATATGAGGCAGAGGAGATGGTTAGAACTCATTAAGGACTATGACTTGGATATCCAGTATCATGAATGGAAGGCTAATGTTGTGGCTAATGCTTTGAGTAGGAAGACTAGCCATTCGATTAACGCAATAATATTGCCAGATCAGTTATGTGTGGAGTTTCATAAGATGAACTTGGAAGTCATGGAGCAAGAAGGCGTAGCAGAACTACTATGTGCCATATCGATCCAACCTTCTATTCTTGATGAGATCAGGGAAATTCAAGTTGGGGATGATAAATTGGAGAAAATTAAGGAGAAAATTCAAGAGGGTCAAGCACTAGACTTCAAAATATTTGATGATGGCAGTTTGAGATTCAAACGAAGATGGTGCGTGCCTCAGAATCGAGGGGATCTTAAGCAGAAATTGATGGAGGAAGCTCATAACGCACCCTACTCAATGCATCCAGGGGGGATAAGTTGTATAAGGATTTGAAGAAGACTTTTTGGTGGTCAAACATGAAGAAGGAAGTCGCTGAATTTGTGGCTAAGTGTCTCACTTGTCAAAAGGTAAAGATTGAGCATAAGAGACCACAAGGGATGGTCCAACCTTTGGAAGTGCCTAGCTGGAAATGGGACTCTATCTCAATGGATTTTGGGGGAGCCTTACCCAAAAGTAAGAAAGGAAATGATAATATTTGGGTGGTAGTGGACCGTTTGACTAAGACCGCAGTTTTTATACTAATGAAGAATACTTGGTCGATGGATCAATTGGTTATGGCCTATGTGAAGTTCGTAGTGAAGTATCATGGAGTACCTAAGGACATCGTCTCTGATAGAGATTATAGGTTCTTATCGAACTTTTGGCAAAGTGTGCAAAAAGCAATGGGAACCAAGCTACTGATGAGTACCACTTTTCACCCAGCTACTGATGGGCAAACTAAGAGAACTATTCAGACATTGGAAGACATGTTAAGATCTTGTGTAATGGAGTATCAAGGATCATGGGAAGATTACTTGGATTTGATTGAATTCTCCTACAACAACAGTCATCATGCAAGTATTGGAATGGCATCGTTTGAAGCTTTGTACGGTCGAAAATGTCGAAGCCCGATATGTTGGAATGATATAAGTTAAACGGTTGTACTTGGGGCCGGAATTTATCGAGGACACCGTGAAGCAAGTTAGGTTGATTCGGGGAAAAGATAAGAGCCGCTCAAGATCGACGAAAAGTTATGCCGATTTGAAGAGGAGGGATGAGGAGTACGAGGTTGGAGAAAGCGTCTTACTCAAAGTTTCTCCGACAAAAGGGGTAATGAGGTTTGGAAAGAGAGGCAAGCTAAGCCCAAAGTACATTGGACCCTATAAAATTTTGACCAGGGTCGGCAAGGTGGTTTATCGTTTAGAGTTACCTAATGAGTTAAGCAAGGTACATAATGTCTTTCATGTGTCACAATTGAGGAAGTATATTGCGAGATTCCTCTCATGTGTTTGCAGCTTGAAGCTATCGAATTGGATGAGACCTTAACCTATGAGGAAAGACCGATTAAGATCCTAGATAGCAAAGTCTGTAGTACTAGAAACAAGGATGTAATGATATTGAAAATTCTTTGGTCCAATCACAAGACCGAGGAAGCAACTTGGGAGGCTGAGGACGAAATGCGTAGAAAGTACCCTGAGTTATTCATTAAAGTTAGTAGAGTAACGGGGGCGTAACTCCCTTTTAAGGGGGGTAAAATGCGATAGAGTTTCGCGCGTTTTTTACATTTTTAGAGCATATAGAGTCGTTATATTGCATCTTACATGTGCATTCATAATTTTAGCATGAAAACAAATTTTTAGAAATGAAAATTTTCTAAGTTTCGGGACGAATTTTCTTTTAAGAGGGTAGACTGTAATACCCCGTATTTTTAGGCATTTATTGAAATTATTAAAAACAGTTCTAAATTTTATCTTCAAAACTCATTTTAAATTATTTCAAAATTACATTGGAGGGAATCATTTGGAGGGAAATATAGTTTGGATTTTAAAGGTTATTTTAGTAATTTTTAACAATAGTTTCTCTTGTCATTATCTTATTTATTTAATTAATTGTTTAAACAAATATTTGATAAATAATTTTATAAAATCCAAAATTCATTTTTAGGTAATAAAATCAGATTATACATTTTAATATGTAATTTTCGGATTTTTTTAAGTGGTGTTTTGAAAAATCGATTTCTTTTGAATAAAACCGAAAACTTTAAATATTTAAAATATTTTGTTAAGACTTATAAAATTAGATTTTTATGAGATTTATATTGAGTTAGAAAGTATGGGATTTTAATTGATTTGGGAAGATTTAACAATCTCTTTAAAATCAAGCAAAATTAATTTCAGGAAAGAATTTTTATAAATAAAGGAAAATTCAAAAAAAAAATTCTGCTGTCACTACAGCTGCACGGCAGCTTTGCATTGTGTAAGAAAATTTTTACATTCTTTTGCCTAATTTTAATGATTTAGGAAAGTTTTTACCTCTTTTCTACCGTAGTTTACACTATAAATACCCTTCTAATCCTTCACTTTCTCTTCACCAAATATACTGAGAGTTCTTAATAAAGTTTTCTCTAAAGTCTAAAGTGAGTGCTTTCTTTGAGTGCTTGCTAGTAGTTTTTGTTCTTCACCGAGGAGTTTTAGCAGGAGGTTTTGTAAGTACTCTTTTTCAAGTTTGGTTTAATTCCTAGTTTTTGATCTTTTTTACTATAAAAACATGTTTTTATTGTTTGAGCATGAATCATGTTTAGAATTAGTTAGTTTAGCATAAGTTTTTCTTAGAGTTCATATATTGTTCATCGTTTAATTAAAATTAGTTTATAATTGCTAGGAGGATTTCGTTCGTAAGCATTCCCTTACTAGTTGATTTTCTTGTTTCGTGAATTATCAAGGTATGTTTACGTGGCTTGATCTTTAATTGTTATGTATAAACTAGCTATGTGTGTTTTAGTACAAATTATATGAATTGATATATGCAATTGGTTTAATCAAACCTTCTTATCATTTAAGCTAGATAAAAGTTTGTGTTTCTCTTGCTTTGTTAACTTGTAGACTTCTCATATGCTAACTTAACTAAAGATTGTTTTACTTGTTTTAGAAAAATAAAAATCAGTTTGCATGTATAGCCACCCAATTCCTAATATATGAATGAATCCACTTTTTCAAATTAGTGGCTTTGAGTAAACTCCAAAATGTTAGCATGAATTTTAGTTTTAAAAGTTTAAATTATCCTTTTTTCTATAATTAAATTTGTTTATCATAATTCTTTATTTGAATTAAAGGAAATGTTTACCCCTATGTTATTCTTATTACAATTACCCCTTGGCTTTGTTCAAGAAGGGTTCTTCCAAGTCCACTAGTTGGCATCAAGGTTACTCCAATGTCTTTGTATTCATAAAGGGATACTAGCTTGGGGGGTGTGCACACTTAGGATCTGCGGATCAAGGAAAGAGGTTTTTGTCAAGTTCTTATATTATTGTTTCCCACTTTAAAGGAGATATATTGTTTCGTGGTAACGTGAATCTAATAATGGATTGATCTTATCTTTTATTATTACTCTAGAATTGCGAAATAAAGCATGTTTATGAAAGTATGTGAATTATAGATATTTACAAAGTTTACAAGTCTTGCATGTAAATGTACTCAGTATTTCAACTGACTCGTATTTCCTATTTGTTTTGGCTTTGCCCTACTTTCATTATGGGGAGTAATTTTCAGGTCCATTGATGATTCATGATGCACGGGAGAAACCTTTCGGGGTCATTAGAACTAGATCACTATTTTAGTAGTCTTTAGACTTTTCATATTAGTGTTCTTTTTTTGGATAATAATGTTTATTATTTTTATAAATAAAGTTAGAAGTTTCATTGCGCATATTTTTGTGTGTCAAGTTATAGTATTGCCAAAGCGTATTTATACGTGGCGGTAATACACTTAAGTTTCTCCAAGTATTTTACGAAAGTATAAGTTTTTAAAGTGGAGAAATTTGGGGTGTTACAATTTGATAGTAATATTTTTCAATGTTAGTCTAGCGGACATGTATTTTATCATCGAATTGATCAACTTCCATGAAAATGCAGATTTTTATATCAATATATTCTATATTCACTTATAAATATTTGTGTAACTATACTAAATACCTTTTTTTGGTTGGTTCTCTCTTCTTCTTAATTATCCATCTTTATTGATAGGATTCTCACTAAAAAAAGAGTTTCTTGGAGACAAAAAGGGTGGAGCAGTAATGAGGAGAAGCACATGTCCACGAGATGTGGTGGTGGCTCTATAGCGGTTGGTCGTCTACAACAATAACAACATGGCACGATGGTCTATGTTTTTCAAAACATCACCAGAAAAAGAGAGATAGGACGAGCAATTCTAATGCAAGAGAATTCTAAAAGCTGATAGGATGTAAGGGAAACATGAAGCAAATAATACTTTTACCTCAAATATTACTTTTATTAAGGTACCATATTTTCCCTCACTAATGAATAACGATTCCTAAGTCATCCTATATTAAATATTTTCCATATCTATACTAATATTAAAAGGCGTGTCAAACAACGTATACACGCTATGTGGCACCTCTCTTACCCAACTAAAACTGTCCATTGCGTACATATGTTATGCCAACTAACAAAAGTAAATTGGCTTACAATAAGAATTGAACTCATGACATCTTGGTATTATATATAGCACAATTACCATCTCAACCAATTTTTAATCATGCTTTAATTGTCAACATTATTATATTTGTACCTTTTAAATGTTGGGTTTTCTTTTTACATTTTAATGCGAATGGAAAAAAAATATGCGTATCAAGTTTGGAAAAAGTACCACCCGGGGCAAAGCCCGGGGCCAAAATACTAGTTTTTTATGCTAAACATTGTGTTGTCTCATTAAATGTAGTTTGTGTTCAACTTTGGCAATTACGGCAAATAAAAAGAACTTTATATGTGTTGCATATTTTAGTTTGTTTGTACAATTTTTATTTCATGGTTGGTTTGTTGGTTATTGGCAACTTGAATGATTGAGATTGATGATATTTCAATTAGTATCATCTAAACTTTATAACATATTGTATCTATCAAAAATTAATCTTTATTCTACTCTTTAAACTTTGTTAGGAAGATATAATAGGCTACAGCTGGAGAAGAAGTGGAACAAAGGAGGAATTTTTTACTGGCAACAAAATGAGACTTAAAACCAATTGTATACAAGTAAATGAAGGGAAGAAGAATGAGATCAAAATGAAACTTGCTTATGAAATATTGTGTGGTGGGAGATTGATATTGCGTGAGAAAGGGTTTGATACATCATTACTGTATAAAAAAGATTTTAATCAGTTTAAAAACAAGTATATCTACGTATCTCTTTTGTACTATGACTAACTTAGGAACTAAAATGTTCCCTTTTAATATCAATTATATTATTTAATCTTTTTTTTTTATAAAGGTAAGGAAAATAGGAATATTAGGAGGCCCTCCGCACGAGGGGTAGTCCTAATATGTCATTTACAATGATGGAATGTAAAGCAGAGTTTGAGCAATGTTCAATTACAAAAGAGGAATCAATCAAATGGCCGACGTTTGCAATCCGACTATTGCTTTGTTAGCCTCTCTGTAGATATGTTGAATGCTCCATTGAGAGAACGTAGTTAAGAGATGTTGTATATCCTTGATTATGTTGGCAATCTGCCACGGTGGTGCCCATTTTCCTTTGACAGCGTTAATGACAAGAAGATTGTCGCCTTCTATGTGGAGTTGTGTTATGCCTTCTTGTAGGGCAAGTAGAATACCTTTTTGGAGAGCCATAGCTTCGGCTATGTAGACTTGGGCAGTTCCTAAATTGTAAGCACATGCTTTGAGGAGGGAACCTTGCGAGTCACGGATTATGACCCCGGCAGCAGCAGAAGAGTTTCTTACTGATCCATCGAAATTAAGCTTATGGAAGGAAGGTGGCGGAGGGGACCACGCGACCTGGAGCAGCTGGCGGTGTGCTGGAGGAGCGGTGGTGGAGATGGAGGTTGAGGAAGAGATAGGGGAACCTGTAGAGTCAAAACGGTCAATAGTGGTCCTTAAAGACCATTCAGTATAAAGAAATTTTGCTTTATAAAAAATACGGTGATGATTGTATTTTTGAGTATTAAAAATGATATCATTCCTTTCTTTCCAGATAGTCCATAGAAGGTAAATAAACTTGGTAGTTTTAAGTTTATCTTTTCTGAGAGAATTCAAAAATGTGAGAAGAGGTTGTGCAGGTGGGGAGAAACCAAGCCATGTTTGGAGCTTTCGTAGATGCCATAAGTGGATAAGGTGGGGGCAGGAACCAAAGAGGTGGTCGATGGTTTCCTCATGGTTATTGCAAATAGCACAAGTATTTATTGGTAGAATGTTCCGTTTGTGGAGGATAATTCTAACCCCGATGCTGTGATGGCAAATTTGCCAAAGGAAGATTAACAATTTGGGCGGGAGATCTAGGTTCCAAATCCATTTGAAAGGCCATTTATATTCATTAGAGTTAAGATTGTGCGCTAGCCAAGTGGCCGATTTGACAGTAAATTCTCCGGTAGAGGTTGGACCCCATATGGGAGTATCTTGGCTTTGAGTGTGAGGTAACGATATGCCTTTAATCTGAGATAAAATATTCGTTGGCAACAGGGTGGATAGTTTGTCCCAATTCCATGTACCAGGAGGTAGGATGAAATCACTAAGTATTAAATTAGAGTCTATTTGGTTAAGGGGAATGTTAGCCATAGTCATTAAATTTTCATGTGAAAGCCAATTATCCAACCAGAAGTAAATATTGTGTCCATTTCCTATCTTCCACCTTATACCTTTGCGAATGATGTCTCTTTGAGCTAGGATTTTGCGCCAGATGTGATAATCACTCTGCTTTGGTTTATAGGTGAAGAAACTCTGATTGTTGAGGTATTTTTTCCGTATAAAATCTACCCATAGGTTATTTGAGTCTGTTAGGATTTTCCAACCTAGTTTAGCGATAAAAGCTTTATTAAGAGGAAGCGTTTTCCGGAGGCCCAAACCACCTTGACTCTTTGGTTGGCAAATGGTATCCCAAGCAATAAGGGGAGTACCATTTTTGTCTTTGTGCTGACGCCAGAAGAATTTTCGGTGTAGATTATCAATTGCTGTTGTTGTAGAAGTCGGTAGTAGGAACGAAGAGCAAACATAGGAAGGTAAAGCTTCTAGATTGCTCTGAATAAGCGTGTAGCGACCTGCTTTAGAGAGGAAACCTGATTCCCAGTGTTGAATCCATGCTCGTTTTTTTGTAGCAAATTGTTAAAATCGGCTTTTGTTTGAGAAAAAGAGCTAACATAGATGCCCAGATAGCGGCCTAGCGATGAGTTGGGAAGCATATTGAAATGACTAGCTAAAGAGAGTTTTCTTCTTTGGACTTATCCGTTTTGAGAAAATAATGGCGGATTTGTGAAAATTTACTAATTGGCCGGATAGGGTGCAGAATTCGTCAATTTGATGTTTAAGATTATTGCAGGCCGACGCAGTTGCTTTGCAAAAAAGTAAACTATCATCCGCAAAAAGGAGGCATGGAATATTCGGTGTTCGGGGTTGGATTTTGAAACCGATCCCCGAATTAGCAGAATTTGTGTTTAGAGATAGTTTCTGAATGAAGGCTTCCATACAAATGATGAAAAGATAAGGGGAGAGGGGGTCCCCTTGTCTTAAGCCTCGAGAAGGTTTGAACCATTGCGTGGAGTGACCATTAATCTTTATTGAATAGGAGACGTTAGTGACACATTCCCTAATCCAACTTATCCACTGAGTTGGAAAACCAAATGAGGTTAGGCATTGCCAAAGAAAGTCCCATTCGATTCGATCGTAAGCTTTTTCCATATCCAGCTTAAGCGCGCACCAGCCTGTTTTGTTTTTTGATTTTTGAAACGTGTTCAGGATTTCTTGGACTAGAAGTAAGTTATCGTGGATGGATCGATCTTTGGTGAAAGCGTTTTGAAAGGGGCTGATTTTTCGTTGCAGAATGGGACTAAGTCGTTGAACCAAAATTTTAGAAATAGCTTTATATATAGTATTGATAATACTAATGGGCCTAAAATGATTCGATTTTTCAGGATTTTCAATTTTTGGTATTAGCGTTATTAGCGTGTGAGTTATAGCAGCAGGAAGTTTTCCATGGAAGAAAAAACTTTCTATAGCTAAGCAAATATCATTTTGAATAATAGGCCAATAAGCTTGAAAAAATTTGCTTCCGAAACCATCGGACCCTGGCGCTTTATGAGGATTAATATCAAAGAAAGCATTTTTTATTTCTTCTCTAGAGATCGGGGCCTGTAAGTCGGCAATATCAGCTGTAGATACAATCGGCTGAAGAAAGGAGAGGTCGATAGCTCGGGGTGCCTGATAGCTACTCTGAAATCGTTGTTGAAAGGAGGAGATGAGAATCTTGGAAATTTCTTCCTGGTCATCCACCCATTGATCTAGATCATTTTTTAGTCGATAAATTGAGTTGGAAGCTATCTTTTGGTTCATGCGATGATGAAAAAAACGGGTGTTACGATCTCCCTGTGTGAGCCAAAGTTTACGACTATTAGTTCCCCAACGCTGCTGGCCACATAGTAGAAGTTTTTCTCTTTGTTTGATAAGTCGATTGATATGTGCGACCCATATAGTGTTGTGTGGTTGTTGCCATAAGTTCTCTTGCAGAAGTTTGAGCTTAGTTTCATTCTGAAGAAGTTTGTTGCTATTGTGTTTATATTTGTTTTTTGCCCAAGATTTCAGTGCAGTTTTTATACGACTTAATTTTTGTTGAATGCGGAAAAAACGTGATCCGCGAATCCTTGTTGTCCATAGGGTGCGAACAATGTCATGAGATTCTTTTTCTAAGGTCCAGTTATTTTGGAATCGAAAAAGATAAGGGCGAGGTGCAGTTTTTTCAATTGTGTTAAATAACAGTGGTGCATGATCCGAGACGGTGAAGTTTCCATAAGAGATAGAACTATGTGGAAAGTCGGTGAGGAATGTGTTATGCCCAATTGCCCGATCAATTCGTTCATAAATGGTCACATTGTTTTGTGTATTCTTCCACGAAAAATATTTTTGTAGACATGGAATATCAATTCCATTGGAGTTAGCTAATAACGTAGGAAGACGATTTATTTGAGAGGTGGAGAGAGGACGTCCCCCTTGTTTGTCATTAGAACAAAGCATTTCATTAAAATCCCCCGCTATGAGCCAAGGGGTGTTCATATTGTGCAAATAATTAGCTAGATAATTCCAGAAAGGATCCTTATCGTTTTCCTTCGCCGGACAATAGACTCCTGTAATGGAGTAGCTTTTATTAGTTGGTTTGTATACGATATCTAAGTGAGCGCAACGCTGGTTTGTTACATAATTAGTAATAGACACATTCGTGGAATTCCAGCAGACCCATATCCCCCCGCAATGGTTGGATGGGTCAATGATTAACGTTTTGTCAAAATGTAATGCTTTGAGAATTCGGCGACTATTATGGGAATTTGTAAGCGTTTCTAAAATAAAAACGATATCGGGTTGGAATTTATTCTTTAAATAGATTAGTTCCGCTATGGCGTGAAGTTTCTTTCCTCCATTGATATTCCAACTAAGGATCTTCATAAAAAAACTAGGTGATGTAAAGAAACCGCATTTTGGAAAGTGCAATGGTGACTTGAGAAAAAAGAACTGGGCAGATTGTGATTAAAGCATGAACAATATGGGGGGAAAAACTTTTGCTTGCCTGCTACCATATGGAAGTGACGATTTTCTTGAGGTACAGGAGTGCAGTACCTACAAAAAGAAAGCAACTCATTAGGGGATACAAAAGTATCCCTGTTCTTAAGCGAGTGATGAAATACTCGATTCCATAGGATTCGGGGAATCCATTCACTAATCGTTGTCCAATAAAATGTTAGGGAAATTGACAAATTACAAGTTTCTGAAAATTTTGTATAATTGGGACATGAACCCGAAGCAGCAGCTACATAATCAGAACCGTAAGACCAGGGGAGGTAGATCCTTCGACCAGGACTGAAGTTGCAGCTGTAATCATCAATAGGAAAGAAAGCACAATTAATGCAAAATATAGAATTCACAAGGTACGTATTCAGTAGAAAGGCCAGACCAATTAAGGAAACCCAGAAGAAGTAAGGAAATAGTAGATTCATTGATAACATAAAGTGAAAAGAAACAAATACATCCCTGCAAGATATACAATGATTACCAAAGAGGGGGAGGGAGTGCACAAAGGGTGGCTGAAGTTGCCATTTACAAAAAGAGGCCCTAAAGAAGGGGAAAATTGCCGACCTAGGACAATAGTAACCCAAAAAGAACTTCAGCCATAACAACAAAAAAAATTAAAATATGAGCCATCATGAGGGGGAGGGGGTGTTGGTGAAGGGACCAGAGTCATCCCCGCGTTTCCTTCTCTTGGTGGCATCCTTGACATCATTGTCTTGTAGCGAAGTGGAGGGAGTATCTTTTGGATCAAAATATTCAGCTATGTCTTCGTCAAAAGAGGTGTTGGGGTGGTGGTGAATGACTCCCATAGCTTGAAGAAAGGCTTCGTCGATTTCGTCTTCAGTTGGACCCGGATTAATTTCCAGAGCAGGGGCCATAGGAGGGGGTTGGAGCTGGAGATCATTAGTGCAGTTCAGTTGAAACTCACCTAAAGATGCAAACGCATTGGCTAGAGAGATGTTGGCAGAGGATGGAACAGTGTGGTCAGCAGTATTAGATAGAAAAGTCTCATGACATTGAAGGTGAGGGGGAGGGGAGGATGGTATGGAAGGCGGCGGAGGCGGGACAGCAGTTGTAGATGCGCGCCTAGTGTTCTTTGGGGTAAACGAAGAGCGCTGACGGCGTTGTGGTTTCACAAAATTCCAATCAGTAGAAGGCGAGGGAATGTGAGGAGCAGAGGTGATGGAGTTAGCCTCCAGTTTAGCAACGACGAGTTCGAGACATGGGGCAGGCTTTTTGGAGCAAAGATTGAGGAAGTGATCTTTAGAACCGCATAGAGGGCAGACTTCGTGAACTCCTTCATAAGTGAGGAAGAATTCAGTGGTGTCAAATTCAGAAGTCATGGTAATGGATCTTGGGACAGGGGTGGTTATGTTGATGTTAAGACATATTCTGGCAAATTGAGCTTTGTCATTGTTTTGGAGGGTGAAGCGGTCTAGTTTAATGAGGTGACCAATACGTTGAGTGAGGGTGGCAAGATGGGGCCAAGACCAGAATTCGTTTGGGAGGAACGGGATTTTTACCCACTTGTCAACGTGGGTAATATTAGTGAAGAAGGGTTTGAAAAAAGGGCGCCACGGCAGAAGGACAAAATTTAGTCCTTGCACAAACCAAGGACGACGATCCCAGATGTCGTCTTTGTCAATGGGGTTA
The DNA here is from genome assembly GCA_947648045.1 of Beta corolliflora. Taxonomy (NCBI): domain Eukaryota; kingdom Viridiplantae; phylum Streptophyta; class Magnoliopsida; order Caryophyllales; family Amaranthaceae; genus Beta; species Beta corolliflora. Next base: position 385,883 of record CANSZD010001827.1, read on the forward strand.
GAAAAAGAGACCAAAAACCAGCCATTTGACAGATAGCGGAAAGTGACCTCCCCATGGATAGAACTCCAGTCACGACGCAAACGATTAGTGACAGCTGTTGTAGGAATCGGATCACCCCAAATTTTGCCAAAAAGACAAGTGGAGTGAAGCAAATCAAGCTGGGTTTGGTCAATAGTAGGGGCTTGAACCATTATGCTTGGGGTAGGATGATTTGAAACGTTTGAGAGAGAAGAACCTGTGTGCCCTGGTTCATGGGTAGGGGAAGGTGCACAGTCACTGTCATTAGCCACAGGTTGGGTGACACTGGTGGTTGGGGAATGGGTCTCACTAGAATGGTTATCCATAGGGAAAGTTGGAGTGGGATTGGGCCTATCAAGGTTAGAGGGAATGGGATTAACAGTGCCAGGGGATTTGAGGACATTGGCAAAGGAAGGACGAGGTGGAGTATCAGACATGAAGGGAAAGGAATTATGAGGACAACAAGGGAGAGAGCAACTAGAGTAAGGCAAGTAATGAGTGTAGTAGTGTGAGATGCAAATGAGGCAAGTCCAATAGAATTTATAGGCTAAGCAGGGGGGGAGGAAAACCGGTAAAAACTTAAAGGGGAGATGAAGAGCCACAACAAATAAAGCCAGGACAAAGGAAATTGAGTGCATATAGAGAGCAACAATTAAAAAAGCCATATAAATTAAAATTAAAATCTTAAGAAAATGGTAATTAGAGAGATGCTTCCCTGGTAAGAGATTAAAAGCATGCTTAATTTTGCAGAGGAGAGAGAGATTTGCACTTGGCGTGTCATCGGTCGAATTTCTTTGCTTAGTAATGAAGGGAGAAATCTGAATAGCCCAAAAATGGCAGGAAATTGAAGATCTTCGCTTGATCTCAAGACGCTCAAAAAATTTCCACAAACTGGCCGCCGGATTGAAATGATTACCCAGGAGAGAGAAACACTTTTTAAATACTATGAGAGGGGGGAGGGTACAGTAATTCAGGCGAGAGTCACAAGATTTGGTTTTTTTAGGAAGATGCGATAAGTAGGTATAATTAGGGGCTATTTTAGAGAAGTAATTATTGCTAAAGGAGGTATCTTTGGGGCGAAATTGAAAAGTCGGGGTATGCATAGGAGGATTGGATTGGGAATCCATGGCGGTAGATTTGGGGGCTGCAGTGGGAAAACAATTGCCGTGGTGAGCAAGGTGAAGTCTTGGTTTTTTTTTTCTTTTTCTTTTTGCGTTGAAAATTTCTCTTACTAAAACTCCTTTGCATCTTGATGGGTCTCACTTCTCTCTAGAATTTCTAGATAGGTTATGTCACACCTCCTAGCGCTGCTCGACATACTTCTTTCACTAGAAGTACCATTTATTATATTAATTAATCTAGGCTTAGATATATAGCATCTTGACCTCTTTTTATATTTATAATTTCACAATTTTATTTTTTGCCGTATTATAATTGTAATAAACATTATTTATAGTATGATTTATCCAAACAAAGACTAATAAATGAAATATGAGGTCCACCAAAGGAAGCTTTAATAAAACTCGACAAAGTAAAATTGAGAATTAGTTAGAAAGGAAGAGTGGTATAAAAAATAAAGAATATCATATCATGTTTTCTGAAAGAACGTAAAACCAAGTTGATTTACTCAAAAAGCAATGTAAAGAATATAAAAGACAAATTTCATAGTTCACAAATACCACAAAGCAATTTTGTTGTATTCTTAATGCTAGGATATATTTTGAGATCAAAACAGCCCTCGCACACATTTTGAAGATGATTACTTTTAGACAAACAGGGACGAATAAAGGAAGGCAAAGGGACATATATTGGATCATCTTAGTTCGTCTTTCCCTTTTTCTATCATATCAGAATTCAGTATCAATGGACAATTATATACTTCATAAATACACAAAAACTATCTAATAACTATATGTAATTTACGCCTGGTCAGTGGTCTGTCTTACGAATATAGAAGATTTTGATGTTAATTATAGCTATATTTTAAAGCGTGTAATAAATGTCTTATTGGGGTGAGAATAAATGGTGATATTATTAAGTGTAGGAGGGAAAACTCTATTCTTAATTAGGTTTACTGTACAAAAAACTTTAAATATGTTTACTTTTAGGTGTACGTGTACATTAATTAAATATGTCAATTGAAGAAAACCAATGGTTAAGGCATGGCAATTTGTGTAGTAGTTTGTAGTTGATTGTTCGAATAAATACAAAATGAAATTCAAAATTTTAGGTGTTTTATTATGATAGTTTATGAATCAGTTAACAAAAATTGATTGTCAAAGGTAATTGTAGACACATAATCATATCTCCCCATTTCAGGGTCCAATGATGAAACATACCACAGTATTAGTTGGCGCGGCCTAACGAAAGAGCAATTCGAATAACCAAACCAAAATTGTGTTTTGAAATGATATTCTAAAGCCTAATTAGTTGTTCATGATGATTAATTGTATTTTAAGCCAATAAAATGTTTTAAGTCTATTCAAGAGCCCAATTAAATATTTATTATTTTAATAAATATTTTTTATAAATATTTTTATTATCTTTGATAAATATTTTAAATAAAAATCAGATTTTCATCCCGTAAAATTCAATCTTCGGGTTTTTAGGGATAAAATAGCATCTTCAAAACGCGCGTAGAATAAAAATGGATATGCTGGAATATGCGCCGGACACAGAGGTTGTGCTCAGCGTGCCACACTAGGGGAAAAAAAAGGAAGGGCTGCGCTGGAAGGGCTGCGTTTTTTGAAAAACGCGGCCCTTCGTGTATGAAGGGTTGCGGTTTTCTTGAAAATCGCAGCCCTTTTAATGAAGGGCTGCGGTTACCTAGAAAACGCAGCCCTTCAAACTGTATGAAGGGCTGCGGTTTTAAGGCTAACCTGAGCCTCTATTAATGTAGGGCGCTGCGGTTAGCCCGTAAAACCGCAGCCCTTCATACACGAAGGGCTGCGTTTTCTTGGGTAACCGCAACCCTTCTTATCCCGCCCAATTCAACCTATAGTTTTGCGCGCAACACACAGTAGACACTCACTCGCAAATTTCCCTCGCACACTCACTCCTCTCCCTCCCACTCACTCGCACACTCACCCCTCTCCCTCACACTCACTCGCACTGCCCTAACGGCCATCACCGGAGCACCGACACATCGCCGGAGCGTCGTCCCATCGCCGGTGCACACTCATTGACGTTGCCTATTAACGTTGCCTGAGCTCCTTCTTCTTCTCTTCTCTCAGAGCACCTTGACGCCACCACCACCACCACTACTGCATTGTCGGTAATTCCCCTCTCACTCTCTCTCCTCTTTTTCATTTCTCTAATTAATTAATTTTATTTAATTTCTCTTCTATATTGTGTTGTAAAATGTGATTATAGGGGGTGGGGGAGGGCTTGTGGAGGGTGGGTAGGGGTGGGGGGGTCTTGGGCGGGGGATGGGGGATGGTTGGGGAGGCCGGGCATGGGGTGGGGGGAGGCGGGGATCTTGGACAGGGGGTGGGGGAGGGGGGGGAGGGGCATGGGGTGGGGGGAGGGCGGGGATGCTTTGGACGGGGGTGGGGGGGGAGCTGGGGGAGGGTGGATAGGGGTAGGGGGGAGGGGCGCGGGGGTGGGGAGGGATGGCGGCGGGTGGGGGTGGGATGGCGGGGGGGTGGGGAGGGCTTAGGTATAATGTAACTATGTAGATTTTTAGGCTTCCATCTCGTTGTTGGTTGAATTTCGAAACGAAAATTAAAGGTCATTTTACGCCTACATGGCAATGAGGGAGTGCGGTGGGGGCGTAGTGGCGGTGGTGGTGTGGGACCGTGTTACAAATGTGGAGAGTGAGGTCACATGGCAATGGAATGCTCTCCACATTTGTAACACTTCTCACTATCTCCGCCGCTACCACCGATGGGCATTCCATTGCCAAGTGACTCCGATTCTCGGGTCATTTTAGGCCTATTTTAGCCTTTTCGCTTCCGAATCGTACTTATCGAGTCATTTAACCCCAAATTCTTTTTGAACATGATTATATGAGGTATAATGTAACTATTGTGTAGAGTTTTAGGCTTGCATCTATTGTTGGTTGAATTTCGAAAATGAAAATTAAAGGTCATTTTACGCCTACATGGCAATGAGGGAGTGCAGTGGGGGGCTGTAGTGGCAGTGGTGGTGGGACTGTGTTACAAATGTGTAGAGTGAGGTCACATGGCAATGGAATGCTCTCCACATTTGTAACACTTCTCACTATCTCCGCCGCTACCAGCTGATGGGCATTCCATTGCCAAGTGACCTGATTCTCGGGTCATTTTAGGCCTATTTTAGCCTTTTCGCTTCCGAATCGTACTTATCGAGTCATTTAACCCCAAATTCTTTTTGAACATGATTATATGAGGTATAATGTAACTATTGTGTAGAGTTTTAGGCTTGCATTTGTTGTTGGTTGTATTTCGGGAACGAAAAGGTCATTTTAGGCCTAGTTTTGCCTTTTCGCTTCCAAATCGTACTTATCGAGTCATTTAACCCCAAACTCTTTTTGAACATGATTATATGAGGTATAATGTAACTATTGTGTAGAGTTTTAGGCTTGCATTTGTTGTTGGTTGCATTTCGGGATCGAAAAGGTATTTTAGGCCTATTTTAGGCTTTTCGCTTCCGAATCGTACTTATCGAGTCATTTAACCCCAAATTCTTTTTGAACATGATTATATGAGGTATAATGTAACTATTGTGTAGAGTTTTTAGGCTTGCATTTGTTGTTGGTTGCATTTCGGGAACGAAAAGGTCATTTTAGGCCAAATTTTGCCTTTTCGCGTCCAATTCGTACTTATCGAGTCATTTTATTTTATTTTTGTTGATCAAACTCCTAACTTATTAGTATGTAACCGTGTGCAAGGGGACGGGTGTGCATGGGGAGGTCCGGCGGTGGGGGAGGGGAGGGGGTGTACGGGGGGAGGGTCTGTGTGCAGGGGGAGGGGCGGCGCAGTGGGGTGGGAGGGGAGGGGAGGGGGGGGCAGAGAGCGGTGGGGGAGGGGAGGGGTGTGCGGGGGGGGAGGGTGTGGAGGGGCAATAGTGGAGGAGGGGAGGGGGGTGTGCGGGGGGGGGGGGCATGTGCGGGGGCTTGGGAGGGCTGGCAAGACCTGCTGGAGCCCTCCCAAGCCCCCGCACATGCCCCCTCCACCGCTGCCCCCCTCCCTCCCCCACCGCTCGCCCCTCCCCTCCCCCTCCCCTGCACACCCCCCCCTCTCCTCCCATGCACCGCTGCCCCTCCCCTCACTTCCGCCCCACCCTCCCCCTCCCCGCCGCCCCCTCCCCACCGCTGCCCCCTCCCCTCAACCGCACACCCCTCCCCCGCCGCCCCCTCCCCCTCCCCTCTGCCCCTCCCCCACTGCTCCCCATCCCTCCCCTCAACCGCACACCCCTCCCCTGTTGCCCCCCTCCCCCGCACATCCCTCCCCCGCTACCCCCCTCCCCCCCACCGCCCCTTGCACACAAAACCCCCTCCCCTTTGCCGCCCCCCTCAACCGCACACCCTCCCCTATGCCCCCCCCCCCCACTGCCGCCTTGCACACGTAACCCCCCTCCGCTGCGCCCCTCCCCCACCGCCGGCCCTTGCACACGTAACCCCCCCCCCCTACACCCCACCCCACCCCCCTTAGTGGCAATGTTAATTTTAATTTTTTGTTATATTAATGCATATATTTGTACAATTTCAGGGAGATGGCGGAGGTGCATACGGATAATACCACAAGTGGTGCTAAACACACTACCGAGGATGAGTCTTTCGATGCGAGAAAGGAACGGGGTAAATTGTCTCGATCTCGCCGTGAAGAAATAAACGCACAAATGCCTAGGAAGTCATTGGCGACGAAAAAGAGAAAAGGAAGGGGACCTACAAAGTCACTAGGGAAACACCCAAATATGACTTTGGAGTACGATAACATGGGTCAACCTTGTGGAAAGTGGCGTCAAAAGTATGGCATGCAAGTTGGCATTTGCATGCATAAACTCTCCATTCTGCACTCATGGAAAGAGGTGCCCGAGGGATTGAAGCGGTGTCTATGGGAAGATACCATGGTAAGCTTCATGTACAATAACGTTTAGTTTCTTAATTATTTAGTTAAATATATATGTAATATTACTTATAGCATATAAATTACAACATTTGCGAAAACTAATTTGTGAACTGCGTTTTTTGTAGAATCAATTCAATATCGAAGATGATGAAGCCAAGAAGAATGTATTTCTATCCGCGGTTGCCCAGAGATTCAGAGATTTCAAGGCTAAGTTAGTGTCTGGGTGGATCACTAAGCGGAGGAAAGTAGTAGGTACAAAGAAGAAGAACATCTACGGCGGAGAAACACAAGCCGATCCTGAGGCTTCACCTGAAACATCATCTGGACCATCCAAATTACCATTTCAAATATGGAAAACTATCAAATCTGAAGAGTGGGAAGCATTTGTTGCCAAGAAAACAACCCCACAAGCTATTGTAAGAATATTATATTAAGATTTAATACACTTAGATCCAGTATTATTGTATAACACCGTAGCTAACCTTTGTTTATAATTGTGTGTTTTAGGCAAGTCGTGAGAAAAGTAGTGCGAGTGCAAAAGCTAGGAAGTATTATCATCATTTGGGTGCTCATTCGTACAATGAGGCGAGAGAGAAGTGGATGTTCAGCCATTACCCCACAATAGGGTCGACAACGGCAATGGGGACTAGCTCAACGACGACAGTTGCACAGCCTCGGCAACCAGATAGAGTCCTCGATTGGTGGTGTTCGATGCATGGGGTTGATGCAAAGGGAAAAAGAGTCTTGCCTGATCCCGGAACACAACAGATAGCCAACGCCATTGTAAGTACAGATTATATGGTTATATAAGGTATATATAATATAACTTTTGCGCTCACGAGCATTTCTCTCTTATACTTATGTAGATTGGCTTGAAGGAAAAAGAGGCAACTGGTGAGTTCACTCCTAAAGGACACATTGATGCATTGCACGAAACTTTAGGAAAGGACCACAGTGGACGCGTGAGGGGCGTAGGAGGTGTCCGCCTTGGTTTGAGAAAGGTATATGATGATCAATACACTACAGCGACAAAATCAAGTGTAAGTAGTGTGAATACGGCAGCGTCAGTAGATGTGGAGGCTATGAAATCTGCAATTCGGGAGGAGCTAAGGGAGGAGATGACACATAACTTCAACGCCATTTCGGAGCAAATGGGTTTACCGACTTTTGCTGCATTCAAGAAGGGTAGTGATATTACACCTAGTCAGCCTGATCCACCTGTAGTACCCCAGTTAAAGGTAATCACTTAATCCCTTTGCTTTGTTAAACAACTATTGTTCTTAAATGCATGAAATTCTTACTATATATATGTTGTTTCATAAACTAACTATAAATAGAGTTTTTTTTACAGGAAGAGACACCATGTGAACTATTAGCTACGGGAGATGGTTATGATAGTTTCATTCTCGTAGCTCATGGCCATGCACAACCCCCTAGTGACCGAGTACGATTGCATAACAAGTTAGTGGATGATAATCACTATGTGGTCACCCTCAATGAAATTGTGTCAGGTTTCGAAGAATTACCTCTTCTCGAAGCCGGAAGTTGGTCTACAATTACTTAAATGATGCCCTTGGCAGTTATGTTTTGTGGCCGCGTGCATTGGTGCGGTTTTCAGATGAGGTACAATGATTAACATTCATATATATATATGCGTGTTTTCTTTTATAGTTCCTATGATAGTCAGTAATATCTTTACTTTTAACTAATTACTAGATTTGGGGGCAGGCCGACTCACATGACAGGAAGGGAAAGAAGGCATGTTCACCTTATAAGAAAGCAAGTTTACGTGATGAAGGTGAACGAAATGTGGTGAAGGGAAATGTTTCTAGAACAAAGAATCCACTTATTATCGATCCAGAGGTGGTGCGGAGCCTTACTATTCCATGCTTTTGGTTACATGAGTGCGCTAGCGATTTACCCGATGAAAGTGTAATTGAGGTTCCTTTGGGGGAGCAACAATTCCACTACCTTGAGGACTCATCGACATTCATTTCTAAGGTTGACATTAAAGAATTCTTATGTGGGGTAGAGTTGAATGTTTCCATGATACAAACATTCATGAGGTAATACATAAGTATATAAATTAAATATACATATACATATGCCTTAAGTAGTTTTCAATTCCATAATAAGTAATAGTTTACTTTTAATCAATATAATTTCTCAGGTTATTATACAATGAATTGCTTGCAACATCTAGTGCAATGTTTGGTTGGTTATGTCCAAACATAATACAAGATGACAATTGCTACAAAACAAAGCCGAAGTGAAAGAGTATCTCGACATGAGTTTCAAAGCGTCATCTCGTTTTGGATATCATCAGATCATTCTTGTTCCTTATATTGAAAAGTATGCTTGTTAAACTCGCTTTACTTTTATTATTCGATACTTAAATTGACCTATTAATTGTTCTACAATTAATAATAACTATATTTTCTTGTTGTAGGGCTCATTGGACACTGCTTGCGATATGTTTGTCACGTAACGAAGTCTACCACTTTGATTCTTTGCGTCGACAACCACCACGGACCTTACTAATCAAATCATTGTTAAATAGGTAGCCTAATCGAAACTCAATATATGCGCACTTATTAATATTACACATTATTCATCATCTTTAAATATATAAACAGTTAGTACATCTAATCTTATAATAATGTATTGATGTAGTGTGATGAAGCTTATTAGTGCAACAGGACTTCGAGCACCAAAAGCTCCTGTTTGGATATCAGTCGAGGTAACATGACTAATTTATTTTTCCTTATATAGAAACACTTTTAGCCATATACTACACATCTAACATGAATGTCATTGGATGCATCATTTGGTGAACATTTAGTGTCCGCAACAAGATGATGGATTTGCATGTGGCTATTACGTGCTGAGGTACATGTTCGATATCCTCAACCATTGCACTAACGCCGATGATCTTCAAAAGGTATGTAACTTATTAGTATATGTTAGTTTAGATTAGATCGATTGGTAATAGGTATTAATTGGTTTAGAAACCAAAGTAGCACATGCATATATTTGGGAACGAAAATGTCATTTTTAGGCCTATTTTTGCCTTTTACGCTTCCAAATCGTATTTATCGAGTCATTTAACCCCAAATTCATTTTTAACATGATAATATGAGGCATAATGTAACTATTGTGTAGATTTTTAGGTTTGTAATTGTTGTAGGTTGAATTTTGGGAACGAAAAGGGCATTTTAGGCCTATTTTTGCCTTTTCGCGTCCAATTCGTACTTATCGCTTCATTTAACTCCATTTTCTTTTTCAACATGATAATATAAGGTATAATATAACTAGTGTGTAGAGTTTTAGGCTTGCATTTGTTTTTGATTGAATTTCGGGAAGGTATATGTCATTTTTAAAACTACTAACTACGGTAAATGATTGAATTCTTATATTATGTGTTTATTCCTTGGTTGTTTTGCAAGGTTTATATGAATAACGCACCACGTTTGAGGGCCTTCACCACAGACGAATTACATGAAGTTCGGGATAAGTTGGCGTCCCACATTTATGATGATTGCTTATGATACATCTACTAGTTTGTATCAATTCTATGTACACTTTTTACATTATTAAATATATATATATATTTAAAGTTAATTATTACGTTAAAAAACTTGTCATATAATATTGCAATTTGATCGTTTTTTTTTTGTGTCGAAGGGAGGTTTTGGGTGGGGGGTGGTGGGGGGCCATGGTGGGGCATTTGGGCTATGGGGTGGTTGGGTCTTTGGGTTGGTCGGGCAAGCAATGGGTGGAGGATGTGGCGAGAGGGTGGGGGGGTGGGGGTGCGGGGAGTGAGGGGGTGGATGGGTGGGGGCGGGGCAGGGGGCGAGCGGGGGAGTGCGGGGGGTGGGCGGGTGTGTGGGCTAGGGGTGGGGTGGGGGTGGGGGGGGGTGGGAGTGCGGGGGGTGGGCGGGGGTGGGGGTGGGGTGAGGGGGGGGTGGGGGGGTGCGGGGGGTGGCGGGGGGGTGAGGGGTTTTGGGGTGGGGGGGGGGGTGAGGGCCGGGGGGTGGCGGGGGTGGGGGTGCGGGGGGGGGGGTGGGGGGGCAGCGGCGGGGTGAGGGGTCTTGGGTGGGCGGGGGTGTCTTGGGGGGCAGGGGGTGGCGGGGGTGGGCGGGGGTGGGGGGGAGCGCATTTAATTTATTTTTAAAAAAAAAAAAAAATTTGAATGTGAAGGGCTGTGGTTTTAAGCCTAAACCGCAGCCCTTCATTTAAAAAGGGGTGCGGTTTAGGCTTAAAACCGCAGCCCTTCATTTAAAGAAGGGTTGCGGTTCATGCCAAAAACGCAGCCCTTCAAGCTTAGAAGGGCTGCGTTTTTGGCCTAAACCGCTGTCCTTCGTTGTGAAGGGCTGCGGTTCCTTCTTATCTATTGAAGGGCTGCTATGGAAAGGGTTGCTGGCCAAAAACGCAGCCCTTAGGGCTGTTTTGACCGCAGCCCTTCCTTATTTTTCCACTAGTGCCACGTGCGTCCAGCACATAGGCCAGATCGCGTCAGGTGCGCCAATGAGTGCCTGACACATGGACTTGTGACTCACACAGAGTCCTGCGTCTAACGCAAGTCATGTGTGAGACGCAAGCTATTTTTCTATCTTTTCAAAAACGCGTTCACACATGTTCGCATCAGATTGGACCGAACCACGTCGAGCGCGCCTAATCTGCGCCCGACGCGTGTCATTGCGCACGCCACGTAGGATTGCGCCTAGCGCAGACGCGCATGCGCGCGATTTTCTTTGCCTATAAATACGGGCTGATTTCCCGAATCAAACATGGCTTTTCATCATTATATTACGAACACAAAATCCTTACGAATACTTACGAATACTATTACGAATCTCAAAATACTTTCAATACATCAAATCAATTTCAATTCCTGATCATACTACATTCTTGGTTCCACGATTGCTCCGCCTAAAGATCGGTACGCTCCTCAATCTAAGCCGCATAAGTATAATTCCTGAGGATCCTTGAATAATTAATTATATTTATTGCCTAGAAGTTACTAACAATTTATTTCATGATGTAGATCTTTAAGTAATAATCGTTCTACTGTATATTCTAAACCTTTTTCTTTCTTTTTATTTCTTTTTTATACATTATTACATGTTTGCCTAATTGTTCTACGCATATTATATGATTGTCCTGCTTTATTGCTTTTATCACCCACATGTTATTTTTGCTAAATAAGACCTAAAGAATTGTTCTAACATTAATCAAATTAATTTGGACAACCTGCTAGGTACCTTGTAATATGATTGCATAATAACTTGTCACTAAAATTAGTCTTTTTATGTGTTTCCTGAACCAACATAGATTAAATATTTTTAGGGTGCTTAAAACATTATGTGATTATTCTTTTGCATAAACATTGATATGAATCGATATTTAGTAGAGGCCAACAATGGGCGAATGTGGTTCATTATGACCATATTTGTACCCTCACTCCCGAACTCAATCTTTGGTTCATTTTGACCATCTATGGAGTCTAAACAGGGAGATCTACATTGGATAAGTCCCTAATTTGTCCCTAAGGTTCCCATATCCAACTAGGTCTATGATTCTTCCTAAAAAAAAGTGATGGCGGCTTCTTTTAAAACATATTTTTAATAAAACCTTTACAATGGGATAGTCAAACACAAATATGCACTCATCCCGCGTAGGCGAAATAAAAACACGCCTACAGTAATCGATATGCAATTTTTTGATATGAATTTCGGATCCGAAAATTCACAATGTTTACCCTAGTAATAAAGTGACGTTTTTTTATGTGTTTTTATGAAGGAATGCTGAAAATAAGAAACAAAAATAAAGGATAGTACTCTTGATTCTCGCAGGAATAAGAGGGTCTCTTCCTAATCGCAATTAGAAGATGAATACAAGTCGCAACAAGTATTGTTTTGGTTAACAACCGAAATAAGCAACGCTCACAATTCTCAAAATCAGTCTCTCCCTTTTTTATTATGGACTAGGCGCCTATTTATAATAAGCGCAGCAAGAAACCCTTGCCCTAGGAATGCATTACATCACACGCCAACTAGCAAATATTTTAAGGAAAGTTTCCCCTAATCTTAAGCCTAGAATCTAGCTCAATTTAAGGAAACTCAAGCATAAGGAAAGATGCTCAAGACTTTCCTAAAATGCCTAGAATCACACGCCTAACCCTAGAGCTATTACAACTCAGATTTTCGGCTCTTATTACAACCAACTAAAATAAAAATGACTCAACGACATTAACTAATTTAACTAACAAACATAATAAAAGACATATTTTTCGTTACATGTAAAACCTTTACTTTAAGAGTAAAGTAAAATCATGCAACAACCTAAGAAAGCAAATTAAAGATAGTCCGACTTGCATCATTCTCCCTCTCTTGAAAAAAATCCATATGAATCGAATGGTCACCAACAAGATCACCATTTGCAATAAATCAAAGATCGAGCAAAGATTTAAGCGACCTTGAACAAATAACCCCATGTCTCGAGAACTTGAATTTCTATGAACATAGATTTTAACTAGTTCATGCAATAATTTATGTTCCTTGAACAAATCAGATTGAAAACATGATATAGGTAATCTTTCTTCAATGATTGGAACCTCCAAAATCAAATCTTTATTGTCCAAATGTGAAAAAGATTCAGTCTTTTCTTCTTATTCAACATTAAGAACAAATTCTTGAACCTCTTTTGTGGTTTCATCATCAACAAGAATTAGATCTCTGGATCTTTCCTCATGTTTTTTCTCTTTTCGTTGTTGAATCAACATCTCAATCTCCTCTTTATCCTTTTGAAGTCTTGCCAATCTTTCTTCAAGTGTTGGTGGATATCTAAGATCTTGTAGTGCTTGTTTAGCCTTTTCAAATCTTATATAAGCATCCAAATAATCGAATGATAAATCGTTGAGCCAGGCCACGCCCAGCAGTAGACGCAGCAGACCCGGAGCGGGCACGCGTAGAGGAGCGCGCGGCGTCGGCTTTGTGACCAAATTTTCGTACCACCAATCAGGGGTACCATGGAGGGAGAAACAAGTAGTATCATCATGGCCAGATTTATGGCAGTGAGAGCAGACGAGATTACCTCGGGAAGGACGAGACATAACTGGACCGCGACCCCGACCTTCTGTGCGAAGAGCAAAGCCAACGACTTCTGGCTTCTCGTCCTTAGTGCGAGTGAAACCTCGCACACGTTCCTCTTGAGAAACCTGCTGGAATGCCTTATTGAGGGTAGGCAGCGGATCTTGAGCAAGCAAAGAGGAACGAAGAGTTCCATAATAATCAGAATAAAGGCCAAAGAGAAATTGGTGAAGATGGTCATTATCGCGACGTTGTTGTAAAAGAGGACCAAGATCACCACATTTACAAACAAGAGGGGGCTCGTGGAGAGCCAATTCATCCCACAAAACTTTTAATTTACCAAAATACGTGGCTACGGGCATTGTTTTGGTTTGTTCACATCGAATAATTTCAGATTTGAGTTGATGTATACGAGTGCCATTAACAACCGAGTAACGTTCGTGGAGGTCATCCCACAAAGTTTTAGCATTGTCATAGTAAGAAAGTGTAGAACTAACCTCGGGATCAATAGTATTGGTAATCCAGGAAACCAACATGTAGTGAATGGTGTTCCAGTCATCCTCCGTACATGGTGGCGTGGGAACGACGATGGATCCGTCGAGGAATCCATATTTTCGGCGAGAGCAAAGAGCAACTCGAATGGCACGAGCCCAAGTGTCGAAATTATCGGCTTTCAGACGAGCCGGAGTAATAAAATCACCAGGACGATCTTGAGGTCCTAAAAAAAATGGTGAATTGGGTTCAATTTTTGGTTGAGAGGGCGGTGGCTTTGGTGTATCGTCACCGGCCATGTTAGCCGTAGGTGGCTAAAAATTTGAGTTAGAGTGATGGTTTGTAAAGTTGGGTGGCTCTTGATACCATGCTAGAATTAGGGTAAGCTTGTGTGTTTCATTAATCAGCAAAGAATATATATATACAAGAGAATAAGGAAACCCTTACTAACTAGGAAACAATCAAAGTAATCATGCCTAAATATATACCGAGAATATTGCCTAATAATACTCTAACATTTAGCCTTTTCAAATCTTATATAAGCATCCAAATAATCGAATGATAAATCGTTAAACTCCATAGCACTGAAACTGATGCAATCTGCCAGGATTTTGCAACGAAAGTAATTGCTCGTTGTGAAGTTGTTATAACTCCAAAACACCCGAAATTTTTACAGAACTTATCCCTATATGTATTAAACACACGACCAAAATTTCATGCAAAAATTCGAAGCCAATTGTTCGCAGTTTTAATTCTCACAAAACTGGTCCAGAATAGTTCGGTTTGATCAATTATCTTAAACGTGCTCGACTAAATAGCAAAACTTCTTCAAAAATTATGAAACTTTCCAGTCTTAAACTAGAAAAAAAGTAGTCCAATTTTAAGCCAAGAAACTCTCAAAAATTCATTGTATGCTAGGAGAACCAATTGCTCAAAGTTTACCTGATAACTGCTCGAATCTGTCAGGAATTTTCATCAAAAGTTTCTACTTGCTGTGACATTGTTACTGATCGGAATAACACGAAATTTTGACACGACAAACTTGAATATGTCTTCTTTTACCATACAAAATTTCAGCACGATCCAAGCTTACACGCGCCCTCAAGCTCTGATACCAACTGATATGAATTTCGAATCCGAAAATTCACAATGTTTACCCTAGGAATAAAGTGACGTTTTTTTATGTGTTTTTATGAAGGAATGCTGAAAATAAGAAACAAAAATAAAGGATAGTACTCTTGATTCTCGCAGGTATAAGAGGGTATCTTCCTAATCGCAATTAGAAGATGAATACAAGTCGCAACAAGTATTGTTTTGGTTAACAATCGAAATAAGCAACGCTCACAATTCTCAAAATCAGTCTCTCCCTTTTTTATTATGGACTAGGCGCCTATTTACAATAAGGGCAGCAAGAAACCCTTGCCCTAGGAATGCATTACATCACACGCCAACTAGCAAATATTTTAAGGAAAGTTTCCCCTAATCTTAAGCCTAGAATCTAGCTCAATTTAAGGAAACTCAAGCATAAGGAAAGATGCTCAAGACTTTCCTAAAATGCCTAGAATCACACGCCTAACCCTAGAGCTATTACAACTCAGATTTTCGGCTCTTATTACAACCAACTAAAATAAAAATGACTCAACGACATTAACTAATTTAACTAACAAACATAATAAAAGACATATTTTTGTTACATGTAAAACCTTTACTTTAAGAGTAAAGTAAAACCATGCAACAACCTAAGAAAGCAAATTCAAGATAGTCCGACTTGCATCATCATTTGAAATATATATGATTGTGCCTAAAGAAAAAATTAAGAATTTATCCATAATGTTATACATATAAATTTCATCTAAGAGGGCTTGAATTTCCAATTATAAATTAAAACATCTATTTGAATTATAATTATTGTGAGAGCCTAAATCCTAGGGTTGGGGAAAATTGACCTAACTCGTCGTTTATCGAACCCAACAACCTGAAATAAGCAGGTTTTGGGTTGAGATTTTCGACCCATTTACTTACCCATTTAAATAAATGGGTTTGGCTAAGGTTGACATTTTCAACCCGGTATTAATCTGCTTTGACCCGTTTGACTCATTCATATATAAATTTTCTATAATTTGTTTTGAAATTAGTGAAAATTTAATAAGTACTAATTGTAGAATTAATATACTTTTATTGTTGAAAAATAATTAGTTTTAATTAAAATATAATAGTAGGGAATATATAATTGGGTTAAACGGGTTAAATGAGTAACCAGATTAATAATTAGGTCGGGTCACGGTTGAGTTATTCAATCCTTTTAATAAAAGTAGGCTTCTTAGCATGAGAAAATGATAACATTGTAACAGGCTATATATATATATATAATGTTCCAAGATCCATGAAAAAGGATATTATTGTGGATCATATGGTCAAGCTAAAAACAGGTGCAATTAGCGAGTGGTTTGATTAATCACTTAGATATTGAAATTTTTTGTTCTAAAATATAATAGTAGGAATTATATAATTGGATTAAATGGGTTAAATGGGTAACCACATTTATAATCAGGTCAAGTTAGGGTTGAATTTTTCAATCTGTTTCATAAAAGATGACTTATTACTTATTAGCATGAGAAAATGATAACATTGTAACACAATGATACATGATAAATATATTACATGCTTCACGATCCATGGAAAAGCCTAATAATGTGGATCATATTGTCAAACTAAAAAGGGCAACAATTAGCGATTGGTTTGACTAATCACTGAAATATTGAAATCTTTTTTTCTAAAAAGAAAGGAACAAAACCTACAAAACTCATTTGATAAGAAAAATTACAATATTATAATAAAATCTACTAAATGTTTTTTTTTATATTATCCAATGTTATTTACAAATTTTAAATACATAAGTTTCAAAGGTATTTTATCTGTTCTCAAATAAACTATATTTTTGTACTTAATGTAAAATTCTTTGATTCGGTCCTATCATATTGTTCTTACATGGTTAAGAATTTGGTGTATTTAATTAGAAGAGTCACATGGTGAAATGAGTTTACCAAATGCATACCGTACTTATATTATTGACATCAGTCACTTGAGTAAAGCAATGGGCAGAGTGAAGACTTTTTCAGTCAAGTATTATTTTTTAAAAAGGTTGGTCACGTGTTCCGACATAATATTAAGGCCCTGTTATTTTGGACTTATTTTCGCCCGCTCGCAGCTCGCCTCGGCTCGGACACTCTGTCATGTTCAACTTTCTCGCAGTTTAGTTTAGTTCAGTTTCTCGCAGTTTAGTTCAGTTCAGTTCAATTTCTCCTAGTCGAAAAGAACGGGGTCTAACTACATCAGTCATTGAACAAACGAGTCTTGAGCCAGTTTAAAATATTCTTAATGCACGACATAATTATGAAAACTTTATACGAGCTAATATATTTACACCTTGATTTTAGGAGAAACATCTTACAATCTTACATTAAAAAAAAAACAAAAAAAATCCCACGCAATTTGCAGGGGTAGAAAAAAACTAGTATAATAAATAAAAGCTTGCAGCACACTCTCTATAAGTACGTGTAGCGGCGTAGATGCTTGTAATTTCATTCAATCAAGGGTTTTTTGTCAGAAATGACCTAATAAAATACAAGTTTTATAGGGAAGGACCTAATAAAAAATTTTTTGTCTAAAAGGACCTATTAAAATACTTTCGATTGTTAACAGGAACCATTTTATGAATTTCAGGCCAAAATTACTATATTCCGGCGTTGACTTTTTGCAATTTGGACACCACAACTACATTTGACAGGAATTTTATTGTTTGAAGATGATTTCGCAGACATTTTCCTTCAATTTCTGAAAAAAAAAATAGAGTTTTTTTGCCTGAAATTCATAGACTGATTCCTGTTAACAATCGAAGTATTTTAATAGGTCCTTTTAGACAAAAAAAAATAATTTAAGGTCATTCCCTACAAAACTTGTATTTTATTAGGTCCTTTCTGACAAAAAAACCCTTCAATCATTGATAATAATAAGATTGTCTGAGGGTTGGTACACCAGCTTATGTCTGAGGGTATATTTAGATCAAGATTGTCTGAGGGTTGGTACACCAGCTTATGTGAAACCCATCTGAGGTAGTTGCATTGATAAAATTTGGGTCATTAGGCTGATAAATCCTGTTGTTGAATAGACAAAGGAGACGTCTAGATTCTTTTTGTTTGATATTCTTTCTTCAATGTTCACCATTTCTGCTCAGACTTTTCCAGAAATCTAACCTCTTTTAAATGCAGCTTATAATCGCATTGGTGCAATACTGATGAACTCAACAAAAGCTTTGCTTACCATTGGAATTGTGAAGAATCTAGGACAAGAGCCAAAGAATTATCATAATGAAACTGCAAATGTCAAGAAAGGGATATGGATCCTAGGTAAAACAAACTTTCCATGTTTTTATACCTTTTTCAATTCTGAAAAACAATCATTTTTTTAGGAAAATTTTGTTGTCAAAAGATCTTTGGTTGTATGATGAACGTACCGAACTTCATTCTGGAACTTTACGCTCAATTTGTTTGGGTTAACCAGTGTCAGTTCTGACCTTACCGATTCTTAGCTAGATTTGCACAAAAATAAAGTTCGTACTGGAACGTACAAGTGTCAATTCACAAAAATAAAGTTCATATCCTGCATTCCTGCTTAGTGATTGCATCAGTATGTGTTTGTTAACCAATTTGGATATTGATTTCCTTTTCAGATTTGATGGTTTCCAGTGTCTATCCCTCTACAGGAAATCTGGCTAGACGTAAGTAGCTAGATTTGCTCAAGTTAGACGTCAATGAACTTTCTGGTTTTAGAGTCACATCTTATTGGTTGCTTTAATTGTATTGCGCACAGGTCATACGCTAGTATTGGATGCTAGGCATGCAGAGGTCTTACTACCTGATGCTGGAGAAAAAGAGTGGAATTGGCAACAGGAGGGGCGGCTTTTAGTTACCGCGGCTTGTGAGAATAGTCGATTGTCAATATTTGACGCAAGATACCTTGACACTCCGAAAATTGCAGGTATGCATATAGTTTAACGACATTCTTCTAATATTTGATACTTGCATTACGAACATGTTAACTATTGGAAATACTGATGAATACCTATTCTTAATGTCCAAAATGAAATAAGTTCACTTATTCTCCTATTGCCAAATTGCTCAACATTAATGGACTAAACTCAATGGTGAAAATCAGACTTGCCCCTGTACGGCTGTACAGCACATGGTTCACTTGCAAATCAAGCATGATGTGTAGAAACAATGCATCTTATTTGCTTCAAGGGCAACAGTATACTAAATACCTTGTCCATGTATGAGCACCAGCCACCATGTTTGGTAGAAATTAAACCAATCTGAAATCACTACATTGCCAGATTGCTCATTGTGTACAGAGGAATTCTGGTTTCATGTTGAGGATTGAACCGATCCATTTTATACAAAAAAGAATATCTAATAGGAAATGTTTCAACTTTGACTTACAACAGTAAAGAGTGTAGTAAGTATCCATCATCATATTTGTAGCGAGAGAATATATCATAGTTAGCATTTAGCATATCGCATATCGCATATCGCATATCGTGTTGTTTACTTCCATTACAATACTTCACTTTCTTTTCTATCATTGAAGAATTTTTTGAATCTCCGGCAACATGGCCTATTTCTCAATGGATTGGGGGTGGTGAATCGATGATGGAGACCAAGAAACTGACCACCATTCATGGAGCCTCAACTTGCATAAGCATAACTGACCTTGGTCTTCACCCTCGTGACAGTAAGAATCCTAAATGTCTATTTTCCTTTTTTTTTTTTATAAATCTTTCATCTTTAGTCCTAAATTCTGTTTTGAAATATGCAGAGATATTTATATTGTGTAAGGCTCGAAGATCTGAAGCCAAAGAAGCAATTGGTCTCAGAATTGAGGTGCATATACATGCATTTCACGTACATGACTTTATTTAGCTTTAATCAACACTTCATATTCAATGCTTTACCCTCAAGATTTAGAGTTTGTATTGTTCAAGTAGAGACTAGAGAATATGGGGAGGAATCTAGACTTGGAAAGTTTGGTAAAGATGATGAAGATGTTGATGAATTCTTTTAGAACAAGGTGGCCCTAATGAGGTTATCCCTTTTGTGACATCCCTTAAGGAACAGGGATTATGTTTTTAAGGCAAAGGCAAAGGCAAAGGATTTTGGTAATGCTTTTGTTAAATATAACAAAGGAATCAAGTGTTTGTGTGCTGCTACTCCAGCTATATGTGATGAGTGATGACAATGCTTACTTCGAGTAACAAGAGTTGAAATTAGTTCGCGAGTCGCAAGTCAAACCCAATGTCTGGGTATGTAAACGAAGACCAACAGATTGAGGTGCTTTCTAATTGTTTGTCCCGAATTGAAAGCATGGCAAGTAATTTGACTGCTAATATACACATTAAACATAACTTGTGTGTATTTTTGCACTCGGGTAAAAAAACCTAATACTCATGCGATTAGGATTATTTTTCCAAGTCCAAAACTTAATAGAGTTGCAAATAATACATAACTCTACTAAAAAATCAACATATCTAGCAACACGGTGATTGTCAACTAATTGCTAAACCAAACTCAAATTCGAGACCTTGTCATAATTAAACACTTCAAATCGTGTACGTGACACTGTCTCGATGGGGAATTTGTAAACACTAAATATTTATTAGTATTTTATATTAAAATAAATTTATTATTATTGAGCTAAAATAAATATAATTAGCTCTATTTAATTATTTTAGCCCACTCAAATAAGATATCCAAGTTAAATTAAACAAATATAATTTGGGTTCTAAAATATTTGAGTCAGTCCATATTACTAGTCCAAATAAGATGGTCAAATGGCAAAGGTTAAAAAGATTTCCAAGTCATAAATGGGGCCGCCCGTAAACTACCAAGTCAATGGATGGATCTCCATTCCCTTTAAATAGACCTCTTCTCCTTCAGTTGAGGGGATCGGAAAATCATTATTCTCAAGAGCTCGTAAAATTATCTTAGAATTCTCTCTACAAATATTCAACAAGCACATCAAATCCGCGCCGATTGTTCCAAAGACACTCAAACATATTCGATTGAGATTGAAGTTTTTGTCAGCCCTCATTCGTATACATTCAAACGAAACTCTAACTCAGGTTGACATTAACAAAACGTCATCCCGCACTCAAACTCCAAGTTGACATCAACACGTGTCACACTCCAGCTGCGGAATAGAATCAGAGGACTTAGTTTATTTTTATTATAAACTGTCTACAAAGATTGTACTCAATACATTATTGAAATAAAATTTCTTTGTTACTTTATTTCTTGTCTTATTTATTTTGACTCGAAATTTATGTATACAGGCACGCTATACTCGTAGCCCTTTAATTGAATTAGGGCAAAAAAAGCACTGCTAGAAGATTGGTTTAAAAATAATATCAGAAAAAGGATAATTAATCCATATCTTTGAATTCAAAGAGGCTGGATTGCATAGAGGAAGTTTTGATTTGTGTGCGCATGGAGCAGGGAAATTAATCGGGACTTAGGGTTTTGAAAATTTAGAGATATTAACATTCAAACATTTACGTTGGTAAGCTTGAACTACTAAAAAGAAATGCAATTAGTGTTGGGATGGTGTGGAGACCACCACTGCCACCACCATCATGGTGTTAGTGGCGACTACCGCATGCAACAACAACCATCAGCCAAAGACAGAGACCTATAGCATGAGAGAGAGCGAAAGTGAATCTACTCAAACAAAGAAGTTGAATCGGCAAGGCGGCAACGTGTCTTCCTTTCAAAAATCAAATTTTTTTTGTAAAACTTACTTATTCTTACTTTTTACATGGAAAGTTGTTGCCACATTTAATACTAGTGTTTTATGCACGTTATGCGTGCAGCAACATTTTGGACATAACAATTATTCAATAGTATAATAAACCAAAAAACGAAAGTCCGTATCTAAGTTCACCTCCATTTTGTGAATAAGAAATAATACAATACTTACAAATAGTATAAAAAAACACTTTAATAAATAAGTATAAGTAATGAAGTTGCATCTTTAACTAATGTTTATTGTCAAAGCTCTAAACAGCCCATGAACCATGACAAAAAGAGACAGAGTTAATGCAGTCCTTTCTCTCTCTCTGTGATCTCTCTCCAATTCTTAGCTACTCCCCCAATTCCCAAACTCATCTCTCTCAGTTTCGCGCAATTATTTTTCTCTCTCAATTCAACTGAAACAATGCAGTCCTCACTTTCTCTCTCCTTTTCATCATCTTCCTAAATATCCCCCAAATCAAACCACACACACTCGAGTTCTCCGCTAAACCTCTCAAGCTCCGCTTTTGTGGACTTCAAAGAGAAGCACTGAGTTTCTCATTGAGTTCTCGCGCGAGTTCAGCTCCAAAGTCATCGAGTTCACTCTCTTGAGACCTTGGATTATGATATCATCATCATTGGAGCTGGCTTTGACGGTTATGGCGCTGCTCTTCATGTCGTCGATAAGGTATTTTTGAATATCGATTTGATGGGCTGAAATTCGATTATGCGCACAAACTTTTGATTTTCATATCTGGGTTGAAGTATTTTTTTTTTCTCAAATTCTTTTCAATATCTGGGCAAAAAAACAGTTCGAGTTGAAATATTTTTTCTCAAATTTTTTAATATATGGGCACAAATTTAAAGTTATTTTTGACAAAAAAATTTCTGACCATTTCTGATGTAATTTTAATTTTAATTTCAACTATATTTGAATGAAATTTTATATAAATTGTAATTTGAGGTTTTTTTTTAAAAAAATTCTAACACAGCACATGTTCGTAAGATTTACTGTAATTTGAGTTTAAATTTACTCGAACATAGTACATATTTTTAAGATTTACTAAACATAAAACATTACTCATACTTTTATTTTCAATAACGAACTGCATACCTGATTAACAACAAAATATCCGCAAATTTGAGAATGTCGTATCTGAGAATGCCGTGAAGCTCTAATCTATGAGGAGAACTGATTTTTTTTTGGGGTTTGTGTTTGTAATTGATTTTGTATTATGGAAAAATTTATTTGAGTTTGAATTTGAGTTGTCTCTGTGATGAAAATAACATGTATTTTTTTTTGTTATTATCTGTGGTAGTAATGTTTGGTAAGTTCTTCATTATGAATCTTTTTTATTAGCAAGTTTATGTGATTGATATTTATATGAGTTGATTGGGTTTAATGGAGATTTGATTGATTTTTTTTGGCAAGTTTATGCATGGAATTGGTTTAGAATAACTGCTCGCGGTTGTATTTGGAATGTAATATTTTTGTTGTGGAGGGGCAATTAAGTAAATTCCTAAGGGGACACCATTGCTCCTCCCTTGACTTATATAATAGAGATTTGTACTTACAAGTATATATATTTATCTTTCCAATACAAGTACTACAAATAATTAAAGTAAATGATAGTTTCCTTAATTCTTGTGCAAAAATGAGAAACAAGCAGTATAAATTCGGACGGATGGAGTATTGTATTACATTCACTCTCTAGTCTTGAGTGTGCACTTTAATACAAGTATGAAGATTTTGACAAAGGGATTCCCTATTATCTTACCCTAATTAGTTGTTTCCACGCCTTCTCCATTCACAATATGATATTTATCTATCGAAGGGGTGTGCTTGGAGGATATTTATAGTACACCTGGGTACACCCAAGACTATTTTTTCCAAATGAGCGAAATGAGCAAATGAGCGAAATGAGCAAATGACAAAATGAGCAAGCATTTCTACTCATTTAAGAAAATGAGCAAACACTTTTGCCCAAATGAGCAAACTTTGTCATTTGCTCATCATCATCTTCCCCATCAGCAATTCGCTCATTTCTTTCTCGCTCTTCAATCATTCTAAATGAGCATAAATGCTTGACTCATTTGAACATTAGCCAACTAAGCAAAATAGCCAACTATCCCATCTTTCGAACCCCAGCAATGTAACACCAAACTCAAACTAAGCTCAATTATACAAACAAAAGTTATGAACTTCCCTCAGTAATCAACAGATCCATTCACGTATACAGATCATAAACAACCCCACAAACTCCAAAATCAGTAAAAAAACAGAATTATCAACAAACAAAAATAAACCCCATTTCACAAACAACCCCCTAAAAAAATTAACAATTACCCAAACCATCAAATTACACCACCATCATCATCTCGAGTCCGCATCATCATCATCTTATCGTTCATCTCGCAAATTTCAGATCTGGAAATTTCTTTTTTTTCGCAAATTTCAGATCTCCATTGTTGTGTTTGGAAGGAGGAGAGAGAGAAGAATTGAAAATCAGATTTTTCCGGCGAGAAAGAATTGAGAAAAATGAGCGATTATTGCTGATGAGGAAGAAGATCATCGTTGAGTTGAATTCTCCATTGTTGTGTTTAGAAGGTTTGGAAGGAGGAGAGAGAGAAGAACTGAAAATGAGCAAATCAGATTTTTCTTTTGTCATTTAATGCCGCGGAAATTACCAACGTGCCCCTGAAGTTCTAATTTATTACAAAAATACCCCTGGGTGTACCATGCTCATGGTACACCCGAGTGTACCATGAGTGAACTCGTGTGCTTGCTTTTAGAGTAATAGAGTACGAGAATAAAAATGTTACTCCTTCCATTCCTTTTTTGTTGTTCCTACTATTACTTTTACAATCTCTAAGAAAGAACTTTGACCATAACTTTTTATTAATGCATACAGTATAAATTATAAAAAATTCAGCTTTATATAAGTACTATTGTCAACAAATTTACCGAAATAATGCATTAAATTTTCAAAGTTTAACTATAAAAAGGAACTAAGAGAGTACAATTTCAAATGATAAAAGTTAACCCTTATATCTTTAGAAAAACTCCCCCTTTAACTTAGATATTATGCTTTATTTTATAATAAAACGATCCTCTTACAAAGTAAATCATAGATAATTATATTTAATGCATAGATAATTTACTTTTGGCACTTGTATGAAATATTAGAATTTAATTAAAATGGACATTTTCATCATGATAGTTTTAGGGGAATGCATTTTTCATTCTTAACAACATTTGACTACAGTAAAACTTTCAACTTTCTTAGTTCCAGCAAATCTTAAGTGGACTGGATCCACAATAATTTATTGAGCACACAGACTGACTATATCAAACAAAAACTAACTATATCAAAGAAAATCGACTATATCGTACAAAAGGTGATTATATCATACGAAAACAGACTACATCGAATATCAAACAAAAACCGATTATATCATACATTACTTGGCGCACCTGGTCCATTAAAGTTTTTTATTCTTAGTTTAGTTGGCAAAATAAAAAAGACACAACATAATTCTCTTTCACCCAAATTTTTTGACGAGGAAATTAAAATATGTCCCTTTCTTCCACCTCTTTCGATCCCTCAATCCAAACAAGTAACAACTCGACTAACACATACCAAGTGCTATAGAAAAAAGAAAAAAGAAAAAAAAAAAAAGGAATAACACAGGAGTAAAAGCAAATTCTCAGCATAAGGGTGAGTTTATCCCTCACACTCAACTTCAAACTGTGCCACATGAGTTTTCCACTAATTTTTAATTTCTACAGACTTATTTCAGACTCATTCCAATTTTATACTTTATTCCTCAGACTCTATTCAGACTCACTCCACAAAAAAGAAGAAGACACATGTCATTTTTATACTGGCCAAAAAAATATCCATTGCATAGCAAGAGTCTTGAGAGGAGTCTTGAATATCAAAACCCAACCCAAGACTCTCTCCAAGACTTTACCCAAATATAGCTTAGTCTTGTTGAGTCTTGCCACAAGACTACCCTCAAGACTCCCCTCAAGACTCCCAATATTCTCACTCTAATGTTACATCCCACTAGGGACACAGCCTACTTTTTCCGACCCTTGTTCTTCTTTCGGGAAACCGTAATCCACTCATCCACCTCCATATCTAGGGAATATACCTCATGATTTGGACCTGGTGAATCTATCATCATGCTTGGACCTACATCATTACCTGGAATATCATCGTCGTCATAATCACGACCCTTGGTAGCCTGCAACAAGACAAAGATACAAGTTTCAGCAATTTGAAGCTGCACACTTGAGAACAAGACATGAATATATAAAACTTCTCAACGTAATAAGCATGAAACCTCATTAACAAGACAAGAAACACCAACGCAGGACAGGTAACTTTAATCTATCTAAAGTCTAAACTAAAGCTACAAACCCAAGGAAAACATATAAATATAAAAAGAAAGGAGTGACAAAATAACCACCACCAGTATTGGGGTCGAGAAACACCATCACCCGATAAAAGCGAACCGGAGTGACGATTTGGCAAGGCATTAAGTTCATTGGTGACAAAGATGAAATCAATGAGATCAGAAGGCATCACTTTACAGTTATCGAGGGGGAAAGAAAAAGACCATCAGTGTGTTTAAGGATCATCAGTTCCTCATGAAATGGATGCAACAATGGCCTGGAAACTAGAGTCTTTACTTCATCCAGTATGTGTGTGTAAGACCAATATAGGAATATTCCTGCATAAGAGACCAAGAACTATAGAAGGCATAGTGCAGCAACAAAGTGAAGGCCATCACATGCAATTTGGGTCAATAGATTAGAGAGTTATATCCCCTTCACAAAATGTTATGTTTTAAAAACACCCAAGATATTTTTTAATGCAAGAATATCATTTGAAAAAATGCATTTCTCTGTTCCATTTTCATTACAATATATTTCCTTTCTCCCATTATCATGAAACCTATACACTTTGGGACCAACCAAAATTACGCATGTAGCTGAAAACACATACTTAGGAGTGCACCCTAAAACAACTGTTGCTACATAGAGGTGCTCAATTTTACTAGCCGAAAACTCAAATTTTGACATAAAAAAAACGAAGTTAAACGAATATACTGACTAGTTTCACAAAAAATGTCTCTCTAAACTTATCATGTATTGCTAAAATCAAACTTTATATAAACAAATTGTAAGATTCTTAGTTTGAAAAAAGGATCCCTAGAGCCTAGGCGCGAGTTAAAACGCAAAGGAGCACCCATATGATAGGCAAGGCGCACTTATTTTCCATAATTATTTCGTCTTTGTGGTATTGAATTTACAATTAAATCTAAGTAAAATTAATATAGTACAAATAAAACCGCCTTCGGAAAAGAAAAAGGAACTCACATGCCTGTTTGATCAGGGGCGCAGCAGCGGAGGACTGGGTCACCTCCTATCTTACTTCAGTAATTCACCAGGCAACATAAAAGGAAAGGAAAAATAGATGTGGAAGTAAAAGCCTAAGGCCTAAAGAGGAGGGAAGTATGAAAGAAAGGAGAGCAGAAAAAGAAAAGAAGAAAGAATAGACAAGAAAATCCTCTCAACTTTCCTGGGATCCTCTCCGCCTCCCTAAGTCAGCTGGGCGTCTCAACTTGAAAAACTTATTCCTTTGGCATAAGGCTGATGTCATAAAACTTCTTTGGTCTTTAGCTCATAAAAGGGAGGCTCTAGGTGAGGTGGGTTGACAGCCACTATACAAAGGAAGACCTGTATTAATACTATGCCTATTCCCAACAGTTTTTCCTGGAATCCCAAGAAGATATTAGGGTGTAGAGAACTAGTACAACAGGCTGGTGGGTGGATTAGTGTCCGCAGTCACAAACAGGTTCACCATCAGTACAGTGTGCAACATTCTAATGGGTGATTTTCCAAAGGTCTCGGGGGAATTAAAGGGTGACTTGCAACAATTGGCTAATCCTATGATAATTTTCATCACTTAGCTAAGCCTTCACAACAGACTTCCTACTACTCCCAGGCTAACCCGGCTTTCCATTCCCGCATGAAACATAAAGCACTTGCATTTCACTTTATCCGTGAACAAGTTCAAGCTGGTATTTTGCGAGTCACCCATGTTCCCATCAGTGATCAGCTTGCGGATACACTCACTAAACCGTTTAGCTCGAACCCAGTTTGATATACTCATGTTTCTCGTCTTGGCCACGGGTCTTGCGGGGGCATCTCATGTCTCTCGTCTTGGCCACCCGTCTTGCGGGGGCATGTAAAGGACTCATTGTCATCCGTATCACTCTAGTGAAGCTACAATCAAATGTTTGTTAGTAGTTTGTTATATTTGTTGTAATCCTATCTTATCTCTATGATCAAATGGTTTGTTATATAATATATATCCTAATATCTAGGACTACTTACTCACGTATAATTAGCATGCTAGTGTATATCAAACCTAATCTTATATTCATGGATGAACTAAGTATTTATGGGGTAAGGTTACAACTTAAAAGTAACATATGATAATGCAACATTTCACTCACAAAAAAGGTGAATCATGGATACTCGATGGAGAGGGACTTCTATATCTCATAAAAAGAAAGATAAACAACGGATGGAGAGGGACTTAGGAGAAGAAATAGGAAAATCAATGAGTCATGGTAAAGGGATGATGATGATGGAATATCTTAAATTGCAATATGCTCTACGGCAAAGTAGAACTCAACATGAGTTTGACAGTTATGAGGGAGTATATAACAGTGTAGAAGAGGTCTATACAGTGATGGAGGTAGTAGTATTAACCAGCAAATGAATCGATCGGCATAAGTTTGGTACTTTGGATTTACAAAGGCAAGATATGTGGGCTTTGAATCGGCATTAACAACTAAGATCTCGTGAAGTAGGATTAGAAAAGGAATGCCATACTAAAAATTTTAAAAAAAAAAAAAAAAACAAACAAAAATTAGTGCTAATCTTCTCAAGGCAAAGTTCCTTGCCCTCTCTTCTATTGACTATTTCGTTTATTTTCTTCTAAGTCCCTAGTTCTTACTATGATGATAATAGTAGTCTTAGTTGTTGGAGTCATTTCTTTTTGTTAATCATGTGTTCTTTGTTGCCTTTTGTAATATTTTTGTTTGTTACTTTCATACTGACAATATAGTATGATAATCTTCATATGACTAGTAAATATTAAACATTAGATTAAATATTAAAAATTTCCAATATATCACTTCCTTTGTTTCTTAATAGATGCATCACATTTACTGGCACACTTGCCGATGCACAACTTGGACCATCAATATCTTCAATTATATATTATTAAAAATTATTAAAAAAAATGTTCTAAATATATACATTAAGATTAACCCAACAACAACTAAAATACTGACATTTGTTTTAATAAAAATAGTAATTAAATATGGTCAAAGTTGATATCCAGATAGTGTCAAAAATCAATATAATGCATCTATCAAGAAACGAAAGAAGTATTATACTAGCATAATCATATTGGCCTACAATCATTAAATCACCTAAAAAGACTAGAAACCAAATTCGTGTAGGAACAAGAACGACGCGGTCTGTGACAACCGTATCATTTCTGTTCCCACGACACCACGTCCACATTTTTGTACCATAGTAGCATTCATAACTTCATCCACAATAAATGATCTACGCTTTACATGGAGAAACATTACCTCTATCACATGCCGATCTGGCTTCACTTCCCTAAGCCTTTGAATTGATTGATAGTTTCCTTCTAAGCACTCTTCATGCATAATCATCAAGTTTTCTGCCACCTATGATGTTTTAACAGAATTAATTCCAGATTGGAATATAGAATAAACTTTCCAAAAAAAAAAAAATCCTACACAATCAAATTGAAATGAGAAATAACCTCCCATCTAGCGGAATTACACAGATGGATTCCATGCCTTCATAAAGCAAATCTTCCAAATCGTCAATGTATAGAGGTTCTGAGAAGGAGAAGTGCATGTACATAAGAACTAAAGCTTAAATCAAGGACACTATAATGTTGTATACTACGAGCAATAACTTATATATCCTCCTTAAGGTTTGATAACTAGACTTAATATCAGGAAGTGGCTATAATTATTACCACAAATAAAAGCCAAACAAAAATCAGTGTCATTTATGTCTACATTTCACAAAATCATCCACCACAAGTAGGAACTCGCAAAGATGTTTACATATCCCATAAAAAAGCCCATAGTTGAAAAGGCATCCGTTTATTTTAAGGGATACCAAGATACACCATATGTATGATAGTAGCTGAAAAGTATACCCTCTAAAATTCAAAATCAACTCAAAAAGAGCAGGGGAGCAAATGATTCAGCAGAAATTCCTCATCTTTTTTATGTTTCTAGACATGTTGGCTAAGTAAATAGGTGAAACAATAGTTCAACTTTTATGACAAAATCAAAACTAAAATATAGAAAAAAAATTAAACACGACGATATAACAATCGGAAAATCATAATTCTAAGTTGAGAGACACCCCCGCCCGCCACTAAAACAGGGGAACTAAGAAGCACATATACCTTTGTCCTTAGGCTGGCAGAAGAAACTGAGAACGGAGGACTCAAAAACGACTGCCTTTTCACGAGTATAAGTGCCTCCCAACCCACGAGCCACTGCATCTTGAAGAGTTGTCCAATGTAAGAATTCAAGTGATACCCCTTCTTGCAATTGCTTAAGGGCATCTGATGTCAGCTTCAATCTCTTTGACGCTTCCATCGCCAGGTGAGCGCGCTGCTATAATGAAGGACCTCAGACCTCCAAAGTTTGTTAATGCTGAAACTTAAAAATAATATAATTAAAAAATAACAAATAATTAGTGTACAACCAATAGCTTCAAAAGTTCATTCTCTCAGTGAGGTTCGATTTCTTGCCCCTAATAGTCCCCTGAGACATAATGATGTTAAATATTATCAAAGAGCAACATATAAGAACTTTTTCTAGCAAGCATCGGATTGGACCCGCATAACATATAGGGTCACTCTTCATCGATTCTATTATGTTTGTTCGTTCCTATTTTAAGTCCAGTTTTTCTTGCACCCACATAAACCTTATGTTTGTTTACTTGCCTCACACCCTCTAAAATAGTCTTCTCTTTCATGCAGAAGTGAAGATCGACTTGGAAAGAAAGGGATAATGTGGGTGATGAGCCCTGATTATTTAAAATCTTACATTCACCAACAAAGAGAGCTATAACAAGTTAATTCTTCACCACACTGTTAAACGAGTCATACGCATCCACTCACTACACCAAATGAAATTGCAAGTAAAGAGCAATCATGAGTGGAGGCCTCAAACACATGCATGAGGAATATGAATTGTGATAGTAAAACATGTTGAAGATACATCACACATGTTGAAGAAAATCACCAACTAGCAATGTTGGTACACATCAACACATTGTTGTCACTGATGGAGTTTAAATACAAGTTTTAGGGGCAAAGGAACGGAGGCGAAAAGGAGGGAAGTGACGGAGAGAAAAAAAAAAAAAAAAAAAGGAAGCTTACATTTTCCCGCCAAATATCTTAAAAAATGGAAAGATTAATTTATTAAGGAAGAAAAAATATGGATCCTCTGAATTCACTCCCCTTCCCTTCCCCGACCTTGTATCCAAACAAGGGAAATTGGATCCTCACTCGCCCTCTGCTCCTTTTCCCTTCAAATCCCCTTATAAACAAGCTTGTAGGGTGAGTCTAGTTGGTGATTTTCTTCAATGTGTGATGTGCTACAATAATTCATTCTCCTCATGCATGTATTTGAGGTCTCCATTCTTGATTGCTCTTTACGTGTAATGCCATTTGGTGTACCAAGTGGATGGGTATGACTGGTTTAATAGTATGGCGAAGAATAAATAACTTCTTATGGCTCCCTTCGTTGGTAAATGTACTTATTTCCCCGCGAATAAATATAAATCAATGAAACAGGGTTCATAACCTACACTAACACCCTCGCCTTTGAAAGTTGAGCAATGAGTCGAGGTGTCAATGATGATCGGAACCCGACTCAAAAACCTAAGAGCTCTACTAGAATCAAACTCAAAAAACCAACTCGAGCTCAAACTTGGTGAAATCCATATACTTACACCACTTGTTATTAGATCTACCATTTATTCTTTTACCACTATACACCCACTCTGCTTTGGTCATATGTACAAATTGTAACATAAATTTTCTTATCATTTGGTTCCATGAAACAAACATGAATTAAGAAGTTATACTAGAAATTCCAATCACAGGTTTATAACATGTATTTTATCCCTAAAAACCTGAAATAACATATGAGATAAAGAAAAAATAAGTTGAATTCATGAAACAAACAATAACAAAACAACCGCATAAAATCAATCGCAGAATAATCACATGAAGACTGAAGTACATCTTAAAAATCGCAATTTCACATGAAAAATCGCAACAAGTGATCATCTAAACAAGCAGATTCATCTAAGGAACTAAAAAAAACCTGAAACGAGCTTCAGCAATTCGAGCCTCGGAATTTCCGTATGAGTGAGGGAAGCTGAGAGGTTTCTGAAGTGTATGGTTGGGCAACGGCAGGGTATTGTATAACCCATGTAGTTTAGGATTTTTTTTTTTTTTTATGCAAATGGGTCGAAAATATAATTTTTTTTTTTTTTTAGGGGACGAAAATATCAATATATGAATATAACATCCTAAAAGACATAACATACCCAAATTAAATTCTAATATTATTTTCCTAACTTTTATCATTGTCAAGTGGTAGATAATTTCTCCAAACGGTGTTTTATTTTATACTTCCTGCATTTCTTTTTAGTTTACTTAACCAAGAGGAAATATAAAAATACGAGCGACAAACTGAAAAGTGAGAGAAAGACAATAAAATGTGAGTAGATTAAAAGTAAACAGACCAAAAAGAAAAGTGTGTAGATTAATAAGAAATGGAGGGAGTAGCAAGTAAAATTTAGTATTAATAGTATGCAAATTCAGACTTACCATACGTACATTATGAAGATAATAGATAACTAATATTTATTGAAAAAAGTCACTTATATTTCGTAAAAGTTATATTGCGTGCTTTGGGATATACTCTAAGAAAATACTACAAATGATATATGAATATTATCTTTGCATTTTTACTTTAATAAATGATTGAAAGAATGGGAAGATAACCAATAAATCATAATAAAAGTACTAAAATAACAATAAAAATAAAAATATTATTATTATTACCACCACCATCATCATCATCATCAATAGCAAGTGCAACTAGAGGTGTCAAAAACTGGGACGACCCACGGGTGAACCCGCATGCGACCCAGACCCAACCTGTTCCGAGCTGAGAGTGGTCGGTTGGAAAGTCGGCCCATTCCGACCCAGCGTCCACCCGTGCACAGTTGAACCCATGGAATTGGTAACCTAACCTGAACTGGGCTGACCCACGTAGACCCGTGGCCAGTTGCACCCGTGAACAACGACCCAGACCCAACCTGTTTCCGTCCCAAAACTAACCCGCACCCAACTTCACCCGCCAATGACCCAGTTAAACCCACCCAATTATCACCCAACCCAGTTGTGACCCAACCCAGTTGTGACCCAACCCAGTTGTGACTCAACCAAGTTATCACCGACCTAGTTGTGACTCAACCCAGTTATCACCCAACCTAGTTGTGGCCCAACCCAGTTACCACCCGACCCAACTAAACCCGACCAAAAACCATTCTGACCCAATACAATCCGACCCAAAACCATTCCGACCCAACTTCAATAATGAGTAGTTCAACATATATTGTTTTGTTGGTCAATTTTATTTTTTGAACTAGAAAATATTCGTCACTTTTTTTGGTCAAAGTAATTAACAAATATTATTTGTCAGGACATAATTAAGATCTCTAAAAGTATTATTTGGCAAAATTAAGAACTACTAGAAGATGGACGCAAGCAAGTAGCATTTTGCAATATGTTTACTCCATCAGTTATGAAGTACCCAAACAAAACTATAAAAGATCATATTTTATAAAGGTGCATATTCCGTACACTATACAAAGAAAATAAACATTGATATTCACTCTAAAATTTCTAAATTAGCTTTGCAATTTCCATTGTAAAATGTTTTACATCCAACCAAACGGAGCCATAGTGTTAGTGTAATTTTTATAGTGTAGAGTTAGATGGGCAAAAATTTGGTCCATCTATGAGATGGTTATATCACTAATTCAGTACCTACAAGTGGAAAATATACTCTCTTGTTTCAATTCTTTGCAATTAGTGATGCAGATCTAGTGATTTACTAATATTCCCATTGAACAGTGGTATATTACTATCACCTGCACAGGCACCATCCTTTAAGCCATCATCTATGAATTTATGACATTATAGCTTTATTTCATGATAAATTGATAATTTCAAATCCATCAAACTTTTACAAAAATATGAGATATAAGTTTATTTTAGTTATAAGTAATAACTACCTTGACAGCAACCATCGGCCACCGCCATAAAGAAACTTAAACTTGAAATCAACAAAAATAAAATTGAGATCAAAAGATTATAATAGCCAAACCTTCAACCACCAAAAGAAAAAAGAAAGAAAAACAAAAACAATCAAAAACCAAAAACATAGAAGCTTTTCATAATGTATAGAAGGGGAAGTATTTCATCAACCGAAAGCAACAAAACCATATCTTCCATCAAACATTTACATATAAAAAAACAACAAAAGCATCCAAAAAGGAAGGCCACCAAAGAGGCGAAAGCCCAAAAATTCAGAAGAGCAAGCGCTGCCACAGCGCCACCCAAATCTTTGAATCCCCACCAGATCGTACAAGCACCACCAGTAACCCCGAACAACCTTACTCCGCTCCCAGACCTTCGAAACATCACCACAAACCACCACCACTGCGAAAAACCCGAACTTTGAAACATTGCTCTAGGTTGTATAAAGAAATGTAGATTAACCCGAATTAACAGATGTTAACATTGTCAACATTAAAACATAAACATTTAATCTACAAATTTTAAGTAAAATCAAAATAAATAAAAATCTAGAGAAAAATCTGATCTTGAAAACTGAAAATCTAAGAGGGGAAGTAGAAGTACGAAGAATTTTGCGTGACAAACTGAAAATCTGAAGTTGTCTTCGATTTCGGGCGTCTCAAACTTTGACCTCGTCAGATCTGGAAAAGCCCGAGTCTCCGACATCAGTGCTTTGAAATAAGAACTTGAGTAGAGGCAGAGGGTGGTGACAATTTTCCACATTATATTTTGCAAATAACACTGAACTTTATAAACAAACCACTCAAAAAATTTACATACATAAAAGCAGGACTAATCTCTAAAATTATGGTAATAAAGAGAGAAAGTAAGGAGATATACCTTTGTTCTCGGAGTACAAGTAATTACACTTTTTGTTTAAAGGATCAGTGTTATATCAAGCTCCCAACACTCAAATTCCTCAATAAAATAACTCAAATTAGATCCCAAAACTAAATAAAAACTCAAAGTTAACAACTTAAAGCCCCAGATCTAGCAAAGAAAGACCGAAAACAAACTCCAAAAGTGAACAAAAAAAAAAGAACAGAAAGAAAAGAGAAATATAATGGTCATGTTAGCCGGCTTGTTGATCTTTGACAGAGGTTGGTGGTGAACAAGAGAAGTGGGTCTTGGATGTTGGGGTCTAATGGTCCAGGGAGATTCACAAGGAAAGAGAAAGAGAAAAAAGAAATCAAAAACTTTACCTGGCATTCTTTTTTAGAAGTATCTTTGTTGGAGTTTCCCGCTTTTTTTTTTCTCTTGGTAAAATGCATTCACATTTTTGGAGGGAAACTTCCCCCCCTAAATTTTCATTCTAAACCCCAAATTCCATACTCCAAAATCCAAATTTCTAAACCCCAACTTTCATACCCTATAACCCCATTACTGTATAACCATAATAATTTATGTTCATTAGTAACCAAAATTTTCATAATTTATATCATTTGTTTAACCAATATTTGCTTGTGTCTATTGTCTATTTGTCTCATAGTCTCATTTGTCGGTAAATGATTTGGAGATCCCCGAGCAGCGAGATCCCCGTGCTTGGTTAATCAAAGCGTTAGATATTTATATCATAATAATTAGCTTATCGACTTATATCAATAAATTGACCTAATCCAATATCATCATACATTACTCTTATGCAATAACAAATTATTTCAATTTGTTTTTATGTTTAGATGTATTCACATAACTTTTCATCTATTTGAATAAGCTAATAACTTCACTAATCAACTTGTTTCGCTTTAGCAATATGTTTTGTACTCAATAGATAAAGCTTAATCAAGGTTCACTTAGATGGATCATTGCTATTTTCAATTACCTTATCAGCTTAATTACATTGATATATAATATAATCCAATATGACCTTGTTTAAGTTCAATTAGATATTTTGATTAATGTCAAAGACAATCAATCTTATGATCATTTGATTTATGTGAACCTTAACTTAACGAAAGTCGATCAATCTAATGTAATGATGCTTCGGTTATTATGAATCATGTAATAACATCGAGCCCTATTTTGTAAGATAAATAATCGTAACGTGGTTTTCCAAATATGGACCGTTTAATAAGATCGCCTCCTATGTTACTATCTTTTAAGATCAACAACCGAAACATCGACGATCTTGATCCTCCACTGATATGATTGGTATTACTATGATCTACTTTCATAGTTTCAATATTTCATCCTCTACTGATATGATTATGTATCATCTTGATCACAATTATCATCTTCATATTCGATTAACGTTGATCACAGTTATCATCTTCATCTTGATCAGAGTGAGTAAGTCATTAACTAACTAAATGTTTAAGTTTTATAGTTTATTATTGACTAATCAATAATCGGTATGGACTTATGCCTTAGCCCTTATGGTGTTACTTGAATACTTGTTAGACATGTTAGTTGTCACAAATGACAAAGTACCAACTCTAAGTATTAATCATGTGATCATTCATTCATTTGATGATTGATATTTGAATATTTGATATTTTGATCATTATTCTTTAATGATTAAATTCAATAACTTTAAATCTTTAATGTGTATGTAATAATGCAATTATGCAAATATGCAATCATGAATAAGAATAACCCGATGGACAATAGCCAATAATATAACTATATAAATTATAAGTCTTAGTTTAGTAACTTTTTAAATTAGTAATATAAGTATCAATGTATTATCACAAAATTCACAATGACTCAATCACAATTCATAATATCAGTATATCACTATATCACATGTTAATTGTTATAACTTCCGACTTCGTAATTTAATATATATATAATATAATATATGAAAACGCCAAAACGGCAATTGTAAACATTAGGTTTTCCAAGAGTCCAAGTCCGCTCAAAAGACGGCTACAGCCAAACAAACTCCACCTAAGTTATTCTAAGCCGACCCAATCGCACCCGATCGATGTCGCCTTGTTCCGAGAGACCATTCATTCCGACCCAAGTCATTCCGAGAGCCGATTTGTTCCGACCCAAGTTAATACGCCGGCCGGTTTGAGGCTTTAGCCGACCCAAGTCCTATCGAGAGTCGATTTATTCCGACCCAAGTCATTCCGACCCAAGTCATTCCGAAAGTCGATTTCTTTCGGCTCAAGTCATTCCGAAAGTCGTTTATTCCGACCCAAGTCATTCCGATACCGATTTTTTCCGACCCAAATCATTCCGAAAGCCGATTTATTCCGACCCAAGTCATTCCGATACCGATTTCTTTCGACCCAAGTCATTCCGAAAGCCGATTTCTTCCGACCCAAGTCATTCCGAAAGTCGATTTATTCCGACCCAAGTTATTCCGAAAGCCGATTTGGGCCGACTTCACCTTATTCCATTCCGACCCAAATTCACCCAACCCAGATACCGGCCGACCCAATCCCAGCCGACCCAGTTCCGAGAGCCCCCTCACCCAGCTGAACCCGACCCAAGTCCACCCGACCCACCCAGTTCCGACCCATGGCACACTTTCACCCAGATTATTCCGACCCAAATCATTCCGACCCAGGTTGGGTCAACCCAAACCCACTCAGTGACCCAGATTGACACCTCTAAGTGCAACCTAATCGATATCAAACCCACCCGAAATGAAATAATACATAAAAAAGTTGACCAAAAATTTGACAAGAAGTGATCAAAACGGACGCGTCTTACATGATTAATGTCTTTTTCACGCAAACTTATGCGATTTTCCGTACAAACTAAAATCAACTAAATTTAAGCAGAGAATAACTATTTTGATTGATATTTGTAGAACTAAATTTGTATGGGTCAAACCTTAAGACAACTTTAGCTGAATTGAACTGAACAAAGAATTGAATCAAATGCGTCGAATAGAAACTGAAAATAAAAAAGTTGGAACATAATCAATTCAGGGAAAAAAAAATAACTAAAATAACTAAATTCAAATCAACTGAATTAAACTGAATTGTTTGGTTCGTACTAGAATCAAACTAACTAACTGAATTGACTGAATTGATACATCTATTTATCTTCATAGATCAAATGAAATATTATAAAACTTGCAACAATATTACAATTAGCAACCAAATTTGGCTCAATTTCACCAATTTCAGACTCCAAAATACAAAAAATTATTGAGTAATCAACAAAATTAATTTGAGCAACAAAATCAGTCAATCGCCCGTTATATTTAACGCACTACTTAATCTATTTCTAGCATACACATATTTGGCTCATTAATCAATCTGCTACCACTTTTGGTAATTTGCATATTTTGTTACAAATATATGTACTGTACATAAACTTCAAGATATCACCACCACAAAATTTTCAATCATCAACAAAACTTAAATCTACCAACAAAATGAATCAATCAATCGCCCACTGTAATCTTCATAATTATTCATAACCTATCCATCTTAGGTTTTTTTTGAGGGGCATCTTAGTCAAAGATAAAACAACCCAAAACCTAACAAACTCACATAAAGTGTGAAATTTATATTTGATGTTTAAAAAAAAGGACCTCAAAAGTTGCAATGAAGAAGTAGAGGACGCTTCATTGAGCTCCTGGGAAGACCCTAACAGATCTAGCTAAGTTTAGGTTACCAATCAATTTAATAACAGAAAATATAAAAAAAATAGTTTTGAGATAAGCAACTTGATATGAATACAGAGTAATTAATACTCACTTCCTAACAAGTACTCCCTCCGTCCCATAATATAGTGCTCACATTCCTTTTTGGGTGTCCCAAAATGTTGTGCCTATTTCTTTTTAATCAATTTATTTGGACTATAATATCCTTAATTTCTACACAAACTTTCCAAAATACCCTTACATTTCTTTAAAAATATGTGCCCCTTTTTTTTATTTTACACCATTCCAAGGAACATTTTTTTTTGGATATTTTTTTTAAAGGAAAAGACAATAAATAACTAGTTCCAAGCTAAAAGCACTAAAAAAGCACTTCATTCATTATTGTTTTTGGAACATCCTACTACTCCTTCCATTTACCTTAATTCCCGTGAAAAATGAGAAGTAAGCACTATATTTTGAGACGGAGGGAGTAATAGCTAATGTTTGGTCAATACTTGTATATCTTGATTACAAATAGAGATGTCAGCTTGCTTTAGCGGTACAAGTTCTGGTTAACCCAAATAGATTCAAGACATATTAGTTTAGATAATAACACATTGTTTTATCAAACTAGTTTTAGACCGCTCGATATCGCGCTCGACCCCCCAAGGTAGCAAAAATGATTAATTAAAACTAAATAGTTAAGCATTAGCAAAAGCAAGTTAGGAAAAACAAAGGCGTGTAAACGTGTTATATAACAAGATATGTTAATTAGAAAGCATATTATATGCATATTGAGCCTTTATATGTGTAATAGCCCAATTTTTAAGAGCGTTTATTAAATGCTGATTATATTTATTAAGTTAATTATGTTTCGAAAAATCTTATTTTATTTAAGTTGAGTATGATTTTTTTTTTTTGTCGTGTTTGCAATATAATTACTTATTTGATTTTATGAAGTTATTATTATTTTATATGTTGGGTTTTTCAATTAGTTGAGTGATGTTTAGCCAAATAGGAAAATCAAAGTCGGTTTCTGTTTAGAACCATCAAACCCCCCCTTGTTATTTTGTTGGTCAATGAAACAAAACCCATCCTTCCTCATTTCCCTTTTGTCATTTCTCACTTCCAAAGAAAACCCAACCTGTGAAACCCCAAGTACCCACCCCTTATTTCTCTCCCCTCACCCAAAGAAACGCCAACCCATTTCTCTCTCTCTCTCCTCCCCGTGAAACCCCAAACCTAAACCCCTCTATTTCCCTCAAACCCGATCTCCCTCCTTTTCTCTCTCGTCCTTCCTTCTCGTCGGACCCTAGCTCGCCGGAGCCGCGTTTAACCAACCCCGGAGTCTTCTCTCACTCCCATCGTGCGGTCGCCGTCGTGGCGCGCCGCGTTGCTGTGTTCCCCCCCCCTTCATCTCACCGGAGTTCATCTCCCTCTTGCCGGGCGTGTTCCCCAAGCTCGCCGGAGCCGTGTTGGCCGCTCGCCGCCGTCCCGTCTCTCTCTCGTCATCGTCGCGCCTGTGGATGCAGCGGTTGTACTCGTTGCTCCACCGACGACGCCACCGCTTCCTCGCTGCAGACCGCACTCCGTGTCGGTGCTCATTTACTTCGTCGGATCTCGTCGAACCCCCCGTCTCTCCTCGTTCGTCCCTCGCTCCTTAGAGCGAGAGGTAATTCAATCCTCTTGATCTCGGTTAGTTTGATGTTGGAGTTTATCAATTCAATCCCCAAGCCCAAGTATAAGTGTATAACCCATGTTAATTAGCATAAAGTTGAGCCTAAAACTGATTTGTTAAGTGAGTCGCTTGGTTTGATTTATGTGTGGCTAATCTTGCTTAAGTTAAGAGGCTAAACCGATTTTGCTATGCAAACTTGTTTTTGATTTGCAAAATGGAAATCGATTTCACTAAGTTTACTTGTGGGGTTATTTGCCATGGAATTTGAGATTAAATTTAGAATAGTTGTTATTATTATTGGAGTAATTGGAGCTAGTTATGGGTTTATAGATTCTAATGTGAGTTAATATAATTTGTTAGTGATTGTTAGTATTGGTAATAGGTTTGATTGAAGTTATTGCGAAGTGAAATTAGGAGTTATGGAATTGGTTTCATTAATTCCTACTTTGGGATTTAATTCGATCATTATAGTAGGTTGTATTAAGAAAGGTTATTTAGATTAGTTTCTCATGTAGTGAGGAGTTTATTAATTATTGTTATTGTTTTGAGGTCGTTGTTGGAGTATGTATATGGAGATAATTTCTGAAGTTCGAGCTATAGTTGGTGATCCAGAATGTCAAATTATTGGGAATCGTTTCAAGGTACACACATGTCCTTCCACCTTCGAACCTACATCCGTATTTCATGTGATTTTATGTGCTAAGCTTAATAAGCCTTTTATATAAACACGAAATTATTCAAAGTGTTATTTGTGTGTTTACAAGAGTTGTTGACTACACATTTGGTTTTAAGCTATGAGCGAAAGCTAAATATGTAATGAGTTTTATTGAGTGAAATCTTGATTATGAAGACTGATTGGAGGTAGTTGAATCCTTCAAGAATATAAATGTGCGTTATTATTAAATCTACATGTTTTCCACATCGAATTTATAATAGCTTTTCTTATGCCTAGTAAGTTGATTTTTATTATATGAAAGTGTAGCTACGAGAATTAAAGCAAGGATCTTTAGTATATCTAACTATATAAGTTGGTTTTACAACAAGTACTCCGATTTACGAACTAAGCCGGAACATCGATTCGATATCTTTATGGACTCGCTTTTGATCTAAACTATAGTTATATTTGAAAGTTTCAGGGGAAAACAAAGGAATTTTGAGCAAAGATGTTGAGTTATAATTTCAGGTATAAGACAATTGTCAAAATATTTGCGATAAAAGTTTTATATGAAAGTCTGAAAGTATGAAAGACTCTTTATTATGGTTTGAGATTTTGAGTATATATATGATCATGAACTTTGAAAATTATGAATTTGAGTTATGAGCAAATATGGACTCGTGAAATTATGAATCAGGTTTTTCCTAGTTCTATTAATGACGGGGAGGATTTTTACTCCTACTTAAATTTTTATGAAGATGTTCTCATAGAAAAAGTCTCTCAAATTTGGGTCAATTTAATGAATATTATTTTCGGATTTAAGTTCGAAAACACGTAAGTATTGGGTCGTGTAAAACAAGTTATATCTTTATGGAATATCATAGATGAATTATGTTTTATGGTGTTTGGAATCTAAGTTAGAATGAGTTTGGTGTGAGATGGGTACTTGTGAAGTTCTGTTTAAGAAATACAAATGTCGCTTTGAGGGTATTATTAGAAGTAGACAAATATCCCAAGATTTACTTACGGCGTATAAACAAGGCTGAATGGTATCACCCGAAGATATCTCCGGAAATAATATGGAGCTTGGTTACATAAGAATGAAGGTCTATGATGTCATAATTGAAGGACAAAGTAATTATTGGGAGGTTCTAACCAAGAAATGAAGATGTTATGTGATGGACTTAGATTAGGTAGTTAGAGAATAATGACTTGGATGTGAATTTCAAAGGTCAAATATTGATTTATGGGTTAATGGAGTTGTTACGAGAGGTTTGTGAGTTCAGAGGATGTGTAGGATTTGAGATATGAATGTCGTATAAGTGAAACAAAGGATCCATATCTTGGTGGCAGTTTAGAGGAGTATCGATTGGAGAGATAATTTACAATACTTATGTAATAAAAGATCATATCTGCAAAGGGGTCAAGTAAAAGAGTTTGGAGCATATTTTTTTCTATTAGATGAGTAAGATTATATAAATGAAAGTTGGGAAAAAAATAAATATAAATCTAGATAATAGAGAGCATTAGGGGTGTGCACCGGTCCAAAACCGGACCGAACCGGGACCGGAATGGACCGGGACCGGAATCCCAAAAAATTTCGGACCGGGGATCGGACCGGAATAATTCCGGTCCAGACCGGACCGGACCTGAAAATTCCGGTCCGGTCCGGTTTCGGAACGGAATGGACCTTTTTTTTTTTTTTTTTTTTGCGATTTTGAATTTTGCCAAAATATTCATAACCTTTGGGCTTTGGGCTTTGAGCTGTTTGTACGCGTCAATCTTTGTCCAAAACTTAATAATAAGTTCAATACACCAATTTGTAACCTCAAATCCTCAACAATTCAACTTAATACATAATAATTAAATTTAAATGTCATTACTTAAAAAAAAACACTTTAAAAGTCCAAATTTTTAAGTTAAGGCAATACAAACTTAATAAACTACATAATATATTCAAAATAACTTGGCAATTACAAATCTTCAAGACTTTCTTCTTCCTCCAATTTCGATCATACAAAGGAGTCCACAAAAACGACATCATCGTCCAAATCATCACATTGCACATCTAGATTTAGTCATGGGAAAAAACAATTGATTAATAGTTAAAACTAAAAATTAAGAGATGAAAAAATAGAAGTAAGAAAAAATAAAATAACATTACCTTTCTCAATTTCCTCCAACTCCTTTATATTTTCCTCCACATCAACTCCCGACATTCCCTTTGATCTAAGCCAATCTTGTGTACAAATTAGAGCTTGAACCATCTTACAAAAAAAATGAAATAAAATTATAACACATCCAAACAATAAAAAAAGATAAAGTAACTTGTTTTTCATGAATAAAATGTATTACCTTTGGAGTCAAGGAGCTCCTAAATGGATCAAGATGACGACCTCCCGCACTAAAAGCGGATTCCGATGCAACGGTGGACAAAGGGATGGCTAGAATGTCACGAGCCATACGTGAGACAATTGGATAACGGTGCCCATTACGAGCCCACCAAGATAGTGTATCCAAATCTTCTTCCTCACTACCTAGTTGTTCATTTAAATATCTTTCAAACTCACTCCTCACATATCCACTCGATCCTTTCAACCTCTTTGCTCTATCTATGAGACTTCTCATATAATTGACTCCCCCTCCTATGTTATCATCATCATCATCATCCACATCAATTGACATAGAATCCCCACTTTGTCCACTTTGAGGAATAGAAGAAGAATACATACTTCTATATTCATCA
Organism: Beta corolliflora; assembly: GCA_947648045.1. Classification (NCBI taxonomy): domain Eukaryota; kingdom Viridiplantae; phylum Streptophyta; class Magnoliopsida; order Caryophyllales; family Amaranthaceae; genus Beta; species Beta corolliflora. The sequence continues at coordinate 429,533 of CANSZD010001827.1, forward strand.
AATAAAGTATAAGCATATTCTTTCACTTGATTAGTAAGCTCTAAGCCCTTTTCTTTTCCATACATATCACAAAGTGTCAATTCAACAACCACCAACTTGGAATGAGGATCAAGAATCACAGCAATATAGATAAACATATTCATTTTATCCACATTTTCCCAATATTTATCATATTTTGCTTTCATTGCAAGGCCCATGGCTTGGATATCCAAATCAGAATGTTTTACCCATTTGTTTAACATATCATAAATGGCAGCAATCTCAAATAAACCTTTATTACTCGTCACATAAAGAGAACCCGAAATACGATGAGTTAAAAGGTAAAATCCCTTCAAAAACACTACCAATCTCTCTACTTTTTTCCAATCATCACATTCTGGAGGCCTTTCATTATCCTTCACACCTTCCCTATCAGGAAGAGATATCCCACTAAAGACACGTTGAAATTTCAAAGCCGTATCTAACATTGTGTAGGTTGAGTTCCATCGAGTGGGGACATCAAATGACAAAGAAGACTTGCTTTGAATATTTGCCTTTGAAGCAAGTTCTTTAAACCTAAGTATTCTTGCAGGGGAATTTTTAACATACTTCACAGCATTTCTAACCCTATCAATGCATACACCATGCTCTCTAATGCCATCCCAAACAATAAGATTAATAATATGAGCAATGCATCTAACATGAAGAAATTTTCCACCACTAACACAACCAGTTCGTTGAACCATTTTTTTCAAATGAGCACAAGCAAGGTCATTAGAGCTAGCATTATCAACTGTAACGGTAAAAAGCTTATCCTCAATACCCTAATATTCCAAGCATGCCTCAACAGCTTTACCAATGGCCTCACCTTTATGACTAGAAATTGGACAAAAATTTATTATCTTTTTATTCAATTTCCAATCATTATCAATGGAGTGAACAGTGAGACACATATAGTTAATTCTTTGAATTGATGTCCAAGTATCAGTTGTCACACAAATTCTTTGACAACTCCTTAAAGTTTCTTTCAACTTTGCCTTTTCACTAAAGTACAGTTGCAAACAATCACGAGCAATAGTAGTACGAGATGGAATGTGAAATCTAGGATAAGCAACTTGCACAAAATGCTTAAAACCAACTTTTTCCACATGCTTAAATGGAAGCTCATCAACAATAATCATATAAATTAATGCTTCCCTAACATCTTTCACATTTACAGTCCCATACTTCAATTTCCCATCCTCATTATCTTTATCTCCTTCCCCAGATTGAAAAAATAGCTCACTTTGCTTTCCTTTACCCTTCTCTTTATTAACAGGATTACCAAGACATCTTTCACAATGATTCTTAACATTCTTTGATCCATTAAGATTACCATCGCAAAGCAAAAGTTTTTTTCACAATACTTACATTCAAGGCTCGTAGTTTTCCATCTTCTAAGAACTCGATGAAATGCTCCCAATAAGTTGCTTTCCTCTTACTCTTTGTTCTAACCAAGTATTGCCTCCCTTCTTTTAGGTTCTTCTGTGGAGGTAAGGACTTGCGCAATTCTTCCATATCCGTGTTGGTAGCTGCATCTGATAATGTTTGTGCAGTTTGATCCGAAGAATAGACGGGTTGCCTTTTGGATTGGGAGCTCTCCATCTACAATATAACATAAGCAATAAGTAAAGATCAAAATAACTTACATATATAAACTATAACACAATATATAGAATATGAATAAATCTTACATTGCAAGAATGTGAATCCGTTGTTGACCTCTTGAGAAAGTTAATGTATGTTCAAGAATATTAACATTAATCTATCTGGAAAAAAAAATCATCTTTTAAGTATTAAATTCTAATCCAAGTATTCATTCTCATTTTGTAAGTGTTAGATAGTTCATAAACAAAATACTAGCATTTCTTATCACCTTTAAGAATGTAAGAATGTATGTGTAGAGTGTAGTCATACATGGTGAATCACATAATCAAACCCCACAATATTAATGCTCAACTAATAAGTTTTGTACTACTACTAAGAGACACCAAAAGAAAACGTTGTTGATTAATGAGAAAGTCACAAAACTAGCTCAATTACAACTCCAATATATGCTTGGATAGTTGGATGCAGACATGATTAATGATTAATTCTAATCCAAGTATCTCATGAATTTGAAACCTTCACCAAAGGTAATTCAACATGTGGACCTAGTGCTAGTATTCCTGCCAAAAATGATGTCAACTTGAGGGCAGCCAGTAGTGTGAACTTATAAACATCTGTGTGGCAATAATGTAGTAATCTTTTACTTTTATAGGATGCATTGATCAGATAAAGAATGTTCATGACTATTTTACTGGCAGGTTCAACTTTCTCTTCCTTCACTTGTGCTCTGTGTGTGTGAGGTTATACAGTTAAATGATTTTCCATAATCTTTTAAAGCTTATGAGTTATGACATTGTTATATACTTATATCCCTCGCTCATTCGAAATTAACATGAATGAATTCGAAATTAACATGAATTGCAAGATAATAATTCGAAATTCATGAAAACAAGCATTCGAAAATTGAAATTAAAACATAATAAAATTGCAAATCACATGAATTCTTATCTACTTATCTAGAAATTTCAAAAGAATTCAAAAAATAAAAAAGAGAATGAAGAAATTTACCTTAAAATCGCCTCGCGTGCGCGTCAGTCGTCACTGGTGCCGGTGGTCGGCTGGTCGCAGTGTCGGAAGGTCGTCTCGCGTGCGGCGGCCGGTGGTCGTCTCGCGTGCGGTGGCCGGTGGTCGTTTCGGGTGCGGTGGCCGGTGGTCGTCTCGCGTCAGCCGTCGACCAATCTAAAGTTGAGAGAATGAAGGGAGTTTAGGAGAGAGAAGAGGAAAGGGGGCTGAGAGATTGAAGGAGAAGAGGAGTTTTAGGGTTTGTTTTGTGTTGGGCACTTCACACTTGGGCTGGGAGTGGGACGCTGGGTATCATACAACTTACAAGGAGTCACTGACTGTAATCCCCCATAATTTTAAAGGATTTTATAAATATATTTTATCATTTATATATTTATATTCTAGTTCAAATGATTTTTATTATTTAAGTAGGTTGACTATTTTTGAAAGTCAAATGAAATTATTTTAAGGATTTAAGGAAGTTGAAAATATTTTAATTAATCATGCTTTGAAAAGGTTTGAAATATGAATTTGATTTAGAAAAGAAGTCTAATGGACTTGAGGAATCCAAATTCTAAGTAGATTGGGAAAGAGGAGTTATATTGATACTAGGAGTCCTTATTCATCAATCCTAGTTATCATCGAATCCTATTTAAACTTAAATTCCTTTTTATAAATACCCTAAGCCCAATTATTTTACCCTACACAAATTATTTTTCTTCACTCTTCCTCTCAATTCTCACGGCTCTCTCTCTCCTCTTCCACGTAATTTTCTTTTCTTCTTCCTCTCAAGCTTTTGTTTCTTCTTCTTCAAGTAACGATTTCTTCTTCGCTAAGAAACGTCACCGCCGCCGCCGTTGACCACCGTTGACCGCCGCTGCTGCCACCAAGACCCTTCCTTGGCCGGCGCATCATCACTTGCATCTTGTGTTGGTTTAATTCTTTTCCTTTCCTCAAGTTTTCCATTAAAGACTATGTTTTTATGCTTTATTTTAATGTTAATCATGATTATCAATATTAATTTACTGTTTTAATGAATAATCTTGATTCACATATATATTATATTATAAGAATAAAAATTCAGATTTGTTTATTATTGTTAGATTTAAGTTTTAATAATTAAAGCATGGATTTTTAGGGTGTTAATTATTAGAAAACCATAGTAGCATATTATATACTACGAGATTGATTTAATTTATGATTCTAAGCATGTTCAAGTGGGTTTAAAGAAGGTTTTATGATTTTATAAGTTGCTGGAATTTCATAAAGTATTTTATTTAGGGAGTTTTAAGAATTTTAATTACTAGTATGGTAGTACTATGCTAGGAATTAAAAGTAATGGACGTTTTGATAGTAAAATCAACTTTTGAATATGTTTAAAGGGGTTTTTAAATATTTTAAAGTTGCTGTCTTTTTATTTAAGAGTATTGATTTTAGTCATATTTGATTTCTAGGCGGAGAGTATTTCGTAGGAGACTTTTAAAGGTTTAAAAGTGGCCAGTCGACTAGTCTATACAAGGTACGTACATGCCTATGTGATGATTGAGATAGTATCATGATCTTATGAAGGAGAATTATGTAGTATCATGTATAGGAACTTGGTTGAGTTCACGTATGATATTTATTATGTTGGATCTTGCATGTTTTATGCCTGTGTGCAAACATGTTAATTATAATATTTGATTATGAGTAGAATATCATGGTTGTATGGAATATTGATGCAAGCATGTTAATTGGATTGGGAACCTTATTTATTAATTCACATGGGGGAATTAATATATCTATTAGTATTGGATCATGTTTGATCATTGTTTCCTTTTTGTATTTCACTACTTTATGAGGACTGTGGGCCTTATTTGGTAAGTTGACAAGTTGTGCCTTTGAAAGGTAAGATTGATTGTTGGCTAGGTTCAACAAAGTAAGAAAGGTTGGAATTAAAGAAAGTAATCTTGGATTGTAAGTCGTGTGATCACTTATTTAATCCTAAGATAAAAGAGGTTCGATTGTGAATGTTGAATTATATTCGTAGGTTGCTTGTATGTGTGCCATAACAAGTAATAAATTGTAAATCACGTAAAGTGTAACTTGGATAGTAATAAGCTTTAGACTGGTGCACGTCTGAAGTTGGACAATCAGGAGTTGGGGTACATGGTGAGCGGGCCATGGCTTTTTCTGGGAATTGGATTGATCACCATTCCTCTTTTTATTTAAAGGTTCCTCGATATCGCAGGTCATTATGGAATACGGAGTCGCGCCCGTATTTCGTCTTCCTAGGTGAAGGCTGGTTTTTAGTTAGACAACTCGGTCCAATAACTATTCCATTTAATATAATAAAGTTGATTAAAGTTTAGTTCAGTAGAAGTCATCTGCAGAATGTTATATGGTTGTATTACTTATTTATCTTTGTTTACTATTTCTTAGTAACATGATTAGGATTGGTTATGTATTGTTATGTAGTACTCAGCTTTGCTGATTACGTGCTTTGTTTGTGATTGTTGATCATGGCTTTGCCTTATTGATCTTGTGATGACCCAATTTTGGTGAGACAGCATTTCTAGAGCATTGACATTTACTGAGTCCGCAGATGTAGCATCATTGGGAATGCGGGAATGGAGAGCTTGTGTAACTTAGTTTGTTATTTTGTTCTGCATTAGTCGGATAATGTTATTATAAGTTGGTTTGATAGACTTTCATAAAGTGGATTGTTTTTGAAGTACTTAGTTTATTATTTATAAAGTTTAGTTTGATGTTTTCCGCTGCAAAATTCTGAATAAGCCGATACGTTATCACACGGGCGATAATACTTGGGTAATTCTCTAAATTTTATATTATAAAGGCATTTCTGAAAAGAGAGAATTATCGGGGTGTTACAAAGTGGTATCAGAGCTTTAGGTTATTTTCAAAACTTTTAGGCGCCTAATTAACTTACTAGTTACTTGAATAAACTCTTAGAGTTGCTCCTACTTATTCGTTATAGGAATATATATATATGTATATTTATATTTTTTTAAAAAAAGAGGACCGAATTTTTTTTTTATAGGGTCCGAATGTTTTTTTTTTTTTTTTAGGGGCCGAATATTTTTTTTTTAGAATTGAATTTCGAAGTTTTTTTTAGGTAGCTGAATTTTTTTTTATCGAATTTTTTTTATATGTTCGAATTTTTTTTGTTATGGTGAAATATTTTATTTTTAGACACTTAATTTTATTATTTTATAAAAGTGTCTGCATTATTTTCATGGCTTTGAAGTTTTACTTGTAATATTGTGAGAATGGGTAGCATAGGAAGGGCATATAGGATAGCAATATTATATGTCTGCATTGAATAGTTAGTTCAGTATGTTAATATTTTTCTTCCCTGCTAACTATTCATGATTATTTTTCTTCCCTGCAACTGTTTATATATTTCTTCCCTGCTGATTGTTATATTTTGTGCCTATGATGTTGATGGTATATTTTATTGTTATTGTTGGGAATTACGTACAGGGAGAGTACTAAAAATGTTATTGAATATATTTATTTGTTGTAGATCATTAATCATGTCTGCCAGATTAGGAAGCTATTATAACCCCATTGTTCTGAGTGACGATGAAAGTGATGAGGACATTGCACTTATTGATAATGAATATACCAGTCTGGATTGGACTATGCGTACTTTAATGAGGAGGGAAGTAACCAGTGATGATGAGCTCACTGTGGAGTTCGACCATGCTAGAGGCCAAACTAGAAAAGACATCTATCGGGCATGGTTCAGGTTTGAAACTGATTCGGAGTCAGAAGACGAGGAGCCTCAACCTTCTAGGAGATCTAAACGACAAAGGAGATATGTCGCATATTATGATGAGGACATAGATGAGTTTGAAGATGAGATCTTCGCACCTCGAGCTATACATAGAATTTCGGGACAAAAATGATAATGTAGTACCTTAGGTTACTATTTATTTATTGATTTTTATTATTCTTCTTAGCAATAGAGGAAATATATTATATTCAGTTGGTTAGTCGACCAACGGTGATAGCATAGTTTTATTTTTACGATCATGGTTTCTTTTAAGAAGATATAATATTATAGCAACATTTATTACATCTAAATACCCGTTATGGAAGAATAAAAGTTATTACTTAATTATATGAGTGAGTAAAAATTTATTCTGGGCACGTAATGGGAATATTTTTTTTTTTTTTTTTTTCATTAGGCAATTATATTCTTGCTTGCTTGTTTCTATTTGCATGTTGATGTGAATATATTTTACATGGATGATTATGTGATCATTAGAGAACATTTCATGTTGAACTTGGAACTAGTTGAGAAATTGTCTGTTGATGCGATCTTTAATGATCAAATCAAATGTTGCCTTCCTAGATGGAAATGTGAGTTATGCTGGAACCTAAAGTAGAGTTATATTACTTACAGGTCCCGAAGTAGAATGGCTAACAACAACGATCTAGCTGCTGCTATTCGCCTCTTGGCGGAGAAATTGACTCAGGAGAGAGTTGAGCGTCCTGAGAGTGCCGGGGATATGTTCGAAAGGCTAGCTAAGGTTAAGCCACCATACTATAAGGGGCAAGCTGACCCTACCTTCCTAGAAAACTGGATTAGGGAGTTTGAGAAACTTTTTGAGGTTGTAAACTGCCCTGAAAATTTGAGAGTGGGTCAAGCTGTGTTGTATCTTAAGGATGAGGCTGATTTATGGTGGAGGGAAAATGGAGTTAGACTGAGTGCTATAGAGGGATTCAATTGGGAGGCTTTTGTGACTGCCTTGAGGGGGAAGTTTTACCCTGCATTTATGAGGAAGCAGAAGGCCCAGGAATTCATTAATCTTAGGATGGGTAGTATGACCATTTCTGAGTATTACAGTAAATTCATAGCACTGTCGAGGTTTGCACCTGAGGTTGTAGCTACTGCAGAGTTGAAGGCTCAGAGATTTGAGCAGGGGTTGTCTGATGAGATACAACTGGGATTAGGAGGGGAGACCTTTACATCCCTAGATATCGTGTATGGGAGAGCCGCCCATATTTATGGACTCCAGTCAAGGCGGGATAAAAAGAGTACTGTGGTTGGTGAGAAGAGGAAGGACTTTAATGCTGGGGGAAACCAGGGGAATTTCAAGAAGAATAGGAATGGCAATGGGAATTTTCAAGGAAACAGCAACCAGGATAACCGCAATAGGGGTCGAGCTGAAAGAGTGTATCACTGCAAAAAGTGTAGCAACAACCACCCTGGTAGAGACTGTAAGGGGGAACCAGTTATCTGTAACTACTGCCAGAAGAAGGGCCATAGGGAGTATGAGTGCTTTGCTAAGCAAAAGAAGGAGCAAAATGGCAATGGGGGTAGTAACCAAGCGAGGCCTGGATTCAACCAGCCAGGAAATCAGGGTTCGAAGCCTGCAGGGGCACAGAACAATCAAGGAAGCTATAACAAGCCTGCCAGTGAGAACAACCAGAACAAGGCTCCGGGAAAACTGTTCGTGATGAGTCGAAATGAAGCTGATCGATCTGCCGATGTAGTGTCTGGTACTTTTTCTATTAACACCGTGGTAGTTAAAGCGTTATTTGATTCGGGGGCGACTTATTCTTTTGTCTCGTCGTCTGTTATTAAAAGTCTGGGGTTAATAGATTTTGAAGTGATTAATTTGCCTGTTAGTATACCTACTGGTGAGACCATAAGGTGTACCAAGATGTTTAGAAACTTGCCTCTAAAGATAGGAGACTGTGTTTTTCCTTCTGACTTGATAGAGTTTAATCTGGGAGACCTAGATGTAATTCTGGGGATGGATTGGCTAAGTTTATACAAGGCCAAGATAGATTGTGAAGTTCAGGAAGTAACTTTAAGGAACCCTTTGGGTAAGCTGACTTCGTATAGACGTTTTGGGAAATCCAAGAGCTTTGGGGTCATCTCCGCAATGCAAGTGAAAAAGTTGATGAAGAAGGGGTGTGAGTTGTATTTCTGTAGTGTGCAAGATGTGGGTAAAGAGGCTGGGGTAAGTATTGAAGATGTTCCGATTGTGAATGAGTTTATGGATGTGTTTCCGAGTGAGATCTCGGGTATGCCGCCTGTTAGAGCTGTTGAGTTCACCATAGACTTAGTTCCTGGAACTGCTCCTATATCTAAGGCACCTTATAGAATGGCACCTCCGGAAATGAGTGAGTTGAAGGCGCAGTTGCAAGAATTGTTCGACAAGGGTTATATTAGACCTAGTGCATCACCTTGGGGAGCTCCTGTGTTATTTGTCAAGAAGAAAGATGGGAGTATGAGGTTGTGTATCGATTATAGGGAATTGAATAACGTAACCATCAAGAATAAGTACCCTTTGCCTAGAATCGACGACCTATTTGACCAATTAAATGGAGCGAACGTGTTCTCTAAAATTGATTTGCGTTCGGGGTATCACCAGTTGAGAGTAGCCGACAAGGATATACCTAAGACTGCATTTAGGACTCGTTACGGTCATTATGAGTTCACTGTAATGCCTTTTGGGTTAACCAATGCACCTGCCATATTTATGGACTTAATGAATAGGATTTTCCATGAGTTCTTAGATAAATTTGTGGTCGTATTCATTGATGATATCCTGATCTATTCGAGGAACGAGAAGGAGCATGATGAGCATTTGAGGATCATATTGGAGACGCTTAGGAAGAATCAATTGTATGCTAAGTTCTCTAAGTGTGAGTTTCGTTTGGAGAAGGTAGCATTTTTGGGTCACTATGTGTCTAAGGAAGGAGTCTCTGTAGATCCTGCTAAGATTCAAGCTGTGAGTGAGTGGCCAACCCCGAAGAATGTGTCTGATATCCGAAGTTTCTTAGGTCTAGCGGGTTATTACAGAAGATTTGTGAGGGATTTCTCGAAGATAGCAAGACCTATGACCAATTTGATGAAAAAAGAGTCAAAATTTGAGTGGAGTGAAAAGTGCGAGGAAGCCTTTCGATTTTGAAGGATCGTTTAACCTCCGCGCTGTTTTGACCCTACCCGATGGGAATGAGGGATTTGAGGTATTCAAGTGATGCTTCGAAGAATGGGTTGGGATGTGTGTTGCAACGAGAATGGGAAGGTGGTTGCGTATGCGTCACGCCAGTTGAAACCTTATGAGGCTAATTACCCTACCCATGACCTAGAGTTAGCTGCCATTGTGTTCGCTTTGAAGATTTGGAGACACTACTTGTATGGGGTGACTTGCAAGATATTCACAGATCATAAGAGCTTGAAGTACATCATTACCCAGAAAGATCTCAACATGAGGCAGAGGAGGTGGTTGGAGTTGATAAAGGATTATGACTTAGACATCCAATACCATGAGGGGAAAGCAAATGTAGTCGCTGATGCGCTGAGTAGGAAGTCGAGTCATAGCATGTGCGCCTTGATAGTTCCCGAGGAGTTGTGTCGAGATATGCGAAGGCTTAGCTCGGAAATTCTAAATCTCGGGGAGATCGAGGCCGGATTGAGTGCTTTATCATTGGGATTGTCAATTCTAGACGAGATCAAAGAGGGTCAAGTTGGGGATGAGCACTTAGAGAAGATCAAGGAGAAGATGGGTCAGGGCAAGGAAAGTGATTTCAAGATTCATGATGATGGTAGTTTGAGGTTCAAGGGTAGGTGGTGTGTACCACAAAAGTGTGGCGAGATTAAGAGACGTCTTATGGATGAGGGTCATAATACGCCGTACTCGTGCACCCGGGGGTGACAAGTCGTATAAGGACCTTAAGCGGATCTATTGGTGGCCAAACATGAAGCGAGAGGTAGCCGAGTATGTGTCTAAGTGCCTAACTCCGTCGAAGGTGAAGATAGATCACAAGCGACCCATGGGGAAAGTTCAACCATTAGAGGTTCCGGGATGAAAGTGGGATTCCATATCGATGGATTTTGTAACTGCTTTGCCAAGAACAAGGAGTGGTAATGATACTATTTGGGTTATTGTGGACCGCCTGACAAAGTCGGTTGTTTTCATACCAATCAAGGAGACATGGAAGAAGAAGCAACTAGCCAAGTCATATGTTAAGCATGTGGTGAGACTGCATGGAGTTCCAAAGGATATCATTTCTGACCGTGACTCTAGATTCCTTTCGAAATTTTGGAAGAAGGTCCAATTAAATCTTGGGACAACATTGAAGATGAGTACAGCCTTTCACCTCGCGACCGATGGTCGAGTGAGAGGACTAACCGGACGATGGAGGATATGTCGAGAGCGTGTGCTATTGATTTTCAAGGTAGTTGGGAGGACCAATTAGACTCGATTGAGTTTTCTTATAACAATAGTTACCATGCGAGCATTAAGATGGCACCGTTTGAGGCCTTATATGGACGGAAATGTAGAAGCCCCATTTGTTGGAATGACTTTAGCGAAAATATAGTCTTGGGGACAGAGTTTATTGAGGAGACTGTTAAGAATGTCAGACTGATTCAGGCTAGAATTCAAGCTGCGCAAGATAGACAGAAGAGTTATGCTGACTTGAAAAGACGCGAAGATGAGTTTGCTATAGGTGATAAAGTGTTCTTGAAAGTATCACCCACTAAAGGAGTCGTGCGATTTGGGAAAAAGGGCAAGTTAAGTGCTAAATATGTAGGCCCATATGAGATTCCGGGAGCGAATTGGGAAAGTTGCCTCATGATTGGCATTGCCAATGGAGTTTGAGAAGATGCATGATGTGTTCCATATTTCTCAACTTAAGCGCTATATTCCCGATGAACGTCATGTCCTAGAGCCTGAACGAATTCAGATCGATAGTAGCCTCACATATGAGGAAAGGCCTGTCAGGATTCTCGACAGAAAAGTGCGTAGTACACGCAATAAGGATGTCTACATCGTGAAAGTACTTTGGTCTAACCACGAATCTGAGGAGGCAACGTGGGAAGCCGAAGATGAGATGAAAAAGAAGTATCCAGATCTGTTCCTTGAGGTGAGTTACGAGGGCGTAACTTGTTTTCTTTAAGGGGGATAGAATGCGATAAATTTCGCGCTTTTTGTCTATTTTTTTTTATGAGATTTTTATGCATATGTATGCCTATGTTGAGCAATTTGTACATTTTAGTGCTAAAGAAGTAGACTCTTCGCATAAGAAAGTGTGTTCATAAGTAACACAAGTGTTTTAAGTTAGCAAAAGTGTGCACAAGTGGCATAATTCTTTGTAAACTTTTGAAAGGTTGAGTTCAAGTTTTGAAAAATATGTGAGTTTTCGTGTCAAGTTTCGGGACGAAACTTCTTTTAAGGGGGGTAGACTGTAATCCCCCATAATTTTAAAGGATTTTATAAATATATTTTATCATTTATATATTTATATTCTAGTTCAAATGATTTTTATTATTTAAGTAGGTTGACTATTTTTGAAAGTCAAATGAAATTATTTTAAGGATTTAAGGAAGTTGAAAATATTTTAATTAATCATGCTTTGAAAAGGTTTGAAATATGAATTTGATTTAGAAAAGAAGTCTAATGGACTTGAGGAATCCAAATTCTAAGTAGATTGGGAAAGAGGAGTTATATTGATACTTAGAGTCCTTATTCATCAATCCTAGTTATCATCGAATCCTATTTAAACTTAAATTCCTTTTTCCTAAGCCCAAAAGGAAACCCTAACTATAAATACCCTAAGCCCAATTATTTTACCCTACACAAATTATTTTTCTTCACTCTTCCTCTCAATTCTCACGGCTCTCTCTCTCCTCTTCCACGTAATTTTCTTTTCTTCTTCCTCTCAAGCTTTTGTTTCTTCTTCTTCAAGTAACGATTTCTTCTTCGCTAAGAAACGTCACCGCCGCCGCCGTTGACCACCGTTGACCGCCGCTGCTGCCACCAAGACCCTTCCTTGGCCGGCGCATCATCACTTGCATCTTGTGTTGGTTTAATTCTTTTCCTTTCCTCAAGTTTTCCATTAAAGACTATGTTTTTATGCTTTACTTTAATGTTAATCATGATTATCAATATTAATTTATTGTTTTAATGAATAATCTTGATTCACATATATATTATATTATAAGAATACAAATTCAGATTTGTTTATTATTGTTAGATTTAAGTTTTAATAATTAAAGCATGGATTTTTAGGGTGTTAATTATTAGAAAACCATAGTAGCATATTATATACTATGAGATTGATTTAATTTATGATTCTAAGCATGTTCAAGTGGGTTTAAAGAAGGTTTTATGATTTTATAAGTTGCTGGAATTTCAGAAAGTATTTTATTTAGGGAGTTTTAAGAATTTTAATTACTAGTATGGTAGTACTATGCTAGGAATTAAAAGTAATGGACGTTTTGATAGTAAAATCAACTTTTGAATATGTTTAAAGGGGTTTTTAAATATTTTAAAGTTGCTGTCTTTTTATTTAAGAGTATTGATTTTAGTCATATTTGATTTCTAGGCGGAGAGTATTTCGTAGGAGACTTTTAAAGGTTTAAAAGTGGCCAGTCGACTAGTCTATACAAGGTACGTACATGCCTATGTGATGATTGAGATAGTATCATGATCTTATGAAGGAGAATTATGTAGTATCATGTATAGGAACTTGGTTGAGTTCACGTATGATATTTATTATGTTGGATCTTGCATGTTTTATGCCTGTGTGCAAACATGTTAATTATAATATTTGATTATGAGTAGAATATCATGGTTGTATGGAATATTGATGCAAGCATGTTAATTGGATTGGGAACCTTATTTATTAATTCACATGGGGGAATTAATATATCTATTAGTATTGGATCATGTTTGATCATTGTTCCCTTTTGTATTTCACTACTTTATGAGATCGTGGGCCTTATTTGGTAAGTTGACAAGTTGTGCCTTTGAAAGGTAAGATTGATTGTTGGCTAGGTTCAACAAAGTAAGAAAGGTTGGAATTAAAGAAAGTAATCTTGGATTGTAAGTCGTGTGATCACTTATTTAATCCTAAGATAAAAGAGGTTCAGTTGTGAATGTTGAATTATATTCTGTGTTGCTTGTATGTGTGCCATAACAAGTAATAAATTGTAAATCACGTAAAGTGTAACTTGGATAGTAATAAGCTTTAGACTGGTGCACGTCTGAAGTTGGACAATCAGGAGTTGGGGTACATGGTGAGCGGGCCATGGCTTTTTCTGGGAATTGGATTGATCACCATTCCTCTTTTTATTTAAAGGTTCCTCGATATCGCAGGTCATTATGGAATACGGAGTCGCGCCCGTATTTCGTCTTCCTAGGTGAAGGCTGGTTTTTAGTTAGACAACTCGGTCCAATAACTATTCCATTTAATATAATAAAGTTGATTAAAGTTTAGTTCAGTAGAAGTCATCTGCAGAATGTTATATGGTTGTATTACTTATTTATCTTTGTTTACTATTTCTTAGTAACATGATTAGGATTGGTTATGTATTGTTATGTAGTACTCAGCTTTGCTGATTACGTGCTTTGTTTGTGATTGTTGATCATGGCTTTGCCTTATTGATCTTGTGATGACCCAATTTTGGTGAGCAGCATTTCTAGAGCATTGACATTTACAGGTCCGCAGATGTAGCATCATTGGGAATCTGGGAATGGAGAGCTTGTGTAACTTAGTTTGTTATTTTGTTCTGCATTAGTCGGATAATGTTATTATAAGTTGGTTTGATAGACTTTCATAAAGTGGATTGTTTTTGAAGTACTTAGTTTATTATTTATAAAGTTTAGTTTGATGTTTTCCGCTGCAAAATTCTGAATAAGCCGATACGTTATCACACGGGCGATAATACTTGGGTAATTCTCTAAGTTTTATATTATAAAGGCATTTCTGAAAAGAGAGAATTATCGGGGTGTTACACTGACTTTTAAAAAAAAAATTAAAGATTCCGGGTTTTCGGTCCGGACCGGAAAATTCCGGTTTTTGCCCGGACCGGACCGGAAATCCGGAATCTTTAATTTTTGAGGACCGGGGACCGGTCCGGTCCATTCCGGTCCGGTCTCGATCCAGATTCCGGTCCCGGTCCTTTTCTGCACACCCCTAGAGAGCATGGTAATTAAAGTTATATAATGACAATACTAAGCGTATGGTGTTAAGATTAATATGAGCTTTCAGTACAAATACATGGGGACGTATGGTTGTGAATTAAAAATTTAAGAAGGATCAGGACAACGAGTTTGAGTATTGGGAAATACTAAAGTTCAAATGGAAAATTACATCATAGAATATTCAATTATAACATGGAAATATGGAGTGAGATATTTTGACTTGCCATAGTAATTGTAGGTGATTTATGATAATGTAATAAGGTTGTATTCTGGCAATGAGAGTTCTTGTATTGGGGGATAAGAAAACCTTTAAGGGGAAAATTCATATCATGAGAATTTTGGAATGCTATAGTTTAGATGTTATAAGTTAAAGACGGAAGTCCAAGTATAAAGAGAAACTATTATGATGAAGGGAATTGCCAAAACGTGTTAGAGGATATCTTATAGTCTACAAGTAAAATATTACAGGTTAATTGTACGAGCTTAGAATTGGGTCTCGATAATAGTTAATTATCTTATAAGTCTTTGAAAAACATATTTTACATTTTGATTATGTTATGAGTTCGACTGCGGAAAGACATTTGATTTCGAATACGTTTTATGTATATTACTTCCTTTAAAAAAAAAAATATTTGAGGTAAGATTATTTTGAGATTCGAGTTTGTGTTATAATAAGATTATTTTCAGATATTTTGGATATGTTAATTACATTTCAACTCTGTTTTGTGTTATATTAATTTACGACCGGAAGTTTTAGTCGTTGATACACTTTGGAATTGAATATGCGATACGAATTGAGAACAAGAGTATAAGTTTTGAAAAATATAAGTTTGTGCTATTGAGAAAATAAGGATTATGATGTAGTTATTGTTTTATGGGGAAAGTAATCAACATTTGTGGAGCGAGTTGCTCAATATGTGTTATGGAGTGGGTATTGCTCCTTTGAGTAGTCATGACCTAAAAAAATTCTTGAGGTTAAGTTTTGGAAATTCCTAATTTGAAGTACCGAGCAGGAAGTTATGTTCATTTTAAGTTCAATGTTTTTGCTGCAATTATTTTGACAAAAGTTTCACATGTGCAAGTTAACTAACCTTTTAATAAAGTTTAAATGAGCCCACCAAGTGCCTATATGACTTCCACAAGCAGTAAAGAATTGATTATTTCCTTATATCTTTATACTTAACTAATATGTGAAATTGTTAACGTAAAACAAAAGATTTCAAAAGAAGATTCAAGTCTTGCAATGATTAGTGATACTGTAGTAGTTGTGATTCTTTTTCCTCTCCATGGATGAGTATGTTTTCTTTGGAACACATGTAGTATTGATAAACTGTGCATTTAAACTATTTATGTAAATAAACTATGGATACAAGTGGGTAAAGGCCGATACCAAATAAGGTACGGTGTGAAAAACAACCCTTGGAGGATGTGTGATCTCCTTCCGAACCCTCGCTGGGTGGGTGAAGTCCAGCAGATATTAAAAATGGGACATGTCCTGGTTAAGGCTTGCAAGCATAAATATTTAAAACGGTGGGGTGACGACCTCTATTAGCTTAGAGACAGTCGGCTCCTTGTGTAAGGAGCCCCTCTCTATTCGTGTTCACTTTACCCATGTAATTAATAGACCTAAATGGTTTTGAATGATCTAAGTGGTGATCTTCACTATATAAATTCTTACTTTAATGCGATTGTGTAAGGATAGTGATCCTGAAATTTTAAGCAAGCAGCTTATTTGTGAAACATACTAAATTCTAGCATGAATTGTATGTGAATGGCCTTAAGCCACTAAAAATGAAGTTTAGGGGTGAACTTACAACTATTGTTGAACTTTATCCTATGGAAAGAAACTTATTATCTATAAGTAGATGTATGTGTCCTCTTTATCGGACTTTCTAATTAAGGGTTGCTGGTGTTGTAATAAAAACATTGCTAACTATTTGATTTTAATTATTTTGAATTTGGGGTTGTTCCACTTGATGAGTAATAAACTGCGCAACTATATTTTAAGCCACTAAAATGAATTTCTGGTTGGACAGTGTGTGTACTCAGTTTTTCTGATTTTGTTCTTGGAACCTGTCCTGGTGGGGGCAGAGTTCATTGTTAGTGATTTTGCAGGGTTGATGTCGAGGACTTGGAATATGTTTATTGAGCAAGAAGAAGATCTTTATGTTATTAAATGGTGGGCTGGGGTTATAGTTAGATGTCTTGTTTGGAAGTATTCGTAATTCGATATTTGGTTTTCAAGTTGTTCTGTTGTGGGCCCCTGACCCACAGATCCAGGATCGATTTGTAAGGTTATGTTTCCGCTGCAAATAAATGTAAATTCGAGGTTTGTTAAGTGTTGATTGTGATTAGTGAATCTTAAGCGTGATTAGCTAGCAGCTCGGAAGTGGGGGCTGTTACAATATGTGTAGATCACGAGGCCATATCTAATTCTACATACTTCCTCCGTTCTGTTTTAAATGAAACGTTTGCTTTTTCACGCAACCCAACGCGCTTCTTTAATCAATAATATCTTTAGTTGTGCACATGTAAAAAATATAAAAAAGTTATAATTTGATAGTATGCATTGAGACGAATCTAACAAGATCCCACTTGACTATGTTTTTCTTTATATAATAGCGATAAATTGGAGTCAAAATTGATCAATGAATAGTGTCATTTCACCCCATGTTTCATTTAAAACAGAACGGAGGAAGTATATTTTTTTGCTGAGAATATGTACAATAACTACTTATGCCCTCTAATAGAATAACATGTGTAGATCACTAGATTGTGAGACACTCGCCATCAAAGTTCTAAGAAAGTAAAAAGAAGGTATAGCTGGTCAGTACCAACTATAGAATACAAAGGAAGAAGTAAGAAATATATATGCAAGGCATGAAGGCAACCTTGCTAAACAATTGTCACCAAAAAAAACAATTGTAAACAGCCTTGCAAGACATGTATATTTTAAAATAAGTGTGTATGCAGAGACATGGGCGTATAATCTTAGAACCAGCTAGATTTGCTAAACCACACGACATATACCAAATGAACAAAGGAATAGCTTAAAACTGTGTTTTCTTGTACTTGGAACAACCGAAAAGAAGGATGGCCATATCCTTTTTGCTGTTGTAGCCATACCCTAGTAGTATCATGTGAAATTAGCTTTTGTTTAGGGTGGGTGATATATATATATATATATATATATATATATATATATATATATATATATATATATATATAAGGCTTTTCAAAAGAATTATATTTAGGTGATATGCATATATTGGTATTTCTATAAAGATGTCTACACTATTTATTATTAGGATTCTGAGGTCTAATAGAAAATATGTGTTATCTCCATCCGACTATGAGAACATATTACTTTTATGTGAATTATACAACAAAGTGACATCATATAAAGTCACCAACACAACTGTAGAAGGTGTTAGATATATATTCAGTTTTAGTTATTTAGACGCAACATTTGATTATTTTGATCCACTAATCAAAAAGCGCAAATGTCGCATCTAAAAAAATAGAGGAAGATATCGTGACAAATCAAGGAGGTTGTCGGCAAAGATAGTGGAACTTTTTAGGCTTATAGCACTGCGCCACTGCCAAATGAACGTTTTAGGCAAGACCTTACCATTAGTCTGCCACCCTAGAGTCTGGGGCTCAAACATCCCGATCAAGGGTGTCGTTAAGGAAGCTCAACATGCTATTACTTATTAGGATGTTATTGTGATGGCTGTTTCGCTAGCCATTGGGTCTCTTTTTGCTTGCTGGTTCTGGAGCTCAAAAAGCAGAGTGAGATAGAATAGTGAGAACTGAGAAGGGCAAGAATGTAATAGTAAATATAAATGGAGATAGGCAGCCAAGTAGCCAACCATTTGCAATAGAACTTTAAATTAAGAAAAATATATTGTTCGATATAACTCAAAATCAAGACAACTAGTAGGAACTGTCAAATATTCAGCAACACCCCCTCAATTCAAAAACAAACCATTGGAAGTCAAAAAAGGAAATCCTAATTCTAAAGAACAAGGTTTCACTTTCTTCGTCCTGCTTGTTAGATGATTCGTTGATCTCATCAGCTCCATCCTCCTGCACTGGAAAAAAGACCCATTAAGGAACAAAATGGTGACATAGTATTACAGATACGGGGAAAGATCTAACCATTATTTACCTGCATGTTGGAAGTTCACGAAGTAAGATTATCTGGAGAAGCTGCATGATTAGAGTCAACTCAATTATCAACATAAACCCAAAAGACCACAATAGATGATAAAAGCAATAGGTGAGTTAGAAGCAATAGTAAAATTAATTAAAGTCAACAAGTACAAATGCTTTAAAATGGAGAACTTTACATAGATAAATATGATTACACTTTACATAACACATCTCTAATTGCACCAGAATATATATGGCAATCAGTCTTCAATTCTTCAAGAGTTGTACAGTATAACATAATATCAGCAAAAAAATATTCCGCAATTATACCTCTACAATTCACTAAAATGATCATAGTTAGTATGAATCTTAAACATATACATAAAAGTAGTCAAAGCTAGATATACACAGAGCTAATAAAAAACCAAGCAACAATGCAACATGGAAAAGATAAGCATCAGAATAATCTGTTAACTCATATACAACATGGACAACATACAGCAGAGAATAGTTAACACTTAAACGAATAGTTGTACTAACGGATGAAAGCTTTATACAAGAATAATTTTCAGTGCTTGTTGAACCCCCATCAGTTATTCTATCATAAAGTGACAGGAAAAAGCCAATATACAGAAGAAACTCGGGAGAAGCTTCAGAGAAAGGAAGTATCAAAGAGAAGAGCTTACTTTTCAAGCATGAGCCTTACAGAAATGACTTAGTACCATAGTCAACATGGTGCGGAAAACTATATAACCAATAACTTTACTGTAACAAAGAAGTATATCGTATCAGAAACTATACAACATACACTAAGCAAGATATATTAAACATCAAGCAACTTCTCCCACCAAAAAAAGTAAAATAATGTGAGACCCTGACATCATAGCAAATCTATTGCACAATATCAGATTCTCCCCTACCTTGGCGCCTGGAATAAGTAAATCTGGTATGGGGTGTTGGCTACTCACTTTGTTCTGTTACATGTATGAAGTCTTACCCTTAAACAAATAGAGTCTAATGGAGAGACCTAAGAAATAAAGGAGTAGACAGATGGTGGTAGCAGTTTTTCCATCCACGGGATCCTCTCCAATAAACGATAAATCCTGAAGGTGCACTAATGAGAGGAAGGGAAAGTCTTGCTCTCCATATCAAAAAAATGATCACGAAAATAAGCCCATGATCAGTATGATGCAGATGTTGGTCAGGGTCAGAAAGAAGCACCTGGATCTGAACCTATTTAATCAACCTGAGGCATGTAGTTTGCCAAGAAACACATATTTTGATGTGTAATTTGGTTGTCCGACCCTTTTCTCCATGGCATATATATCTCCTGATCTCCCCTTCACCCCCACCCCCCCTCTTCACCATGGCATATCTCCTTATCTCCCCTCTACCTCCACCCCTGAGGAAAAAAGGAAAGTGTGGGTAAAACTTGCAAGTTTTTATATTATAGACAGGTTAGAAGAATAAAACACCTCCACCATTCTTATTATTTTTTACCAAGGAAATGGTACTTTTACCTTCCATTTGCAGCAGCACAAAAGATGATGGCTAAAATATCAGCTGCTCTTATACTTCAAGTAGCACCATTACCTCCGAACCTATTCAAACAACATCCATTTCTAAAACCCTCCCTGCCTTCCCATCCTTTCCCCTACCATAGCAGCCAAATAAGTAATAGAACATTATCTGGTGAAGGTACTGCAATAGGATCCAAAGCTTTGGAACATAAACACAGAAGACCTCAGAAGTCATCAGAAGTGAAGAATACAACCACAATGAAGAAGGAACACCATATAATTATTCACTGTATAACAAAAGCTTGACAAGTCACGTTTTTCAGTCTCTAAATTCCTTTTTAGCTTAATATAGACATACATATGCTCCAACAAACTTTCATCAATTAAATAATGACAGCTCATAAGTATTATGATATTTCTTCAATCAAATACATGCTACACAGTATCATGCAAGTGGAAGCTAGAATAAAAGAAACTAGTCTTATATGCACGCGATGCGTGCGAAAGCATATAAAACTCTTCATATATAACAAAGATAGAGATACGATTAGGGATGAGCATGGGTCGGGTCCAGCTAGACGCCAGACCCAGACCCGCCCCAGACCCACAGGGTATAGAAAATCCGGACCCTTACCCAGATCCAATGGGTCCGGCGGGTCCTGGGTCTAAAACGGGTCCAAAATGGGTCTCAAGCTTATTAGGAGTTTCGATTGTTTTTTTTAACCTGCGAATTTTTCGCACCCGTCTTTTTAGTTATTAAAATGATGAAAGAATAAAATAATAGTTTATTTCTTGTACAAACATTTAAAATTAAAACATCCGCAACAAGTTGACTTCAGTCTTGGTAAAAAGTTTTATTACTACTTTATATATTTTGTTTTATAATACATATATTTAATATGTAAAAACGAAAATGGATCTACGAGGCGGGTCTGGGTCTGAATTCATGAGACCCGAACCCACACCCGAATTTTAACACCTAGACCCAGATCCGACCCAGACCCAATGGGTCTCAATTTTTTAGACCCAGACCCTTAAAAATGGGTCGGGTCCAATCGGGTCTGGGTCGGATCTTGGGTCCATGCCCATCCCTAGATACAGTGATCTTAATTATTTTTGTTTAATTAAAGTAGGTAGTTAGCCTTCTTTTTTTTTTCTTTTTCTATATTTTATTTTTTGGGTGTCCCCATGTATTGCAATATATAATAGAGATTTGAATTGATTTTGTAATATTTGTTGATAGTTGGGGGTATTTAGGTAATTAAGGATGGACACCAAAAGGTTATGAGTTCACATATAAAATGGAGATAACAATCTTCCTAAATTTGTAAGAATGGGCTTATTAGCCGCCTTAAGCCTCACATGAAATCTCAAATACGCCCAGTCCCACTTAGCCCTTTCGAAGTGATGATATCAAACAACACTATACTCATAGTATTACAACATCAAATACGTGATTATGTTCAAATTTGTTTCATTTGTGGTCAAAGTTCAAATCTGACAGTAAATTCTAAACAATATACATATTAGAGCATAATCAAGTAGAATCTAGTTAGATTCTTTGTAACGTGCCTTTCCAAGATGTCAATTTTTTATAATATTTACTAATCTCTATTATATAAGCTAAGGGGAGCTATGATGTCCCCTTTGAAAAGACTTTTTAACCCTTCATCTAATAAAAATACTTACCTATTAAGATTTTGAAATTTTCCTCAATCATAGTCCTTCCTAATTTAAAATATGTATATCAAAAGAAGTTCAAAATAGCTAAAATAAACTTTCATAAAAATATGTGTAGTGAAAGAAAAAATTTTATAATTGAAGAACAAATTAAAATAACTAAAGCAGTTTTCAAATCAATTACAAAATCAAAGACAAAAATTTTAATTTTACCTAAACTTTGAAATGCAATAACAATACCAACCTCCATTAAGAAGTAATAAAAATACCAAGAAAACAACTTCTTCATCAAGTAATTTTTATATTTTGTATTTACACCAAACGATATTCAATTAGAACTAATGATGATTGTAAATTACATTCTTCAAAATTACACTCAAATGAAATTTAATGATAACCGCCAAAATAATCCACGCACGCATCGCGTGCAAAGAAGATTAGTACATAATATATGAAGTATGTTAATGGTCAAAGCGTGCATTAGAGATTGTTTATATAAACAAAAAAACAAGTGTAACCATTGAAAAGAAATGGAGAGATATAATACAATTACACCCTCTACTACATATTGAATTAGTGAATATCATAACTTCAACTATAATCCATTGAACACCTTCCTTAAGTAGTGTGAATGCACCAGGGTAACCTGTAGAAGACAGGTAGAAGAAAATACAGGATCCTTGCAGGACTGTAAATCGTGGAACCTTGTCATCGACATCACAATCATCAATAGGGAGGTAGTTCACCTGGCAGTGGCACCCATCGCTGAAAGATATACAAAAACTAATTACATCAAAACATAACTAATACTAATTGAAGTTGGTCAAGATACTGAAGTATTTTAAATGAATCCATATACAAGTATCCTGTTAGTTGTGCCCAACGCAAAATTTATCAAGATGCTCCAACCTATATTAGAGAGAAGACGTTAGTGAAAGAATAAAACAATCAGTTCAATGCATGTAACATGAAAAAGAGACGGGCATTTCATACTATGCTTCCCTCTCCTCCACATTGGCAAGTTCTGGTCGAAGGGATTCTAGCTCTACAACACTTAGCTCAACCAATGAGAAGATGACAGGAGAGTCAAAATTACATTCTTAGCACGAAATTTCAAATTAGATGAGGACTTAGCAAAGTTGATCACGTCTACCTTTTCTTGACCATTAAGACCAGTTATCTACTTATCTTTCAAACTAAATAGCCGCAACTAGTCAATGAACGATTGTGAATGAACCTGAAGTCAGAAGGAAGTTAACAAGAAACAGAAGATAAGTATTAACTGAAAATGCTTATAGTTTTTGCTTTATTTTCCAATAAAAATAATAAAGTACCTGGTGGCACGGCCCGTACTTGCTTTTGAAGAAAATGAGTTTCTTTCTAGATGAGATGTGCCCGATGTGGATGTACGACGAGAATCTCCACCAGAAATTGAGGTATCCAAACTTCTGGGTAGAGGAGAATCCGCAGAAGCTGAAGTCTCAACATAATTTGGTATGATCTCTATATTTCTTAGTCCATATCACCCATTAAGGAACTTCCTCTCCTCCAAATTGGCTGCAAAAAGACTCAGAAAATTTTATGAGAGACCATTGATGAAGTAGCAAATAATGCAAAGAAAAAGCCTAATTATCAATTCACCTTTTATATATTCAATTCGATCAACACACACAAACGACAAATGTAAATCCATATCTTACAGCTTGAAAACAGAAAGATAATTGAAACAAAATCAGTAGAGGCTATTGGAAACCCTACAAATATCTCTACATTTGAAATTTAACAAAATCAAAAGCAAAAAAGAGCAATACCTGATCAGAAGCATCTGTAACAAATCAAAGGGCTTCTTAGCGTCGAATATTCACTGAATCGTTTGATCTCTATTTCTCTTTCGTCTGTTGCTGCAAAAACAAAGGAAAATTGAATTGATAGGAAGAATTAGGTACTTCATGGAACTAAAAAAGGAAGAATCAATTAACAAATTTACGAAAAACCTTTAACAAAACAGATATATCCAAATCCAAATCCAATTGTGATAAAATCGAAACCCTAAAATCCTATCACTTGATGTTTGTTAAGATAAAAGTCTAACAAAAATGAGGGAAAAAAGAAGAGAGAGAGAGACAAGAAATGAGATGACATCCATGGACGAGGGGATAGATACAGACTACAGACTAGTACAGAGGCTAGAGAAACCCCCGAGAACAAAAGTAGAGGGAGGGAGGAAAAGCTGGAAAGGGCGGGAGGAAAAAAAGAAAACCGAAAAAGAATCTCTATTCTATATGGGAAGAGGGGTAGGACACCAAAAAATAGAAAAAAGAAAAAAGAAATAAAATTATAAAAGGAATGTAACTGCAAAAAAAAAAAGAAAAAAAACTAAAATAGAATATACAACGTGCAAACAAGGAAACCGTAATTGCCCATCTCAATCCCTTACATAGGAAAAACTAACTGGGTGGACTTTTGTTGGTCTTTGTATTTTTGTCATTATCTCTCATTTCCTCCTTCTTACCCCTCACATCCCACTAATTTCCCATCAACTCATGTTTTTTTTTTCCTCATAATGGGTGGGCTAGTTCTACTTAGCTTTTCTATTTCTCGCTCACTTTTGGTATACTCTATCATATACTCTCTTTCCTATTCAAAATATTTTTATTCTTATATAGAGTAGATAATTTGTATTCATGTTTTAATTAGTGATATATTAATAATTTTATATACATTTTAATAATTTTAGGTAGGAGAAAGTGATTAGAAAGAATAGTAGGTTGGGAAAAAATATGGTAAAATATATCAAATTTGGGCTCAATTTATAGATAAAAAAAATTATAGTTGTAACTGTAATTTTTTTAAAAAAATTATAAGCTGATTTTTTTTTATTTACTTCAAAACAAAAAAACAATCTTCTACAAAACAAAAAAACAGCAACAATAAAGCAATATTGATACACATGGCATCACGCCATTCGTTGCTATGCACGCCATCCAATGCCTAATTGGTCTAACATTCCAGACCAACCAACTCCAAGGGCCAATTGCCCCAATAGTAAAACCAAGTAAAGCTAACTTTACTTTTTGCTAGACCAACTAAAACCCATCTCATTGCTCATGCTCTAAAGTGGCAGTGAAACAGTACCCCTAAACTTTGCAACAATTATAACAAAACCACTTGAACTGTAAATTTCAAGGAAACAAGACTCATACCACTATTCATAAGCCTTTTGCCCCAACTCCTTGCTTTTAATAGACTAGTTGTTGGTCCGCGCGTGCGGCCTCCCAAGAAAGCAAAAATTATTATAAATAGCTCTATGAAAATACCAGTTAAATGAATTAAAGACATTCCAAACTATATGAACGTGTAGGTAAGATAATAAGGCTATTAGATTATATTACACTTATGATATGTTAGTGCAAATAGTCTGTGGGTTACAAAACATGCCCAAGGTCTTGTGCCTTCTCTAAACTGTTGTCCCATCACTATATATATTACAAGCATTTAATCATGCATGGCAGCAAAAGAGATTAGTTTATATGATGCAGTGATTAACTTAAGGGGGCACATTGCTAACAGAGAGTATTAGGTTGCAGAGCAAAATAGCAAGCAAAAGGTCCCGTGGTATATTCGTATGGTTCCTCATCAGCTTTAATTTTGTGGCTCATTAGCAGCACTAGAGCGGGAGGGCATGAGCAGCCTGATGTGCAGTAAGTTCGTTTTGCATCAGGGTGATATTCTATAGCCTTAGCGACAGTTTTCATCTTTGGATTAGCTTGAATAGTTTGAACAACGTGATATTCCATGGGGAGAGCATGAGCAGCCTGATTAGCTTGACATGGCCACTCACGACAGTTTTTTTGGGATGTTCCTTTTTATTTTGAATTTTTAAAAATCTATATAAATATGTTTTTTTTAACTCATTCTCAATTACACTCTAAGAATCATCTAATGTTTGATGTTTTCTTCTATGCTTTTCTATATCAACCATTAATAATTTACACTATTAATACTCACTAATCGACGATTCACTCAAAAAACTAAGGAACTTTCACAACTCAGATAAGAACACCAAAAGTTCATTCACTACATAAAGCGTAACGATTCTCACAAATAGAAATAAATTCCTCATCCAACATAATGCACTAAAATTGTTGATGAGTGATATTTATGTCACTCATAGGGTAAAAACTTGTGAGTAATTATAGTCGTTTTAGTTTATTTTTCATATTTTTATTCTTTGTTATCCTTGTTTTACTATTTTGTGGCTTAATTAGAGTAATTTGTTATTTCTTTTAGTTTTTAGCTCTTAGTTTCATAAGTTATTTTATTTTACTTGTTTTAGTCGTATTGGTTAAATTTTCGTAATTTATTTTCTACATATTTCCTTTTAGTTACTCTTATTTTTATTATTTCTTTTCATATAATTTTTATTTAATACGTCTCATTTCTCCCGTCGTGTTTTGGTTTTGCTTGTAGGAGAGCGTTTTGGAGTTACAAACTTCAATTTTCCCTTATCCAATATATCTTCAAAAACTCAGTCCCCTCAGAAAATAATCTTTTAAAAATCAATCGAGAAAATCATCCAACCTAACAAGTTTTCTGCATTACAATCATGCTTAGCCTTACTTTGAGCTATCATGCCTAGCATATCTATTAAGAAGCCTATTGTGTCGCTGATTGTGTTTAAGGGCTTATTTGATTGCAGGTCGTGTTTTACTTTTGCTTGTAGGAGAGCGTTTTGGAGTTATAAACTTCAATTTTCCCTTATCCAATATATTTTCAAAAACTCAATTCCATCAGAAAATAATCTTTTAAAAATCAATCGAGAAAATCCTCCAACCTAACAAGTTTTTTGCATTACAATCATGTTTAGCCTTACTTTGAGCTATCATGCCTAGCATTTTTATGAAGAAGCCAATTGTGTTGCTGATTGTGTTTAAGGGCTTATTTAATTGCAGGTAGGAATTAGTGTTTTCCAAGGGAGTTTTACTTCTCTTCAAGTTTTATTTCTTAAGAAGTGGCAAAAGTTGTTTGGTTGATCATGGAAAGTTCTACTTACCTAAGATACCTAAATAAGTAACTTCCTCCATTTTGTGGGAAGTAAAACTTCCTAAGAAGAACAACCTCCTACATTTTTGTTAACCAAACAACTTCACCTTATCTTACTTTCTAAGAAGTTCCTCTCATAAATTTTTATGTCAACCAAACAACCCCTTAATATGCAACTTGACGAAAGACATCAAACCTCCCCCCCTAAATAAATCACATTTTTCAATATGTTTCACTCTCTCACTAATTTCTTTCATTAGTACTTAATCTTAATCCCGAATACAATATATGATTCCCAGTTCTCACATAGTCTATTTCTGCATGTAATCTCTCCTCGTTTTGTCTCACTGATTTGTCCTCGCTGTTGCGATCTTAACATCACATTTTATAAGCACTCGCTACACAGATACAAATAGCGTATTTATTGCAACTTTTATTCTGAAAATATATGAATAATATCTAAATGACCAATACTAAATTAACTGCAAGAAATTCAGTATCTGAACAACAAAACTGACTCAGATATATAACTAATAACATCCTCTATTCTATGGTAAACCAGCCGGTAACAGAGCAATCTTAGGGATATAAATGTAGTTGTATACTTCTTCAATGATCAACAATGATTTTTATCCTTCTTCTTGAGACCTTTTCACCGGTTGCTTGCTGTTCCAGAATATCACTTAGCATCTTTGGTGAGGAAACCATGGGACCCAACGATACGGGCATTGCATAGGTCATCTGCAGCATCCCCCCTCTCAAAAACAACTGCAGCTCCCATACTAGTGCCTAAAGTTGCAGGTGATACGTTAACATTAATTATGATATACATCTATCAATGAGTGTGTTTACAAGTATGCTTTCAACAAGCAGGGAAATGAGAAGAGTCCATACCTATACACATGGATATAACTCCAAAACGACAATCTTTACCACGACATTTCATCTCATGCAACAAGGTAGCAACCAACAGGCACCTGAAACTAAACAAATAGCACAGTGACTACATAAAGCACTGCTTCATCTAAAGAGTACTACGAAGACTATTTTGCACTGGAATCAAGATCAATATAGATCGATCTCCAAGATAGGCATATAATCATTTTAGACTGTACCAAACTTTACCGTTTCCTAAAATTAGAAAGTTAAATTAAACAAATGGATCGATAAAAGTTAAATTAGTGAAGCCTTGAAAAATTTCCCCGAGGCCTTGACCATGTCGCCTATTATTTAAGGATAGATGGAGTACTATATATTGACATACTACTGATCATTACAAGAACACTTTTCTCAACTATATGCTCCTAACCTATGTTACCTGAACCCAGTTTATGCGTCCAACTCGTCCTCTCGGCTTTATATAAGAAATTTGGATAATTTTGGCCCAAATGATGTGTCTAAACTCTGAATGTCCACACCAGGAACTCCAACATCATATATCGGTACTTGAGGTAAATTGATGAGTCCAGGTAACATAGCTCTTAATATAGTTAGACGCCAGCCAACATCTTCATATTGTGACCCCTTAAAAATTGTAAAAACAAGCAATCAAGGTTTATGCCATAAACATTTACTTAGACTCTGCTTCTAAGAAAAAAAACCAGGAACTCCCAGGGTTCATGTCAAGCTCATATCAAATACAATCATATCTCATTTTGAGTTAAACAGCATAAGCTAAGATTTGGAGAACAGACTCGAAAAAGAGGAAATGTAAAGTGAAAGGTAGGTAGCTAGATCAATATATAATGACAGTTCCTGTTGCACCCAAAGGATGTCCAATTCCATAACCCTCCATTTACATTGATCTTTCTGAATCAAGATCTAACTTTTTACGGCAGTACACAAATTGAGAGGCAAATGCCTGTAAAGTCAAGATGAGAAAAACAAATATCATTTACATGTAATGTAAAAGCAAAATATCATCAATATGATGCGAAGTCCAAGCATGAATTGGCTTCGAATGCCCGACTCAATTATCACCTCATTTATTTCAAAAAGATCAATGTGATCAAGTTCTAAGCCGGCTTTGACAACCGTGGGATAGCGACGGTTGGGCCAATCCCCATGATAGCGAGGTCAACTCCGACAACGAAGAAAACTCCCGCACAATAAGAAAAGTTAGATCTTGGTGTATTGGTAGCGGAGAAAAGTAAAAGTGAGTAAACATGTTCAAGTACGTATCCTCAATTTTTTCCGGGAATTTACAACATCGACATGATCGTTCGAGAAACATGACGGGTACCTGGCACCATAACCTTCCCTTGGGTAAAGAACATGTCGATTGGAGCATTTGGATCATGTTTATCCTTACCCTGGAAGTTGGCATGGTAGAGAACACCACTTGCTATAGAGACTGCTGAAATGCAACCAGGTTTCCCGAGCTCATAGTTCAAATTCTCAAGAAGTCATGGAGCAATGAAACACATGAAAGATTTGAGTCGGTGGGGAAAGAACAGGTCATGGGGACCCAAGACATTGTATTTATTATATAGAGGAGCGTAGGAGGAGAAAACAAACATCTTGATTGAGCACATCTATTCTTTGCGTTGGCACATCGACATGATTGTTCTCCGGCCCGCCACCGACCCGTTTCTTGAATTAGCAATGGAAATGATCGGAAATTAGGTTTTAAGAATGAAGAGAAGAAGAAGAGGAGCAGATTTTCATTAGCTAACAAAGTGATATTAAATGATATCACCTACTAAGCTACTTCATAATACATAAATCGATTAACGATTGTATTAGGACATCTTCTAGGCCGCTGCTATCCCACCACCACCCTACCCGGAGAAAAAGGGGAGGGGGGTTGGTTGTAACTTGAAATTAACAGCACTCGGATTGATGCATAGATCGATAAACAAAAGGGCGGGGAAATACAGATGGGTCACAAAAGGTAATCGAAAAAATTATCAAGCAAGATATGAAAATACCTCAACTCCAAGCAGCCCCTTTGATCCTTCGGCATCAATCATGTCAATAATTTGTTGCTTGAGAGAAACCTCCACTAACTGCTCTGTGTTTAAAACTCGGTTTTCAAATGTGATAGTCTGCTCTGAGACAAGATTGTCATACTCGCAATCTGGAACTTTTTGTTGAAAAAGCTTTGGAGAGAACTTCTTAAGTAATCGCAAACAACTGACAGGCTGCCAAATGCAGAAGAAAATACATTAATCACCATAAATCATACACAGATTGTGATAACCATAGGAAAAACAAATGTAGAAACGGACAGCCTTGTTTTGTGGACGTGGTATATCTTTGAAGACTTGGGATGGAGAAATCAGGAATACATTATATGACATATAGATAGATGGAATGAAAATAAGGCGAAGAGCAATAAGGGTGCCGTCCAAACTCCACTAACCTGAAAGTGCATTTTTCACTTTGTTGGCTAGTAGAATCTAACAGGTGCTCTCACCATTCCTTTCACACCCTTAATATGGATGCCTCAAATTGGCTTACACAATCTCTCCCTCTCTCTCCCCTGAGAATGCCATGTGCCCTATAAGGCAACAATCCATTTCTAGAAGTTATTTAACTATGCCCCACCCATATGCTACCATTAATATTTGTATCAAGCCTACAGTGGAAACTATAAGGTTCAGAGGAAGTAGTCACTTTGGAAAAAAAAAAAAATGTCATTCTCTTTAAAAACTTACCCTAAGCAATTTATAGAAGTGATATATGTTCATCTTAGAATCAGTGGAACATTGTCGATGTCGTGACTGGTAGGATGTGGAATAACATTAACTTATTTCGAATGACTATGAAGTCCACAAACCCTTACAAATTAATCTTGGAGAAAATGTTGATCAGTTGGTGGGTAAAACTTCCTTCGATTCAAGGATTCTTTTAGTCATAGAATTGAAGATTTTATCAAATCACATTCATAGAATAGGAAATTTAGGAGCGTAGATATATTTGACTTCATGATCTGAATTCTAAAGCAAAAGAACATATTTCACAACTCCCACTGAGGCCATTATGAAGCATTAATACCTTATTTTGCCCTCTAGATCTGCTCTTTTTTGATTTTGTAGGGGTTTCCCACTTTTCTATCTACTTTTGCCTCAAATACTTTAATAAGACCAGTCTGTTTCAACCTGTTGCAAATCTGGAAAATCAACAGCATAACGACAAACCATTTTGAGAGTGTGATACCTTTCATAAAGCATAATTGACAGATATGAGATCATAACAATTTACATTTCTCCGAGCTCTATGTCCCCGCGTTTCTCGATAACCAAGTTCCTGCTTGATTTAAACATGTCGTCCCAAAAATAAAAGAGCAAAACTGCAGTCAGCAGAGTATATCCACTTAATTTAAACATGTTGTCACAGAAACTATTCATATTATTAATAAATTCAAATGTAGCAGACCTTGCCTTCGACTTGCTCAAGTCTATCACAAACGACTTTGCTTTGAAAAGAAGAGATCCTTGACAAGCACATCATCTTGGCCACATTCTTCAAGGAGATCTGCTCCATTGACATTCTCTCCAAAGTTTTCCTCTGAATTCTTGTTCTCTTTGGTAATCTCAAGTCTTTGCCGAGAGCTCATGGGAAATGCATAACGATGTAAGCGGATCAAATTGGTATCACTGGTTGACTATTTTTTGGCTCCTTTTCACTGGATGCTTCTTTTGTCCTCACTATTGTTGCCTGCCTCACAATTAATCCACATGATTCAAGCCTTTTGACCACATTAAAGAAATTGTTTGCAACAATTATGATTATTATCTCTTTCTTGATTCAGACATAAATGCCAATTTGAAGTAAGATCTAAGCAATATGAGAAATGCTAGTTTGATATTATAAAGTCATGAAATATAGTTCTGATTTAAAAAAAAATCATAAGCCAATGAGATATTATACGAGCATTCAATTCACTCCAATGACCAAACTTTATAAAAATGATAAAAGTATCCAGAGTATAAATTAACAAGCATATATGTATTGAAATGAGCTAACTCTAGGAATTACATAGAGAGTCCATCAAAGTCACAAAACCCCCTGCTGAAGACTTGTCTCCTTCTGGAGATTGATAAATGATTCCTGCCCCACATCCATTGACAGTGGATGATCCATCTACCATGAGCGTCCAGTGCTTCCTTCCTTCAGCCGGATCATATATAGGTTCTATAGCTGGCCGAGTAAGCTCAACTATAAAATCTGCTAAGGCTTGCCCCTTAATAGCCTTTCTTGATTCAAAACAGCCCACTTCAGCATTCGTCCAGCAACTTCCATCTTTTGTAGAACTTGCCTCAGAGGTTGGTCAGTATAGACTATTATACTATGAGCCAAGAAATTAGGCCTCAATTTCCTGCTTGCCATGACGAGTGCCAAGCCAAACTTCTCGACTGGAGTATACCTACATTCTGCGTCCTTGAACACATGACTCACGAAGCATATTGGGATTTGCACAGACTCTCTTTCAGCCAATAAAACAGCACTCACAACATGAGGAGACACGGCCAAGTATACAAACAGTTTTTCCCCCTCGGCTGCACTGACCAACCTAGGTAATTGACGAAGGTGATCTTTTACTTGCTGAAGCGCTTGCTCAGCTTCTGCTGTCCATTCAAACTTAGCTTTCTTCTTGATAGTAGCGAAAAAATGATGACACTTGTCCCCTGACTTGGACAAGAACCGTCCAAGGGCCGCTAAGCAACCTGTTAGACGCTGTACTTCTCTGATTTTGGACGGAGACTTCATGTCGATGATGGCTTTAATTTTTTCGGGATTGGCTTCTATCCCCCTTTGATCTACTAAAAAGCCCAAAAATTTTCCAGACAAGACGCCAAAGACACATTTTTTTGGATTCAATTTCAGTCAGTACTTTATGAAAGTTTCGAAAGTTTCTCTCAAATCACCAACGTGGCCTTCCTCTTGCCGACTCTTCACTATCATATCATCAATATATGCTTCCATCTTCCTTCCGAACTGTGGCTGGAAAATTGTATTAATCAATCTCTGGAAGGTGGCCGGCGCATTACGGAGGCCAAAAGGCATCCTTAACCAACCATACAGCCCTTTCTCGGTAATGAAGGACGTTTTGTCCTGGTCTTCTGGCCACATGGGGATTTGATGAAAGCCTGAATATGCATCCATGAAGCTTAATAAAGCATGGCCGGCCGTGGAGTACACCAGTCGATCCAACTTAGGCAAAGGGAAACTGTCATTGGGACAGGCCTTGTTGAGATCAGTGTAGTCCACACACATCCTCCAGGTGCCATTGGGCTTTGGCACCATGACCACATTAGCAATCCAATCTGGATAGTACGTCTCTCTGATAAAACGTGATTCCAACAATTTCTGAACTTCTTGGTCGACCGTCTGGTTCCTGGCCGGCCCCCAAGTGCCTTTTCTTCTGACGAACAGGTTTTAAACTTGGATCAACATTCAGCCCGTGGACGGCTATTTCTGGATCAATTCCATGCATTTCTTCAACACAATAAGCAAACACGTCTTGTAATTCTTTTAGCAAGTTGATTAAAATGCCCCTCAAACTAGGAGAGAGTGAAGACCCAATCTTCAAGGTGCTTTCCGGACGGGCTTCATCCAAACAGACATCTTCTGGGGCTTCTACCGGCTCTGGACGTTTTAGTGCCACCCCCATAATGGCCATCACTTCTCCAGACGAGGGTGGCTCTTCCTTGACGGGCTCATACTTCCTTTTCTTGCTGGGAAGATGCTCAGACGTTTTCCTTGAGGGAACAACCGGCGTCTAAGGACTCTCAATTGTAATTCTCAGTGAGGCCACTTGGTCCTTTACAGTTTTGGACGTCATCCTTTCGCCAGCAACCTTCGTCTTATCTTTCCCAAATTCAGACGGATTCCTTCCGCCAGCGATCTTCGTCTGGTCTTCATTGTCTGCTTTCTATGATGATGGCTTCAGGGTAGTTAGGTAACATTCCCTAGCCGCCTGCTGATCTCCATACAAGGAGCCAATTTGGCCTCCATCACATTCAAACTTCATAAGCATCAAGTGAGTTACTGTTATAGCTTTAACATGATTCAGAGTTGGTCGTCCAAGTATGACATTATAGGCTGTCAAATCTCGGACAACCAAGAACTTGATAAATAAAGTCTATGAGGGATCCTTCTCTCCAACTCGGACGGGCAAAGTAACTGTTCCCATAGGATGAATAATTCCTCCCCCAAACCCTATGATGGGATGGTGGACGGGAACCAAGTTATTCTCATCAAACTTCAATCTAGACAAGCAATCTGCACTAATGATGTCTGTCGAGCTTCCGGTGTCAATCAGAATTCTTCTAACTTTCAAGTTTGCTATCTTCATTTCTACAACCAAAGGGTCATCATGGGGAGTTCTCAGCTTCCCCCGATCTTGCTCACTAACCACCACCTTTGGGAAGGGCTCGACCTTCAATCTAGACAAGCAATCTGCACTAATGATCTCTCTTCTGAAACTTCTTTCCACCTTGGGGTAAGTATGAGTTCATCTTTCCTTTTCGAGCTAAATCCTCCAAAGCCCTCTTAAGGTGTTTACATTCATTGGTCTCGTGACCGCAGTCCTTGTGAAAGTGACAGTATTTGCTTTTGTCCCTATTTATGTAAGGAGTCTTCATCTCGGCTGGAGTTTTCAGCTCATATTGGTCCTTTATCTCCATGAGAATGGAGTATTGGTCCTTGCTGAATTCAATGGGGTTGGATGAAGGCTCAGATTCTTTCCTCTTGCTTCTCCTGGACGAAGTAGTGGTGGAGGTTATGGCCCAAGTCTCAGCCTTTTTGGGGTTGCTCTTCTTTGGCTGAGCAACCTCTTCAGGCTTCTTGGACTCGGGGTGCTTTGCCTCAGCACATACTTCAGTGGCGTGTATAAATGCTTCGGCTTCCCTTAAGGCTTTGGCAAGAGTGGTGATTTTCTTCTTAACAAGATCGAACTTAAAACTTCCTGACCTTAGCCCCCTGATAAAG
This sequence comes from Beta corolliflora, assembly GCA_947648045.1. Lineage (NCBI taxonomy): Eukaryota > Viridiplantae > Streptophyta > Magnoliopsida > Caryophyllales > Amaranthaceae > Beta > Beta corolliflora. Next base: position 464,451 of record CANSZD010001827.1, read on the forward strand.
GCGTCAAAGGCCACACCAGCATTGAGATCTTGAATATGAAGGGCTTCTAGATTAAATATTTTAACAAAACTTCTGAGGGCTTCCTTGGATCCTTGGACGACCTTACCCAAGTGCATGCTTGTTTTTTGTTCTTGCCGATTGGCAACATAGTGACTAGTGAATAGGTAACTGAGCTCAGTAAAATTGTTGACTGAATTAGGGGAGAGATTGTTAAACCACTTCTGAGCTACTCCTTTCAGAGTAGCCGGGAAATTCTTACACCATGTAACATCATCCACTGCTTGGACGTACATCTGATGCTTATAAGCGGATAGGTGATCGTCTGGATCAGTAGTTCTATCAAAGGGCTCTATGGTAGGGAGTTTTTACCTTTGGGAAGGGGGGCGCTTCCATGATCCCGGTCGAGAATGGGGTCGGCCAGTTGATCCGGAGGGCTCCCAGCTGTCCCTCAATGGGTATGAACTCCTTTTCGTGTTCTATTAACACAGGGTTAGATGAAGTGTTTGTAGGGGATGGACGCCTATAAACCATGGGCTGAACCACCGTTTTTTCTTGTCTCGGACGAACAAGAGAAGGGCCTAGACTTCTTCCTTCTGTTCTGGATAGTATCCTCAAAGGAGGGTCTCTCAAGTACGGTGTAGATCCTGTGGCCGACCGTTGTAATGCAACAGCTTTCTTTGCCTCTAGGTATTCCCTGGCATCTGTTTCCATTCGGTGACCATTTGGACGAACATTATCCTGGGTCCTAACCACTAGGTTTCAGTCCATCTTCCTTCGTTGCTCGCTGCCTTCTAGCTGCTTTAATCTGGTCGTCCTCCTAGAGGGTTTCTGACGAACAGGTCGACTTGGACCTGGACGGTTTTCTTGGGAACGCCCCCTAAGAGGAACCGGATTGTTAGCTGCCGGCTCCGGATTAATTTGGAAAAACAACATGTTGTTTTTGATCTGCTCCTGGACGACTGCTGCCATCTTAGTCTGGAAGTCGTTCAAGACGTTCTCTAGATGGGCAACAGTCACTGGACGTTCAAGATTCTTTTGAATGACAGGTTGTTGGCTTGGTCCAGGGACATTGATGATGGACGGAGGTCTATCCCATCCTCGAGGCGGTCTCTCATGATCTACTGTGTCTTCGACATTGATCTGAAAACTTCGATTTCTAGCCACGTTGGACGATTGACAGTCAGTCATCGTTCCGTCTCCCCACTGACGGCGCCAAATGTTTAGTATGCTTATCCAGCAAGTAAACTATATGCTTAGCTTCCTTGTCCGGCAAGTAATCCAGTTTCCCTTAGATGTTCTTCACTTGGAGACTTGTGCAACAATGTCTGAGTCTGTCTAATCTGAACCTGAGCTTCGTTCCCATACCAGCAAAAAAGGGACCCACCCTGGAGGTTTGGGTGGTGGTTCCCCCTCCGAAACTTAAGTCAGGATTCAGGAGTTTGAAGGAAAGAGTAGAGATAGAGAGAGAAAGTGAGAGAGTATTTCCACAGAGTAAGTTTGCACTGTTTGCATTCAATTACCTTTCTCCTGATTTATGGGGTATTTATAGTGGTTGTGATATGACTGGTGTCTTTTCATGGTACCCTAGAATAGAGGCACCTGATTGGCTAGGCAATCAAATCACGACATTTGGTAGGCTATGGTTGGAGATAGATCATCAACCAATCACTAGCAGCCATTTTAGGGATTTGGGCTCTGACTAGCCTTTGGGCCAGAAAGTGAGCCTTTTTCCCCAACCTGAGCAGAACCCAATGGTTAAACCATCTTTTTATATTTCTTCTGATGGGACACGTGTACGGTCTAAATGGGGCCATGTGTCTCAAGCAGAGCCGTCGATGGTTTAGGCTACAACAATTATTATTATTATTATTATTATTATTATTATTATTATTATTATTATTATTATTATTATTATTATTATTATTGTTATTTTATTATTATTATTATTATTATTATTATTATTATTATTATTGTTATTTTATTATTATTATTATTATTATTATTATTATTATTATTATTATTATTATTATTATTATTATTAGTATTAGTATTAGTATTAGTATTAGTATTAGTATTAGTATTAGTAGTAGTAGTAGTAGTAGTAGTAGTAGTAGTAGTAGTAGTAGTAGTAGTAGTTGTAGACTATTATTAGTATTCCTTCTCTTTCTTGCTCAATATCATGTGACCTGGAGATAATAGCTTTCTTATAGCATGATAAAATCTGGAATTTTGTATACGACAATAAACTAATGTTATTTGACTTTTCTCTAAAATGGTTAAACTATAGCTTGGTGTGAATTATGATGGAAGGCTATTGGAGTTAAGAAGCAACCAAGTGCTCAAGGATTTTACCAAATCCAATTCAATATCATCAAACACGATAATAGGACTTTTCCTTCCAAGTTCTAATGTAATAGGCTGCAGTTCATTTCTCCACATTTAGTTTTATCCCATGCAACGGATATGAAGAGAAAAAAAGAGACTTTGGCAGTAAAGGTCTAATTTTACTTCCCCAAATCGACAGAATTCTGAAAGAAAAGATAGCTCCTCCCCACCTCCTCCCCCCACCCCCAAAGAACCTCATTTCCATAAAACAAACAAAATAAAAATGGCAATCCCTTCCATTTTTATATTTCTTTCCACCTTTTCTTTTCCAACTAACCGTCTTAGAAAACCAAACATCCCCTAGAAGATTGTATATACTCCCTCCGTTCTCTTTTGTTTTTCTTAGTTTTGCAAATACAGGAACATTTAGCATTATAAATTGAACATTTTTCTCCTTTGCAATTATGTTCAACAGGGATAATTTGTCAACAAGATAATAATCTCCAACCTACCAAAAAACAAACTCCAACCTTCCTCTGCTACCCTAATTTAAACTTCTAGAGTTGCTCATTTTACTCCTCCAAAATCACTCAACTGCATGTTTTGCCCATTTTCAAACAACACACAGATCAACCAACCCAATAATCAGAAACATCAGAAATCCCAAAAAAAAACCCACTAAGATTGAGCATAGCCCAGATGAAAAACTTTGCAACATTAGCATCAAAAAACTTAAAAAGAACCTAATCAGCACCATAAGTCACATATTTGAGCTGAACCCGTTTGAACAAGACTGAAAATTTTATCACCAATAACTGAAAAATATACCAAAATCCAAAAACTGAAGCATAACAAGGTAATCATTAAATTCCTCACCCGTCTCCGATGTTGTTGTTGTTGTCGTTGCTTCTGTTGTTGATGCTGTTATTACTCACCCGTTTCTGAAATGAATCAAACCTTACATACTGAAGGTCAAATAAAAACCTGTAAAATTTAAACCCTAAATTCATTATAACTTGAACCTGATGTTCAAGCTTCAAACAAAAATTGCTAAAATGAAAAGAAGAGAAGGAAAGAGAAAAGAAATCGGAGAGAGAAAAGAAACAGGAGAGAGAAAAGGAGGAGATAGACATGGAAAAAGGAGGAAGGGCGGAAATCCTGGTAAACCAAAATGAATGGGTTAGAGGAAAACCAGGAAGAAAGAACGTGTGAAGTGAAAAAAAGATAGAATCATTGAAAGAAGGAAATCTCGGACAAATCTTTACGGAAAATAATCGACGGAGGTTTTTCTCTCTCAAGCCAAAATGACGATGGCATTGAGCGGAGAAACTCAAAAACGACGTCTCGAGGGCGATTCTAAGGGAACAACAAGGAAAATGTGGAGAGATGAGCTAAGACGCAGGAGAGAGAAGATGCAGCGATGGAAGTTGGAAGACAGGCAACTAGGGTAAAGATGCAATTTCAAAAAGGCCAAAGGATGACAGAGGGAGAAGTTGGCGTCAAAAAGCACGCGTGGCAAAGGGAGGGCAGGGTAGTAGTTATGTGAAGAGTGAAGGGCTGGAACGTCAAAGCACTGTTCCTAAGGAATAGTGGCCAAACTTGTGGCTTTTTAATGGGTATAGACTTATTAACTTCCTCTAGAATGTGGAATGGCTCATATGGCCAACCCATGTTTTGCCTCTTAGCCTCAACTTCCTTAGCACCCAATGCACTTTCATGTATTGTATGAGTTTGACTTATTAGGACCCCAAAAATCAATGGTGGTAGTAATATGCATATACAAAATAAATTCACCATCATGTAAAAAGAGTAATAAGCAAGAGCCTTATAAAAGATGCAATTAATAGAACGCAAAAAACCTTGATTAGAGTAGGTTTGTCAGTGACTGACTGAGCTTGCTTGACAGCAGCAGGAAGTTCATCATACGGTGGCCTGTGTTACCATTCTTGACCCAGATAACATGCCAGCCAAGGGCCTCAAAACGCTGATCAACGCTCTTAGTAAAGGCTATGGTAGTATCACCATCAATAATATGGATATCATCATAGAATGCAATCAATTTCCCAAGCCCCTAATGACCAGCAAGGGAGCAAGCTCCTGCGCAATCCCTTCCATTTGGCAACCATCACAAAGAATGGCGTAGCTGAAAGTTCAGATGTGTTTGTGTATATATAAGCAAAATAATACACAAAATACAAATATAATGATCTTGGAACTTGTCAACTCTAAGAATACAAATGAGCAGATCGAAAATATTGGTCTTATGTGTAATGAACTAATGATCAATGATTTTAGCATCGGGGTTGTTGAATCGAGCAACCAAATCATTCTTTGCGAGGGCCAAACCAACGACATTGGCAAGACCCTAACCAAGTGGCCCTGCATAATTTGAAATGCAAAGAGTTACCATCCTTTTTTGCTCATCTTATCACTATCATTACTCTATCTATTATTGGAATTCCTCATTGTCAATATTTAATCAACAAATCAATACAAAAGATGTTAACCACTTGTAACTTCAGCTCCAGGCGTCTCCAAATTCTCTGGGTGACCAGGAATTCTGCTTCCCCATTGGAGGAAAGTCTTCAAATCCTCTTCCTGTTACAGCACACATAATGAACAAAAATCGTCAAGTTTATTACGGTAAGCAAAACCGCCTCGTATCATATTGATAGCGATTTATATCACCTCCCAAGCTCTTAGATGATTGTATACAATAAACAAGGATTATGAGGCCAATTATGAGCATCAAACATAGCATTGGTATTTTAAACTTGTAATAATAGCACAATATATAGGCTAATTATGAGCATCAATCAAGCATGTGTAAATTTAAAGTTTCATTGAGAAAAAACATTATATTCGTATCCTGATAAACAAACTAATTAACATTTCAAGGGTGCAAAAAAGCTGAGCTCATTGCCTCTGTAATGGCGAGAATCTTACCATTGCTCTTTCTAACCTCCTCATACTTTCTCGAGAAAACAAAAAACAATTAAACTCATTAAAACATCCTGTAATATAACCCATAGAACCTAAAATCAGGAACATTTTCCAATTAATTTGGAAAGAAAGGAGAAAAAAGAGAACATAAAAAAATACAAACTTTGAACGTAGATTATTAGAAAACCGGCAAATAATATTACTGAATTCTTCTTCAGACTTCCTTCCATATCAGATTAGTAGCCTAAATCCTATGAAATTTGAAAAGTTCGGATTTCTCATCAATTTCGTAAGCCTAACTGATGAAAAGCTAGCATTCAAATAAGCTTCCAAAATTTTCTTGGCAAATAACCTTAAAACGACAGTGAAAAACATAAATCGAGAGAGTACCTTTGAGAAACCCTAGCCGTAAATGTAGTAGCTTTGAAGCCTTCGCCAATTTCGAAGCCAATTGTGATGAAATCTAAAGCTCAAAATCACGAAATCAAACAAAAAACATTTCACAAAGTTCGATTAATTAGGGTTTCCAATTCAAGAAAATTGCAAGTGAGATCAAATCGAAATAGCAATTCGATAATTCTGGGGTAAATTGCGACGAAAACAAAGTTAGCAAGCGAAAAAAAAGCAGAGAAAAAAGAAAAATGGATGATTCGAGAAAGATTGTGAGGAATAGGAAAAAGAGGAGAGAGACGAAGAAGATTGAGAAAGTGAGTATGGAGGGGAGAGTAGGAGGCGTTGTTCGAAAATGAAGGTGAATTATCTAGGTTAAGGAGGATTGAGGAGGATGAAGATGGAGGGTGCAGAGGAAAAACGAGAGGAAAAAGAAACACGTGGCAATTGGATGGCAGGAAGGTGGTTAAGTGAACAAGGGAGGGTATAACCGTCCCGTCAATGTTCTTAAGCAAATTAAATGGAACTCCTTGCTTTTTAATTGGTATAGATTTAAGATTTAAGATTTATGATAAGAAGGGTTCAACTTGTCATATCGGATCATTTAACAAAAAAGCATTTTGTTTTTTTTCCTGGGAACAGGTTGAAAAATTTTACATTTTTTCGGGGAATAGTTCAGTTCAAGCTCAGGTTATCGAGGGCAGATCGAAATTCGGCTCAATCTAAAACAAATCAAGTGATAAAAAATTGTGACTGATATGTCATTTACTTTTTTAAAAAAACTTGTTTCTCTCTGCCTTCTCTCTAATCCCTCCACTTTCTTAAATATTCTCATAAAACAAATTGTTGCTCATCACTTAACACCACGTGTTTGAAGAAAACCTCAACACCTTTTTTAAGTATTGATTTTCTCCTAATATTTCAAGCTAGACAATATAATATACTAAATTCTAGTATTAACATAATGGTGTGTACTCAGCACCACATCACCACAAATTTCGACTGCCACTGCAGCCTACGACCACCATCGCCTCCTGAACGCCACCACCTCCAGCGCTTACCTGGAGACCCACCAACCTCTCTTCTCTTGCTCGCACTCTTTTCGCTCTCATGTTTCTCCTTTTCTTGTCCTCTGCTCGGTGAGTCGCTTGTAACAGCCAGCACTTCCGAGCTGTTAGCTAATCACGCTTAAGATATAAAATCATGGGTTAACACTTAATAAACCTCGAGCATAAACATATTCTCACAGCGGCAACACGAACTTTACACGATCCCGCACTTGTGGGATTATGACCCCACAAATCAAAGTCCGAATAGATTCATATCCATAGGGAATTGTTTGATTATAAAATCTCCAAAATAAATACAATAAATTACCAACGGACTTTCCAATATCTATTACATAATTTCCTTCATACGCTCAATCGCATTCCCTATAACGCTTGAAAACCTTGCTCCAATTCCGATCTTCCACATTTCCTGCAATAAACTAACATTGAACTTTGCCCCCACCAAGACAGGTTCCAAAAAACAAGATTACTGAAGTTGAGTACACGTTGTCCAACCAGAAATGCATTTTTGGTGGCTTAAAATTTATTTGCATAGTTTAATACTTTTCTAAACATAACCTAGTACATAATATTTAAAGGATAAATAAACACTAAGATTATACATTACACTTTGGAAAACAACTAGAAACTTATTCAAGATATTTAAAGGTAATAATATAACTTGTTGCATCCCTAAACATAATATTACATTACGCATAATAGCTTATTTACGAAATATAAACTTATTTAAGCTTCCCTTACCATAGTCTCATGATATCCAAAGATATATACAATACTTACCAAACCTACTAGGGGTTTCCAGATGCGGTATTTAGCTGACCTGAGAAGCTGATGCAAAATCAAGTTTCATAAATAATCTCTTGTTCGAAATTCATACAAGAATTACTAGCTTTTAATAAGTTTCATCTAAAATTTAGTTCAGAGCTCAATGTAAAAATTCTCATAACTCACGTAATTAAATCATTTCTGAAAAATATAATTTCAATAACACTTTATGACTTCACCGAGGAAGAGAAAGCAATAGAGAAGGGACTATGCCACTTTCTCTAGACTGTTAAGAGACGTGTCCCCACCACATAATGTTCAGCTTGTAATTCTTTCACGACATGTCTCTATACACAAATGGGCATCAAGCCAAATTACATAATGAGCTTTCGCTCCACAATATACACAGCTTCTTCCCCTCACTGAATCAAAACATAATCGTAACACTTAATTCTTAATTTCATAAACACATACTTTTCGAAACTCATCTACATAGTTTTCAAAGCTCATATATCACATATACTCAAATTTCGTAACATAATACAAATTGATGTTTATTATAAATCTCAAAATATTAGCCATCAAGTTACAGTTAGGTTAATTAGAGAAAAATAAAAAGAGACATTGTTCCATTGCGCAAGGTATATAGAAAAAAGACAAGTTCAATTCCCATTCTAAGATTAGAATTACAAATGGAAATGAAAATAAAAAGAAAATAAAGCAAAATGAAAATAATAATACATCATTCAGTTACAGCAAAAGGAACAAGAGATGATTAGGCTAAGCTAGGGCAGGCTAGGGTAGTGTAGGATAGGCTTATGTTGCAATTTCTTCAGGAACTTCTTCTACAATCACCTCCTCTATTGTAATGCTTTATATAGCTTGGAGGATCTCTTGTTTATTTTGTTGCATAGTGGCCACAATGGTCTTCATAGTGAGTTCCATTGAGGTAGATGGCTTTACAGTTCCTACTGCAAACTCTTCACTTCAAATAGAACTTCAGATAAAGTTTTCACCTCCTTTTCTATCCCTTAAGTTCCAGATAAACTCCCATCACCCTTTTTATAAGAAACCCGGACATAGATTGGCTTATCCTCAGGTTCCTTTGCCTCCTCTTGATCCAGTTCTACAACTGGAACTTCCTCATCCTGCACATGAGGCAAAATAGAAAGCCTTATGCATTTTCTTGATCCCTTATTTTCTTTCTTTTCTTTTTCTCTTCTTTTTCTTTTTCTTCCTCTTCCTTCTTCATTCTATCTTCCTTCAAAACTTGGGACAACCACATAGTATGTCCCCCAACAACAACTACATCCAGATTTCCCTAGGTAGATTTCTGGAGATAGTTATCTCTTTTCATCTCCAATGGAGTGTAAGACTTCAAAGGAGCTTACAGAGCATGGAACACAATTGTAAGCACGATTCCATACCCATCTTGTAACCACTTGGAACAGTGTGTTCGAAGTGAGCCATCATCAAAGCCTGAAAATTCACCTGCATCTTGTTAGTCAAGCAATAGATCACTTCACAGTCCAACAATCTTACCTCACTCCTTTTCTAAGTTCTTGGCAAAACAACTATCCTCACAACATTATACAAAAGCTTGTTAAAGGTCGTGAAATCATTGTGTTCAATCTTGTTGATCACAACCCTTCCACCCAAAGCAACAAGGATATACTCACTTTAAAATAAAGTTCATAACCCTCATTCGGAACTTTGAAAACGTCTGAGAGGAGCTCGGCATTAAAACAGAATTTAACCCTATTCACCTCATTAGAAATTGTACCCTTTTGAAAATTTAAATTTTCACAAAACTTATCAACAGCTTTAGGATACATAGGGTGATTAGAGCAATCACTGAGCAAATAAACCCACTTTTGGGCTTCCAAACATTCGAACAACTCACGATACTCAATAGTATTGCACCACATCATATTTAGAGCAAACCCAAGAACATACCTACTTGCTTATTTCTTAAACTTTCTATGTTCCTCTGATTCCCCCTGAATTCCAGCCTCAAGATCAATATCCTCTTCAAAAACTTCTTTTTCCTCCTTTATTTCAGTCTATGGTTATCATCTTCACCAATTTTCTAGTGATTTCTTGAAATTTGGGAAGAGGATGGTGGCTCTAAACCTGATGGAACATCAAGGTTATGGGTAGGAGGGTCAACTGGGTCGGAACTTGGTGGTGGTTGTGATGGATATACGGTGTTTATTTGTTTGACATATATAGGTTTAACATCGGTATCCATTGGGGTAGGGTTTGGTTCAATTGAAGTTGTGGGTGTTTCGGTGGCAGTGAAAAGAGCTTCTGATGTCAAACGAACATCAGTTTATGGAATTTCAGTTCGTGTTTGGGTTGATTTTGGAGTTTCCATGGCTGAGATTAGGGTTAAGGTTTTCAAGAAATCGACTTCAAGAGAGAAGATGGGTTTTGAGGTTTAGGAGAGTGATTGTGATGTGATGGAGGTTGTTGAGAGTTTTACGGGGTTTTATATTGGCGGTTTCAGTTCTGGAGATGTATGAAGCTTGAAGGAATTTGAGGGGTTTTTAACGAAAAGTGGTGTTTCCTTAGTGACGACATTTCATTAAAAACTTACGCTATTAACACAAAACCTAATACGGGAGAAATATGAAAGGATAAAAGATAATATTTTTGGATTTTTTTAATTTAATGTGGAAACAAAAAATAAAAATAAAATAATATCTTTTTTGATTTTGATTTAATGTGGATGGAACATGCACAATTTCAATGTATCTCAAATTATCACTCAAATTTCACCAAGTTGCAGACTTGAAGTTTTCCACTGGGATAGGGGTAATATTATGAGACATTAATGAGTTATTCTACTAAGTTCCACTAGGACCATGCTTGCACATTCAGATTGTGATGATAAGTAAACCAGTTAGGAACTTAACAGTATGTACAAACTTACTTGGGGGGGGGGGTTCCTTTTGCAATCATCTCATCTTGACCATTCCAAGTTCCTTCTGCTTCCACTCATATTTGTCCTTGTTGAAAGGCTTAGTGAAAATGTCAGTAATTTGATTTTCAGTTGGACAAAAGTCTAACCTAATCAAGCTTTTCTCAACATTATATTGTCTTTTAAGAGATGATGACGAATTGAATATGCTTTATACGTGAATAATGGACTAGTTCCTTTGATATGTAAATGGAACTTGTATTATCATATTAGATAGGAACACAATCATACAAAATACCAAAGTCCCTGTTGTGGATAAGGCAACCACATTTTGCTTTCTGGAACTCTAAGAAACTAAACAAGTTCCAAGGAATTGTACCATACCTGAGGTGCTCTTCTATTGACTAAGTTACCTGCATAATCAGTATCAGTAAATCCCTTCAACTCAAATGTGCCATTTCGAGGATAGAACAAGGTTAAAATCATTAGTTTCTTTCAGGTATCTCAATATCCTCTTGACAACAACCAAGTGAGATTCCTTTGGATTTGCTTGGAAACTGGCACATACACCAACACTAAAAGCAATATATGGTCTACTTGCAGTTAGATATAATAGAATCAATCATTCTTCTATAATGAGTTTGATTCACACTTTTCCTATTATGATATTCATCCACTTTGGTGTTAGTTCCCATAAGAGTGTGATTAATCTTTAAAGATTTCATCCCACATTTCTTGAGAAGTCCCTTGATATATTTTTGTTGATGAAGGGAGATTCCTTTCTCAGTTTGCTTGATTTGCAAACTAAGGAAGAAGTTTAGTCGCCCATCATACTCATGTCGAATTCACTACTTATAAGATTAGCAGATTCCTCGCATAAGGATTAATTAGTAGCACCAAATATAATGTCATCCACACAAATTTGAAAAAGATCAAGAAGATTAGATCCTTTTGATTTCAAAAACAAAGTTCTAACAACTTTTCCTCTTTTAAAACCATTTTCTAGAAGGAACTTGGACAACCTTTCATACCAAGCTATATGAGCTTGCTTTAAACATAAAGAGCTTTGTCAAGCTTATAGACGTGATTAGGTAATTCAGAGTTTTCAAATCTAGGAGGTTGTTCCACATAAAACATTTTCATTCAATAAATAACCATTAAGAAAAGTGCATTTAACATCCATTTGATATAGTTTAAAACCCATGTAAAAAGCAAAAGCAAGTAGTATTCTTATAGCTTCTAACCTAGCAACTGGAGGAAAAGTTTCTTCACAAACAATACCTTCTTGTTGATTATAACCTTTAACTACTAACCTGAGCTTGTTCCTGATGATAGTGCCATGCTCATCCAACTTGTTCTTGAACACCCACTTCAATCCTATCACAACCTGGTGTTTCGGCTTGGGTTCAAGGTGCTATATAACTTTGTTCTCAGGTAACTTTCACGATCTTTTGGTCCTTCTGGAATAATTGAGTATGTTATTGGTGAATATCACTTTGAATTGATCCAAATATTGCTTCAAACATTACTACATTAGATCCATAAAAGTTGTAGGTGCATTGGTTAACTACTAAACTCATAGTGCACATATAGATTTGGAACGCGGTCTTAAGAATACCTTCACTAATCATTGTCTAAGCAGTTGGTGAGATCTTGACCTGAGATCGATTTTTTTGGGAGAATACCCAACTCTTTTATACTGACTTAACATATCATTTATTTGGGTAGATATCCATTTCAGATCGCGACCTTATTGGTTCCACAATAATTGATGCAACACTTCAATTCACTAGAGGAAAAAAACTCAAGGGCTGCGGTAAAAGGGCTGTGGTTTTAACATAAACGCAGCCCTTAATCTACTGGGGAAAAAAACTAAGCTGGGAACTAAAGGGCTGCGGTTTTGGGCTAACAGCAGCCCTTAAGGGGCCCAAATATGAAATAAAGTAGCTTACCACACGCACAACGCCACTAAGTCACTAACCTAAATTTCTCTGAGTCTCCCCTCTCTCTCTCTATAACCTCTCCCTCTCACTGAGTCTCCCCTCACTGAATTCCAACGGGCGACGCTCAAAGCTTGCTCAAACAGTTATTACCTTTTCTTTTCTCTCTTTTAGACACAAATTTTCTTTAAAGTTTCAATCTTTAATCTATTTCATCGCATTTCTAAATCTGGGTTAAAAATTATAGGTATAAACCAGTTGAAGCTCTCAAAACCGGGCTTGAAGGTTCAACTGCAATTGCCAAAGATGAATGTTGTAAGGTTCAGCTCTCAAAACATTTGTTCTCTCTCCTCAGCCGAGCCTCATTCCCTCACTCTTCTCCTCCTTTCGTTTTCGTCACGCGACCAAATTGCTGATAATAATAGCCATCTATATATATATATATATATATATATATATATCTAACACTGAATCCTTGAGGCCACATGGCGTGAAGTTAGAGCTTTCTTGCCCATGTGGCATGCTCCATTGTTTAGATTGATTCGAAGATCATTTAGGTTGTCCATGTGGCATGTCAATCAACCATTAATCCCAACCCGGTCAATTAGATTAACCTTGCCCTTAATCACGCATATAATTGATTTGAGATTGAACTAAATTAGGAAATCAGTAAGATCCACAATCAATTTGCACGTTTCATTTTAAAAATATAATGCCAATTAGTAGTATACCTTGACACCAATCACGCTTTGTAATTGATACGTAATCGATATAATTAAGGAAACAATTATATTCCATCCCATATATACCAGTTAGTCAGGCTAATGTTAAGGAAACAAGTTATTGTGAGTAAATTACATAAATTCAATAAAGACCTTAATTATACATGGCCATTATTAGTATAAATACGATTGGTAATTTGGCCCTTGGATGAGGAACTTAGCGTATTGAGAGTGAAAGAATTTAGAAGAAAGCAAAAATGACGTCTTTAGGTTGGCCATGTCACGCCATAAAACAGTTTTTTCTAGCTTATTCGTGCATATCTTCGAAATTACCTTAAAAAAATTCAAAAAACAACACAAATCAAACAACCATATATGTGATACTTCCATAATTGAAGATGAAAGTCATCAAGTTCCCTTGGAAGCACAATCCGCCTCAATTGAAGATTCATCTCTAAAATTAGAAGCACAAACGTGTGAAGAAGGGTGGCACCCAAAATTGGCACATTCTAATATCCTTGATGTGGATGCAATGGTTTTAACCCTGTTCCGTTCGGGTCGTCTCTCATGCCATAAAGTATCAAATGAATTCACGCAAGATATATGTTTGGATTCGCCTATATCGGATACTATTGAAGACGTTTGTTCATCAAAAGCTGGCTTTAGGACGTACTTGGATTGTGATAATATGATGTTGTACTACCTACATTGTACTCCTCCAAGGCTTCATAAAGTGTGCCATGAGTGTTTCGATGAACTCAACTTGGTCGACGGAAATCTTCTTCGTTTTAGAAATAGAGTTTTATTGGGTTATATTGCAAGAAATGATTAGGAAATTTATGTTATGTTGTCGTTCAATTTGTTTAAAAGCAAGTTATTAATAATGAGCATTGTATTTTACTTATTTGCGATACAAAATATATGTCAATTTGACTTAATTTTCCATAGTTTCGACGTGACAACATTTTCTTCCTTCTACCTTTGTAATAGCTTAATGTTTTTGGTTACATTTTTCGTTTTCCTTGTGATTTTAACAGTAATATACATCTTAAATTTATGGTTATACGTTAAATGATAAAAATATATGGAGCACATATGGTCCCCTAAAACAAATATATATGCACCACATATGGTATTATGTGTTATTAATGTGGTTAGACGAATACACACTAATTAGGATATCCTTTAATTTAGGGAGGCGCTATTAATGTGGATCTCCTTGACATGAATCCATGTTTTTTATTTTTTGTATATTTTCTTTTGAGTAAGAAAATTTTAACAAAAATAAGTGAAACTATATAGACGGATTATTTTCGGATTATTTGAATATAATTTTCGAATACCTTTAACTGTATACATATAGACGCTAATTATGGTAATCCTGTATATCTATGTAAATGAATCCACGGTAATTATGATTTACTTTAAATTAGGGAAATGCTATTATGGAGGTTCAATTATATTGTTGATTGTCATATTTTTATAAATAAGTCTTTTGGCTTCAAATTTGATATGAAGTATCTATACAAATATAAGCGAAACTATATTGGGTTTAATAATAATGTTGTTTACTTAACTGCCATCAAAATAACAATTATAAATATAGTCCAATACCAAGATGTATCTCATCTCAACTGGAAAATCCTAACTATTCCAAAATCCTTATTCCTAATTCTTTTGATCATGTCAAACGTATCTCACTCAAAATTAATTTCATCTTCCTCTCAAAAGATTACTCCCACACGTACATTCAAAAAAACGCGGCCTCCAAAAATAAAACATTCGAACTTTCTTGATGTTGAAGAAATGGTTTTAACCCTATTTCGTGAAGGACATCTTTTTTTCCATGATGTATCCACTATGTTCACTTTTCATATTAATAAAAGTAATGATGTATGGGCTTATGTTGAGGATGTATATACCAATATTGATGGTTTTCGACCATACTATGACATTTTGAATATGACTATTTACGATCTACAATGCACTCCTCCAAGGGCTTATAAAGTGTGTGAAGAATCGTTTGAAGATATTGAGTTGTACGAAGGAGGTGTTCTTAATATTAAGAACAATGTTTTGTTGAGTTATTTATCAAAATATGATGCACTTTAAATTTCCTTAGTTTGTAAGAACTAATACGTTGAATTCAATAAAGAGCTTTCTTGCCCATGTTTGTTTTTCGTTTAATTTTTTTATATATGGAATCATATATATTATCATCTATTTCTAAGTAGCTTTAATGCAATTTTGTTTAGGGTTTTTCCAATAAAATAAGTAACAACAATTATTATGTTTTTTTTCTTTTCATGGCAAGTGTAATTAATGCCATGACAGTTACAAACTTGAATTGCCAAACTTATAAAATCATAAGAACATAATTCACGCATGGAGAAAGTAATGTTTATGGCAATTTATGACAATCAAGTTTGACCAAACCTACCTCATTAAATGGCAACTACCAACTTATGGCATGCAAGACATTAAATGGCGTTTTTATGCCTATAAAAGGCATTCCTTGCATTTCGGTTTTTTTCACTACAAAGCCAAAAAAAAAACCGATCACTCTCTTTTCTAAGCTTAAACTCCCAAAGTTAAGAAAACCTCTCAATTCTCAAAACTAAACAATCATTTCAATGGATCCTAAAATTGCTAAACATTTGAAAGATGTTAATGAGGATATGATAGAATTCTTTGAGGCATGGTCTACAATTGATGACCAGATTGCAAATTCTCTTCGAGCATTAGATAAATTAGAAGAAGAAGAAGATAAGGAAACCATGGGTTATGTTGGTATGATTATCTTCTTTCGTAATCACATCGAACTTGCTACAAAAGAAGCTAAGGAAACAGTTGATTATTTGGATTCTCTAATAAATCAGTGATGTTTGTAGAGTTGTTGGCTTAAATGGCAATCGAGAAATGGGATGCTCTAATGAAGAATTAGTTACTTTCTTTTTCTTATGTATTGTCTTTAATTTCCAAATTAATTGTGTACCATCTATCTCTATTTAATTTTTCATGGCCATGAATGTATGATGTAATAGAGATAATGGTTTAGTAATGAATCCTTCTTTCGGATCTATCTAAAAAAGCGTGACTTATATTATATTGTGGTCTTTGGTACGTTTTGTGATTTAAATTTCGAACGTTTCTTTGATATTTTGCTTCTTTCTTTAGATTTCGATTTTATTTACCTTATTCCACATTGATTCATTAACAACCACATACATTAATACAAATAGTGAATCAGAAACCAAAATGGTCCAATGAATATTAATTGATTTATTCCCAAAATTTGTTATCTTCACAATCATATTGTGATTTGCGTTTTCTTTGGCTTATATATTTCAACATTGAATTGGTTCCTATTATGATTGTTTTTTTTTCTTAAGTGTCACAAGTTTTTTACAAATGCATCCTCATACCAATAAGGTGCGGATAGAGGATTTCGCAATGCTAAATTCATTGAAGGGGAAAGATGATGTTGATATTATGGAGATAGGTATATGTATATTGCATTTTTCCCTTTTAATAAGTCTATACTCTAACGTTTTTTTTTCATTTCTGTTTATGCATTTTAGCATGTTTCACGTTTGTCAAGTTTAAATTTTACTATTATAATAACTATGAATTAGACACATGTTTGACTTTCGAATGTATTAAATATCTAAATATTAGCTGTTCTTGGAGTACTCATCTATATGGGACGTGTTCAAACAAACATAGATCGACAATTCAATAAACAAGATATCATAATAATTGACAAGAGGTAGTTCTATATTGCTGCGATTTATATTTCATTTAATCATAGTTTATTCATATTTTTAAACTTAAATCATATTGATTTGTTTACTCTACGGATATCAGTTACACTGCTATGAAGCTATGCCTATTCGACAATTGTTGTGACCATGTACAACACTTTAGTTGTGATATTCTATAAGAATCCATGGTTGTTTTAGCAAGAGGAGTGGTTTTAAAAAATGACAATGGTAAGCATATAAATTCATTCATTTAGGTAACATAGCCTTACAGCTTTTTTTATTTAATGCTTATAGATATTGTTTGTTTGTTGTGATATTTTATAGGGATTTATTTGCAATCACAAAAAAACACAAAAATCATAATCAATCCTAGGACTAAGCTTGCAAGCAAGCTAAAGCAATGGTTAGCTATTATGTATAATTACTTATGCGTTTTGGCCAGTTTTCAATATTGTGTGTAATTATAACTTAAATTAAATACATGTTTTATTGTTTACAAATTAGGTTTCAGTCTTGATCAATTTGTTCGACACAAGATGATATGGATAAATAGGACTTCTCTTCCACTCAATAGATTACTACGCATCTCAAATTCAATGCGTTTGTCCATTTATGACTTTTACAACTACAACGGAGTATGTTCTATCTCATATTTTCTTTACATTTATTAGTCTTTATACCTTTTGTTTTACCTTTTGATTAACTATTTCATTGTAGGAATGCAATTGTAGGGTTGTTGGGAGAATAGAAGAGATTTATGTTAATACTTCGGATTGTCTATTGATACAAATCAAAATTAAGGATATAAGCGGGTCATTATGTGTTGGACTATCTTACAAGCAAATTTGTTTTATATTACAAATGTCTACTCTTGATCTACAAAGAAATCTTAAAGAGGTACGTATGTAAAAGCATAAACTTCTACATTACAACCAATTTGTAATTTAAGTTGAAGAGAAAAATTGCATTAATGTTTAATGTATTTTTGTACGTAAATTTCACGGACAACCTACGTAACAAACTTGAGGCCCGTATTGGAGATGCATATGTGTTCTTACTTGAAGCGACATTGCTAGATTTGAAATCGAAAGTTCATAAAGTTGTTGATCTTACACACGTTTATTGGGCCGAAGAGTGTGCGTATCTATTCACTTGCAAGTTTCCTACGAGCGATAAGGGAATTGACCCATTTGTTCACAAAACATAATTGTTATGCATTTCAAGTTTGTGTATTTTTTTCCTTCTTATTTACATATTGTTTCAATAAAATTGTAAGTTCACTATTTTGTTTTGCATTGTAAATTATAAAACAATGTGCCTCTATGCTAGATTTTTTTTCTACGCATCATGTACAATTTATATGTTATAACATTTGATTCAATCGGAACATTTTTCTATATTTTTTTCATTCGAATAAATGATAGATATATATGTTTGATAATTCCACCATTTCATTTTTTTCATAAATGTTAATACAAGCAAAATAAAATAAGCTAATCTATATAATATATTAATGTGTATATATAAAAATAGGTAAACATTAGACTTACTTTACTATCAAATATTTTAAAAAAAATTAAGTGGGAAGTATGGTATAGTGAATTTACTAAATATTACTCTAATAATTACTCTATTAATTGGGAAGTATATATGTTAAATATGACAGTTACGAAATTTTATAATATTGCCATTAAATCGTTACTTTCCGTTTTTTTAAATATTGTTGCCAAAAGGGACATCCTTCCATTTTCCCCATTCATACCTTTTCATACGTATTATATATAGCCTATATATACATACATATATTTTACAATTTACTCACTCCCTTTCTTATAATTACGCCATATAGTTATAATTCGGATACTCTCAAGCATGGAATTCCCAAACCCAAAAAAGCCTAATATTGTTCACGCCCTTCCTAATGAGATAATTATTGAAATTCTTTCACGCGTTGGTGCTGCAAATGCTGAGGATCTATTTACATGCAAATTGACGTAAGTTTTATAATTCTTAAAAAAGAGTTTCACACATTATGTATCATTTCAACGCATCTATAATTTTTTTTGTCATCTTATTGTATTAATTTTCTCAATTGCAAGGCTATTAATGATATGTCACATGATGAGAAGATTTATGAGAAAGTGTCTTTTGAACAATTGTACATGCGTTCTTGGCGAATTGATGAAAATACAACAAATTTTTTTGATCTGTGCTTTCAATACAAGAACCCCGGAGCACTTTTGCGTTATGCCATGGTAAAGTTGGTAATTTTTTTTTTGAGAATTATGACATGTATATTTAATTATTTACATTATCAAAATAACTAACTATTTTTTTTTCATAGGTACAATATTTTACCTATGTCCCGTTAGATGAAGGGATGAAAAACATCGAATTGGCAATGGATAAGGGCAATGTCTTGGCCACTTATTTATTGGGACTTCGCTTATATGCAATGTGAATGAAGATCGTAAAAAGAAAGGTGTAACCTTATTACTAAATGTTTTTCACCAAGCATGGAATAAAAGAAGTGGTTGAATTAAGACAAATTCTACGAGAGATGATGGTTTCCCTTTGGTTAAATAATAAAATTGTTGTTGAATCGGAACAAGTGGTAAAGTGTGACAAGGGACACCTTCATGCAAATCACAACAATTGGGAAACATGCGATTACTCCACATTGGGTGCCGGTGATCCGAATAGTTTATGTGATGCATACCTATGTAATCGCGAAGCAGCATTTTTTCTATCATTGGTCAAATAGATTTTTTTATATATGAAATAATTATGTTAAGTTTTTTTATTGAATAATGATAGTTTTTATTTCATTTGGATTAAGGTTGTTTTCATAATACTTTTATTTTCAATAAGATATGTTATTATTATTATATATTTTCCATAATTTATACAAATACATAATATCTAATGTTATTACTTGTTATGCATATTATTTAAATGAGACTAAAACAACAAGGGACGCATATTTAGAGTTGTGAAACTTATGTTCGCTTTGACCACCTATTAAATTATAGCACATAGCTTTAATTAAACACTTATAATACATATTTTGCCGCTAATTATGTTTATTAAAAATTTAACATTGCCATTGTCATAATGTTTTTCTAAGTGCAGCTATGGTACTAGCATAAATCACACTAATTGATATATGTATCCTTAAGCTTTCCATCTTGAACACGTGAGATTATATTATTTATAGGCGTAATCTTTATAGTGACCTTAATTAAGATTCAAAATATCTATTTCGCTATACATGGTGAGTAATAGTATTAAAAATATTTAAAATATCTTTTGCAGGTTGTAAATTAGGACCACAATTGGAGTGATTATGTCATTTTAATTAAGGTAGCCAAATGATATAATCAATCGTATATAGGTAAGATTTTTTATCTTTATTATTTTTGTTGATTATAGATGACTAATTTCTAGCGATCATTTCCTTAAAGCATGGTATGAAGGATTGACCATGGTGCAAATAGTACCCATAATAATTACACGACCAACCTATAGTAACCGATTAAATGATGGATTTAATTTAAGATTTTGTAGTAAAATAAGTCAAAATTATTATTTACAAGCCTAAATCACAGAATTGATATATATGTATCCTTAAACTTCCCATCCGTAACACATGAGATTACATTATTTATAGGCGTACTCTTTATAGTTGGCTTACTTAAGATTCATAATATCTATTTATATATACATGGTAATTATTAGTATATTAAATATTAAAAATATCTTTTGCAGTGCTAAATTTGTACCAGATTCGAAGTGATTATGTAATTGTAATTAAGGTAATCAAATAATATAATCAAGCCTATTTAGGTAAGATACATTGTGCATTATAATATTTTTTTTTATATCTATAAAAAAATATGACGATTTTGGGGGTATGAAATTATATGTGAGATTTATATAACTAAGGAAATATATTTAATTAGCTTATTATACATAGGAAGGTATTATGGCTTAACTTAAGGCCTATAATCTTTAACACATGAGAATATATTAATTCTGGGCGTACATAGAGGACGAATCATAATACCAAGATTCGTAATAATTATATTTTAGGAGCATGTTCGTTTTGCGAATTTAAAATAGGATAGATATATTTTTCAAGCCTGTAGTTTCGATCTCGATTTTGAGTGATTTAAGGATTTAAATTAAGGTAACAAACTATTGTCGGCAAGCTTATATCCGGTGATAGTTTATATTTAGATTGTCATTGATTATGAAAGATTCATATTTTAGGTAAGTAATTCCTACAATCACGGTATGACCGATTGACAATTGTCCTATTATGGGTAAATAATTTCGCAATTTTTTTCTAGACTATAATCCGAATTATCTAAATTACACACCGTATGAATTGGCACGTGCATGGACCAATTCATTTCCTTAAACAATTGCATCTTAAAAGATAGTTCTCTTATACTACTTATATCTATATATACTGCATCAAAAAAAAAAAACTTATATCTATATATATATATATACACACCCTCATAGCCCTAATCTTAATTCATCTTTTATTTCACTATGTTCCATCTTTCAATATAATATCTTTGCTCTCCAAATGGCATCCCGAAATGATGCACCTGCTAAAAAAAATAGTTAACGTTTCTGATTTGGTTAAGGGAACAAAGTATATCACTATTGAAGTCCGGATAATTCGGGTTTATCGGAAGCCAAACTTTATGAACAATCTCGAAGCTGGTAGTATTGAAATGATTTTGATGGATGTGCATGTATGTGATCTATATATATATATATATATATATATATATATATATATATATATATATATATATATATATATATATATATATATATATATATACGTATTCATTTTATTATACTAATCGTTACTTATATTATATAGGGTACAAAAATACATGCCAGCATTCGAAGGAACCTAATTGTTGCTTTTTGACCAAGGATTGAGGAAGGAGGATTTAGACAAATTTCGAACTTTTTGCTACGTGATAATGGTGGATATGAGCTAACTACACAAAGATAAGTTCACCATAGCAATGAATTATGGATCGTCTATAGTGGATTGCAATCCTTTGGATATCCCACAATATGGTTTTGATTTTGTTCCATTTGCTTGATATTTTGGCCAAAAAAGGTTCCGATGACTATCTCATTGGTATGTTTTAATTTGTTCTTTTACCATTTTTTTATTCCTATTACTTTTAGTTCATTTTTAAATGTACACCTTAAGTTGTAACATTTTTAATCTACATATAGATATAATTGGCCAATTGACTGCATATGGTGAAGTAACCAAGACCGCTAAGTCGAGATGCATGAATATTAAACTGGTCGACACAAAGTATGTATATATAGATGTTTAGTTTCGGATATAAGATTTTTTATCCGTATACTTTGTATTTTATTGTCACTTTAATATAACAAAATTTACATTTTTTTTATTCTTATTTGGAAATAGGAACGACAACTTAACATGTATTTTATGGGGCACATATGCCGATGAGATGATCAATTACATCAATGCTGAGGGAGCTAATGGTCCAATTATTGTCATTCTACGGTTTGCAAAATGAATCATGTATAAAGGTAATTTCTACTAAAACTTAATCCACGCTTATCTAATTAATAATGCAATTGTATATTTTTTTTATTTTTTTAAGAGTTGATAAAAAAAACTATATATTATTACGTTATTAATATTTATTTGTCTATTTGTTATTTTATAATAGGTGGTGTTCGTGTTCAAAATTCTCGCTATGCTTCAAGATTGTTCATTAATAGAGAATTACCTGAATTTATTAATTTTAAAGATAGGTAAGTTATATTAGTTTAATATATATAGATGACGTATAAGATATAATGTATTATAAAGTTTAAACCATTATACATTTTTTTAATCACTTGGCCCTAATTAGAACTCATAAATACAACAAAATAAACTTTATACAACAAGCAAGGAACTTATCACGCACCCATTTAATAGAGTATCATGTAATTATAAGTTATCTACCTCAAGAATATAATTTGACATTCGTTAACTATATCTAAATATTTAATTGCAAATAACATATTGATTATCACGTGAATAGAATGGTACTTAACCATGCAAGTGAACTATGACTATGTATTTATTTTAGATTCCACCTAATCATATCAAATACAAATAAATAATTATTACATTTAAAAGTAACAAAGCAACAAATTACATCTCTTTATAATAACAATTACATTTAGCACTAAAGTCGTGATAGGTAAAGTAAAATAGTTAGACATAGTCATCGTAACCAACATGCCACATGGTGTTATTTTATTTTGCAAATCAATTAAATATATGTTTTTGATCATGTATTTGGCATATATTGATACCATTAATTTAAATGTGATTTGATTTAAATACTATATAGTAAAGAAATTCATACCTTTTGTTTTATTATCTCTCCACAAATATAATGCTTTGAGACTCAATGTCATTGCATGATATCCTAAACATATATCCACGTTATAATATTAGTGATTAAATGTTTTCAAGAACATATAAAAGATATGTACGGGAGTGTAGAAACAATAAGGGAATGATACTCAAGCATTACTTATGTACACCACTCATAAAAATAGTAGTTAGATACAAAATACATATACATATAACATTATTTGTCTAACACTATGCTACATGATTATCAACACCATGTGTTGCAAAACCGAACAAATATCGGCCAACTAACTCAACTGTCGAATGAGAGTGATGAATTTTTGAAAGAAGAATATGTAAAAGACATTTTCGACATTATGGAGATGAAAAAGGTGAGAAAATTATCATAATATGCAACAATAGATAAGTTTCACAATACAATTTTTTATTATCCTTATTATACTATTTTATTTGTCGAGGCTTGTGTATGCGTATGCCTAGGCACAATAGAGGACATAGATAGTTGGTATTATGACGCATGCAACGGGTGTATGAGTGGAGTGGTTATGAAAGATGATGTGATCCGGTGTAGAAAGGAAAATACTATCACACGTAGTACAACACCAAGGTACTTATATATATTTTTGTAATTGGATCTTTTAGTTACCTTATTGACCATTAAAAAAGAAAAACATACGCTAATATTTAATGTCAAATGTCAATAATTGAAACATTTTAATAATATGATAGCTAATTGACAAATAATTAATATAGGTTCAAGGTAAAAATGATTGTTGCTGATAAGTCTGGAGATGATTTTTTTATGATGTTTGATAAAGAAGTGTCAAAATTGGTTGGTAAAACAGCAAAAGAAATGGTAGCCTCTCAAGAACAGGTACTTTATCAAACATGATTTAATTGTGTATAGTACTATACTTTATATACAAATATGCACCTATAAATACTAACAGCGAACTACATGTAGATATAAAACAATGATTTTCCTGAAGAATTCAAAGGTCTATTGGGGAAAAGATTTTTGTTTAAGGTGAATGTGCCATATAATAATGGCGTAGATCAAAATTATTCATACACTGTGAATTCTACAACCGATGAACCTGAATTAATTGACAAGTGGATGGAACTATACGTCAAGTTGGAGGTATTGCAATTGATCATACGATCTTATATTTTCTCTCAGTATCTACCATTATGTGCACATTTGTTAATTAATTATTTTGGACTTATGTTAAACAGAACTCAATTGTTGTGACAAAGGAGAGTGAGGCAGAAAGTGTGCAAGATTGTGAAGAGGACAAGGTAATAGTTGTGTTTAAAAACTAATGTCGTCTACCCACATTTATCTACATATATTTATAGATATATATTTTGCACTTCTAACAACCATTATTTTTTCAACAAAATCAATAGGATGTCTTTCATTCTGAGGCAGACTCTTCTCTCTCCCACATCACACCTCAAAAGAGAGCAGCATTACTTGATGAACATTCACCCTTAGGGATGCAACTTTCAACCAACAAGAAACTTAAATCTGTTGTGAATGAAGCAGAAGAATGACAGATGGAGTCCGCATAGATTTTCCTATAATTATGATCTATAAATAAAGTCTATCTGTAGACTATTAGATGAACTTCTTATTTAAGTGTAATTTGAATTTCTAGACAAGTTTCATGACTTTATTAAGGATTTCGTTCTTTTGGTATCCACTCAATTCAAAACATTTGCGGTCCACACAGGATTGTTTAAGTAAATTTTAATATATCATTGATTGCCATATGGGTACATCTATCTATATAAACCATTTCATATGAACACATTTTAAAAAGTATGTATCATTGAAGCCTATTCATGTTAATTTTTAAATTAAATTATACTTATTAGATTGAGAAAAAATGTATGTTAAACATTACATGTCCTTTTTGAACCTCACAGTGTTATAATTTTAAAATCACCAACAAATATGTATAAATTGATAAATAGATAGTAATTATGCTTCACGCCATTTTTTATACACGTTATTTATTTTATTATAAGTACAATTTAACTAAAACAAATTTATTGGAAACTAAAATAATATTTGCCACATCTATTTATAAGTCACTATTATACGTTATAAAAAAGCTTTTGTAGTTACACTGAGATAATTTATATATAACAAAAAAAATTGATAATAATGTTTTCCATTTTAAACAACTTATTACACAATTTTAACAATGAACATTTAGTTAAGTAAATAGTAGAAAACATCTTTAAAAAAAACAAAAGTAAATAGTTGAAAACGATTTCTAAATGGACGTTATTATTCCTAATTAGGTTACTATACACGTTTAGGAAAGTTTTCCAATGCACAACCCACTTTAAGAAAAGGCAATTAAAGTAATAGTGTGATACATAAGATACAATATCACTAGGAGTTATTACTATATGATCATTACTATTTTTGTTTCCATATTTGAGAGATATTGACAAACGTAATACTAGGGAATTATTCTTTCCTTTATTCGCAAATAAGTTGAAACATTCCTATAATATGATATTTCTAATTATTTTTTTACTTGATTATTTAAGGTAATTTATATCACCTGTGTTATATATATGGTAGCTATATATATGATAAGATATAAAAATACTAAGGAAACTTTAGCCTATTACACTCTAGATAATATCTCCACTCTACACGTCTATAAAAATTTGTATGTTCTTCAAACCTTTGGTCAAATTAGTCCTACGCTCTTCTTACCCTTCAAATCATATTTATATGTGTTAACATATTATAATTGTAGAAATGAGTTCCTCTAATAATAAACGTGTGAAGAAACTTTCAGATTATGGAAAAGAAAACGAAATTGGTGGCAATACTTTAGTGTTTTGTAACAATTCAAATCAGCTTCATGATGCAAAAGTTGCTAGGCAAAAGAGGAAGACAATTTTGAATGAAAAGCGAACTAAAAGCCAAAGGTTGAATCTTTCAGCTGAAAGAACTCCTTTACTTGACATTTCTAATGGTAAGTTAATTCGTGCAAATTAATTTTTTTTTCCAATTTTTTGTTATTTACTTTACTCATATTTGCGAATTAACATTGATAAAGTCATCTAATAGTAAACATATTATTTTCAGGTAACATAAAAGATTATGATGGACATAGCCAGACGAAGTCGAATACAAATGATGATGATAAAGTCATTAGGGGAAGGAAGAAGGGTAGCTTGAAAGAAAATCAAAGTGAAACCCCAAAACTTGAGTGTACCCACTCAATTATCTCCTCAAAGTGATATTTCTAATGGTATGTAAAATTGGTTAATATATTTGTATAGTTGTCATTCTAGGATTACATTGTATTGGTTACATATGTTACCATATATTTTGCGCGTACATTGTATTAAAACTATTTATACTTATTATTATGTATGCAACAAAGTATTCAGTTTGCATGTTTTATATGTTGTAATAGCGTAATGTTTTTGCCAATAGGTTCTATATTTGTACTGTATTTATATCCGAATTTTTAAACTTAGTCATGATAGTAATATATTGCATCACATATTTAAAACAATGCAAACATAAATTATAGAACCGTATTACTACTTCCCATATTAACATTTGCTATTCCACCTAACTATAGATAAAAACAATGAAGGAAGATATAAAAAGTTATTCAATACGGTTTAGTAGGCAATTATTATACAGTGACCTTTAATATATATAGATTTAACTATTGAAATAACTTGATCAATAATTAGGCACATATTTTACCTTCAATAGATGATTCATCTTCATTCCATGCTCACTATGAATCTCTCCAATCATCATCAATCCCGTTGACACCAAAAAAAATAAAAGATGCATATGGGTTAATAATAAATTTTTTGGATTATTTGATTTTAATAATGCAACCTTTTTGACATTCGCAGATAATAAGCTAACCTTTGGATTATTGTGTAATAATGCAAACTTTATAGGTAAAGTGCATACAATGAGTGAAAGTTACTTTCAACCTGTTGAATAGGTTAAACCTCATTAAGTGAGTCTTTTCCCTCCAAAAGTTATCAGAAAAGTCAAGGCTGACCAAAAAACGAAAAAAAAAGGAAACCTTATTCCTCTCTAATTTATGTCTCTCTCTCTCCCACCATAGTTGTTGGATCACTGAGCTCCCTCTGCCATGGATGCAATGGAAGCAACACAGTGAGGGCATCTCTCCTGGCGATTGTTTCTATTTCGGGGATTCTCTCTCTTCTGGCGTTTCTCTGTCTTTGAAATCCGCTCTCTTCGCAATTCGTGGAACCCTAAAATCTTCAATTGGAGGAGAAGCGAACAATTTGGGCCTAAATCCGAGCAATTGGAGGTGAATTGTTGGAAACATAAGCTTTAAATTCCATAATTGAGTTAAATTTGTTGTGTTTTGCTTGAGTACTGCATTAAATTGCATTCTTTAATAATATGTGTATTTATTGGTAGGATGGATAATATAACCTTAAAAATGTGCCATGGTGGTGGTTTTAAGTATGACAAAATAGGTGATATGGTGTATGAAGATGGGGTAATAAGAACATTTAGTGTAGATCCTGATGAATTGTGCTACTGGTATTTAGAGGAGTTAGGGAAGAAATGTGGTAGTTATGAGAAATTCTATGGAATGTTTTACTTGGTTCCTGGACTTCCTTTGAACATTGGGTTGAGGCATGTTTATAATGATTAGGAGGTGCTAGAGATGGGTGCAGTTGCCATGAAGAATAGGTGTGTTGACATTTATGTATGTCATACTCAGAGGGGTTTACCAGTTGTTGTTCCCACTCACCCACCCATTCCAGAAAGCCTTTTGAATCCCATTGCTAAATCTCCCCCTAAAAAAAGACCTGAAAAGTTGACCATAAGGAGGGGACCAGAGCCTGTTAGATTTAGCCCTAGGAAGAAAGTTGCTGACAACACAAGTGGAATTCCACCTAAGACTGATGACCCCACATCATCTTTGCAACAAGAATCTGACCCCACACCTCCTTTGCACAAAAAACCTTCCACCTCAGCAAAAAACAAGAAAAAAACAAATGAACCTCCTTTATCCCTCACAACCCCAAACACTCATCCTATCTCACATGATTCCACATCATCTCTGCACAAACAATCTGAACCCCCACCAGTTGAACCTCCCTTATCCCTTGCAACCCTAAACAAAAGACCCAATAGCTCACATTTAAAGCATACAACTGCCTCTCCTTGCACCTCTGCTGGGAACCCAAATCTGAGCTTGGAATTTTTTGAAGAAGAGTTCAATTTTTCAGATCTGTTTAGTGATGACACTGATGTTAGTGACCCTGCATACAAACCACCTAAAAACAGTGATAGACTTAGTGAGGATGAAGAGACTGTGTTAGAACCAAGTGAAGTTGAAAGTGAGGAATATGAAGATGAAGGTGAGGAATATGAGCCTGACTTGAGGGAAGATGGTTTTGAAGATGATGGTTTGGATTTAGATACTAGTGATTAGGAGTACTTGAATGTGAGGGAGAAGGTTAGAGAATGCAATAAGAAGCTTAAAGAAATAGCTGATCAACTTCAAAGAGAGGCAGCAGAAGGTCTTCAAGGTTCAGAACAAGGAGTGAATGAACCAACAAAGGGAGGAGGGGAAGGAACATCTAACCCTGACAGTGGGTACATTAGTGAATATGAGGGGAGTGATGATGAGATCCTAACACCTCATACCAGTGATGATGAAGATCTGACTTTGGAGAAAAGGAGAAGGCAAAGGTCTGTGCTAGTGAGCTCAAACATAGACTTCTCAAAGTTCACATGGAAGGTTGGTCAGAGATTCCCTTCCAAACATGAATTCAAAGAAGATGTTGCTAAGTATGCAATCTTTCAAGGAAGGAATGTAAGTGTTGGTTTAAGTAACAAGAATAGGAAACAACAAATAGGAATTTATTACTTAAAAGGGTGTCCTTTTTACTTATATGCTGCCTGGGACACTAGGAGGGCAACCTTTGTTGTTAGGACTGTTAGGGACACACACACATGTTGTAGAAACATGACTAAGAACAGGCAGTTGACATCTAGATGGGTTGCTACTCAGTTCTTGGACATATTTAAGGCAAGGCCCCATTGGCCAGCTAAAGATATTAGAGAGACAATTAAGAGAGGGTTCAAGGTTGTGGTTAAAAGGGATTTTTCATACAAGGTTAAGTATGCGGCCCCACAAGTTCTTTGCATGGTAGTATGCATGAGCATTATAGGA
Source organism: Beta corolliflora (assembly GCA_947648045.1). Classification (NCBI taxonomy): domain Eukaryota; kingdom Viridiplantae; phylum Streptophyta; class Magnoliopsida; order Caryophyllales; family Amaranthaceae; genus Beta; species Beta corolliflora. The sequence goes on from CANSZD010001827.1 coordinate 493,968, forward strand.
AGATTGGTCCATACATTCGTGCCTTAAAAGCAAACAGCCTGGGCACAATATTGGATCTTGTCACTGATGCTACCATATCTGATGGCCCACCTGTATTTCAGAGACTATTTTGCTGCTTTGAAGGGTTGAAGAAGGGTTGGTTCGAAGGATGTAGGAAGATAATTTGTGTTGATGCTTGTTTTTTGAAAACATTCTTGGAGGGCAACTGATATCTGCTGTGGGAAGAGATGGGAATGAGCAGATGTTCCCTATTGGGTGGGCTGTTGTTGAAGGTGAAAATAACCTGTCATGGAGTTGGTTTTTTGTACATCTTCAAAACTGTTTGGAGCTAGGAGATGGAGATGGTGTTGCTATCGTGTATGATGAACATCATGTAAGTTTATTGTTCTTTTCCTTTTATCTTATTAATTGCATATAAGTGTTGAATGTCTTCTTCTACCATAATTGTGTATTTGTATGTTCAGGCCATTTTACATGCTGTGTCAACAATTCTGACAAAAGCTGAGCATCGCCAATGTGCCAGGCACATCTATGCCTTATGGCAGAGACAGTACAAAGGAGATGAGTATAAGCTAATATTCTGGAAGATAGTGAAAGCTTATAACAACACTGACTATGAGGATGCCTTGGCAGAGTTGAGAAATATCAAAGAACATGCTGCAGATGCTTTTGTAGCTCACAATCCACAAGTGTTTTGTAGGGCTTTCATGGATTGTATGATTAAGAGTGATGCAGTGACAAACAACATGGCTGAAACGTTCAACGGATACATCATCAATGCAAGAACAAAGCATTTGCTACATATGATGGAGGAGATAAGAGCAAAGATTAATGCGAGAGGCTTCAGGTCGAAGAGAAAAGAAATGGAGAAATGTACTTCCTCCCTATGTCCAAGAATTCAAGTGTTGCTGGAAAAACAAAAGAGCAAAGCACCTGACTGTGATGTAATGCTTTCATCAGATACAAAGTTTAATGTCAGTTACTACTTGGATCAATTGGTGGTGGATCTTGAAGTAATGACATGCACTTGCAAGATGTGGGAGCTAATGGGTGTTCCATGCTGTCATGCCATTGCATGCATCTTTTTTATGAACAAACAAGCAGAGGATTTTGTTCACAAGTGCTACAGTAAAGAAGTTTATATGTTAGCCTATGGAGGTAAGCTACTTAACTTAGTTGGTTGTTAAACTTTTGTTTATGAGTGATGACATAAACTCATATTTGCTTCATTTGTGTTTGATACAGGGTCAATTCCACCCTGTGAGGGTGAAAGGCATTGGCCAAGAATAGAGTGCCATATAGTCCCTCCTCCTATTAAAATAGGTCCAGGGAGACCTAGGAAAAAATAGGAGGAAAGATCCTTATGAGGACCCCAAGAAACCAGGTGTGCTGAGGAGGTTTGGAATGGAGATGACTTGTGGAATATGTCAACAGAAAGGACATAATAAGAGGAAGTGCCCTAATAAAGACATTGTTACTCCTCCTGAACCATTTCCAAAAAGGGCAAGGGGAAGGCCTAGAAATGATGGACAACCACCTAGGAGTAGGGCTTCAACAACTAGTGCACCAGTTCAAACTGCACCATTAAGCACCACATCAACATCAGCAGCTCACCATTCTGCCACAGCACAACCAAGCCAGTTGGGTAGGAATGGTAGGATGATTATAGGTGGAATTAGGTCCAGAGGTGGTGGTGGAAGGTCAACTGTATTTGTGGGCAGAGGGAGGGGAGTTACTGGCAGAGGGAGGGGAGCTAGCAATGATGGTGGTAGAGGGAGAGGGACAAGTACTGCTCCAAGAGGCAGGGGAGCTAATAATGTCAGAGGGAAAGGAGGTCATGGTGTAAGAGGCAGGGGAATGGGAGCTCCAGTTGGTGTTGGTGTATTTTTTTACATCTGCTGGTAGCCCTGTAGTTGATGTAAGTTCATTTTTTTTGTTTTCAGTTTTTTTAGGTTTATATGTTGTCATTCTAATTTATACTACCATTGTTTGTTGCAGCCACTTGGGCATAATAGACACAGATCACTGCATAACCAGGAAGCTCCATGCTCACAATCAAGTCAAGCATCCACTGTCCACAACCCCACTCAGTAGCTCTATTGGTGTTTAGGGTTTACAGTTAACACTGAACCTGGTTTTTTTTGCCTTTTGGATCAGTTTGGAATCCTTGTGGCATTTTGCTGTATTTTGAAACCCTATGGATTATGTTAACTTTAGCTATAATATTTTGGTGTTTAGGGTTTAGTACTTTGACGATAACTTTGATAACTGATTTAGTTTGAAACCCTTGTGGCATTGTGCTCTAATTTATGATTCATATGATCAAACTTTAGCTATGAGAATGTAGTGATTGCAATGAGTTGTAATGAAGCCAAAATGCCAAGTTCTTCACATATTAGTCATTCCAAAAGGTTCAACCTTACTTTCACCAGATGAGGTGCAACAACAAAAACTTACCAGTTTTTGGCTATTACATTACATCAAATAATACAACACAATTGAAAAAAAAAGAAATGAAAACAAAAGACCCAATGGAAAATTCTTCTCATTCCTTGAGGAATTAATCCTTTCAATACGCATTTGGTTAAGTTCCATGGTAAGCTCTTGGTTGATTTCCTCCAACTTCTTCTTTTTTAGCTGCACCTTTTTTATTTTTTCATCCTTCATCTTCAACTCATACTCCAACTCTGATATAGTAACATCTTTTTAAAAAAGGCGAAAGCGAAGATCATCCACTTCATTTTGGAGATTACCTTCATCAATCCAACGAATGAAGTCACACTTTGTGTCCTGTAAATAACCCAATGCAACCAATTTAGCCCTAATTCAACCAATTTTTGACTCATTTCAACCAAAACAATTTCAGCCCCAATTCAACAACAAAAAGACGAAAATTTTATATCTTTGAAAAAAAATAAAATTCAAACTCACAGGCCATAAGGGACATCCATGGAACTTCCTTCCAACATTATTGCCTTGCTTCACTGTCCGTACTACAACAGTTCCACCACACTTACAATACACTGCTCCCCTTGAGTTTGAAGATGCTGCACTAGAAGAGCGTCCTCCTGCCATGTTATGTTTGAATCTTGAAGAGCGAATTTTTTTCAGGGGCGAATTATCCAAATTGCGGGGGGGAGAATTTTGCAAATGGAATTTTGAGGGTGAATAACAGCTAAGGGAAGAAGAAGATGGGGTAATAGGGGGTGGGTCATAGGGGGAAGGTTGATAAATAAGTGGGTTAATAACTACAATTCAACGGTCATATGCCACGTCACCATAATACCTGCTATTGTAAGTCATTAACCTGTTGTACTCATTGTATGCACTTTACCTATAAAGTTTGCATTATTACACAATAATCCAAAGGTTAGCTTATTATCTGCGAATGTCCAAAAGGTTGCATTATTAAAATCAAATAATCCTAAATTTTTTTAACAGATTTATTAATATAAAAAAAATGTTATATACATCTATATTTTTTAAATGTTTTGTTACATGCATCGACACTACTGAATAAAGCATGTTTCTTTAATAGGTATAAAAAAATTTCGATTCCCAACTTTTAGATAACTATTGTAACACCCCGAAATTTTCCGCTCCTAATTTTTCACGTTATTTTCCCTTAACTATTATTTTCATCAAAATTGGAATATTTTATTCTTTTAAATATTTTGTCTTATATATTTTACCAATTTATAAATTTTTATATTTAGATAATTTATTTAATTAGAATTATATATTTTTCAGGTATTTAAATTACGCGTTTAAGCTAAGTATTTTATTTGGCGCGTTTGGACCGTCGTAACGACATTTTAATCTGAAGACTTGCACTCCTAAAATCTGTTCAAAAATCAGGAATTTTGGATGAAAATGAGTGACCTTTGAAGTCTTGTAACCCCCAATTTAATTGCCCATTTAACCCCATCATTTAAGCTAATGTAACCTCCCTACTTTCATTCCCTTAAGCTAAACTTTTGGTCAGAATTTTTCTGCCATGCTCCTCCAGTGTTTCGGCCATTCTTGAGAGCAGAAGATTCGACCATTTTTGCTCCACAAAAATTCAGATTATTTTCCCCATCGTTCTTACCCTTAATCTTTCATATAATCCTTGTTGTTTAGCATCATTAAGTTCTTGTTGTGCGTTGCTAGGAGGCGAGTTCGTGGAGCACTATATTGCGCGTGAAGGACAAAGCTAGACCACCGTCTACACTCCTCCAGTTGGCCAAGGTAACTAACTGTTTTCCAAGAGCGGTTAGAATTCGTGTAGGAATTATTTTAGTTTTAATACTTGAATTGGGTTAGTATTGTTTTAGGAATTTGCGTGGGTAATATTTGATGTTATATGTTTGCTTTTTATGAATTGTATGATTATACGATTGTCGTGAGTTTGTGGTTTGGTAATATATATATGTTGTTTATAGCCATGATCATGAGTTATGAGTTGTTTAGAGTAGAATTCTTATTCTTTTGATTTCATGGTTGTATGTTGAACTTCTCTTCTCTGTGTTATGGAAACTTGAATTATTGTTATTATTATTAGTACAAGTACTATTATTCATGAAGTATACCTTGTGAAGTAATGCACGGTCATGTATGTTATGTTGTTGAGGGCTATGGTTTAGATGAGTTTTAGTGGGATTAGGATGAATGGTTGAGTGTCAAATTGCTATAAGGCACTAACCCAGGTGATCCTGCACCACTAGCCGTGCGTCCGCACCGCCTGTGCTGCTGGTCTCGTGTTCTTGTTCATTTCCTTGCTCGTTGTTGTAGTGTCTTTGCTTCTATAGTATCTTTTCGTGCGTATAGTACATGGTAGTGCAGCTGTCTCTTCTTTCTTACCACTACATAGCGTGAGGTTGATGATGAGGGTTGAATATTACGTTATATTGTGGGCTTGGTTTGTTTCATGTTAGTTCTATTTTTAGTTGGATATTTGTTGCAACTTTAACTAGCTGTAATCTTCTTTTTCGTTTTTCTTGTATAAAATGTATTATAAAAGCTCATGTCCTTATGTGAAGTGTTGTTTATGTTTATGACTTTATATGTCTTGTGTAAAATTTTACTTATGTAAATAATTACGTTGTGTTTTGGGTTCATAAATGTGGTAGTGAGAATCTGGCGTATTTTGATAAAATATGATTATTGTTTTGAGAAATTGTAAGTTGTTTTGAATTGAATTGATGGGCTGAGTTCCCAAAGTTCCTGCAGTTTGATGAAAATAGAATTGATGGGTTGAGTCCCTAAAATTCTTGCAGTTTGGAATTGATGGGTTAATACCCTAGATTCTTGCAGTTTGATGTAAGACCTTGAAGGGCATTCTGCAGACGATGAAATTATATTATTTTATTTATTTTTGTTTGAGGAAGATGACTAGTGAGACGGCATGGTCTCCTAGGAATGAACAGTCACTGTGTACTGAGCAAGGTACACAGTTTATACTTACATACTGAGCAGGGTGTGTGGGTCCGTCTTGGTTATTAGTTGTCGTCTGAGAGGTTGGGAATTACTGAGTAGGGCACTATCTCGCATCAGGGTATGGCCATACTAGACATAGGCGAGCAGGGTCCTAATACTATAACCAAATAGGAACAGTGGGTTGCGATCTACTTACGTTCAGTTTCTCCTCAAACGTGTTAAGAAGATTATTTTGGAAACGTTATAGTTATCATTTATATTGTTCATTTTGGTTTTTAAGTTCATATGTATTTATTTATTTGTTTATTCTGTTACCTTTACCCTATTTGTATTTTTTTTACAACAACATGTTGTAATGTCTTTGTTATATTTACTTATCTATTTGTTAATTTGATTATTTAAGGTATAGTTTTAAGATGTTGTGTAAGACTTACTATTAAAACTTTTATGATTCTTATATGGATCCTAATCGAGCTGGGAGAGCTGTTAGTTACTCCCCACTGATTGTGGATATTTATTGATATATTTTGCAGGTGATTACTTTGTGTTATGGGAAATGAGAGAAAGGCTATTTAGGATATTTGTTTGAGACGTTTTATCTTATTTATATTTACTACATTGGATTTATGAGGTTGTTTTGCCTCTTTATGGATATTTTGGATTATATTAATTGGGTTTTATTTTTATTCAGTTTAATTTTAACCTTTGATTAGAGTGACATTTCCGTCAGGTGATATTTCCGCTATCGCTATTTCTTTAGTAAGTTGTTCTTTTTTTTCTTAATTTATGTCTATATTTGGACGGAGTGTTACAACTATTGTACATTGTCTATATTCAGTCGGATTTTATACCACCTAATATAAAAATTTCATCCAATTTTATACGAATTACTTAGTGATTAATTTTAAATTAGCTACTTTATTAAATGTTTAATTTTTATAATTCTGGAAATTTTATAGAATATACAAAAAAATATTATCAAATGCAATAAAAAAATAAACTTATTCATGGTAGATCTAACTTACTATAAATCTACAAGTCCATAGACATTAAAGCATGCAAAAAAATCATTGCATATGTAAATTATATAGTTGATTGTTATATTGTTAACACACATAAGTAAAGTTAAGTCAATATATAATAAATTTATCATATATATAAAATGAATTGATTATTAAAAATTAAACACAAAAGTAAAGAGAACACTACCTTTTTAATGTAATTTCAACCGTCTTTTTTCTCAAATTATTTCTTCAATGGCCACCACCTTTTGCATGCAAAGGAAACCTCCAAAAAAAATAACTAAGGTATGTAATCATATAGAAAATCAACTCAAATTATAAACGCGGCACAAAAAATATGAGAAAACAAAAAAAATTTCCTCGACAACATGAAACTTGACTACGGCACGAATTCCCAATTCCATATTTACAACACACTTATATTTAGTCTATTATAATTTTAAAAAATAAATGTCACACAGTTTACAAAATTTTTTAAAGTTTGAAAAAATAATAATTAATCACAATAGATTTAAAAAAATCGTAAATCCTAACCATGCAATATTATTAAGAAATTTATAGTACAGATCTGACTTATGATAATGGTCCTTTATTTTTTAAATCTAAGAAAAAATTATATATATGGAGATAATTATAATATTTACAGTAAGGCTACATTTTTCATATATTTTTTCACATGCATGCGAGTAATGTACAGATCCATACAAAGTAAAGAATAAAAAAAATATTTGAGGATATACGATTATTTTTTATTGTACTGTTTTTTAAACGGGGAAAATTTAGATCAATTTATGATATACTCATGAAATATTATAGAAACTAATTAGTAAAAAAGCAAAATTAAAAAGTTAAAAAAACTACACCTCTAGATCTATTTTCACTTGAACCGTCCTTTTCCTCAACTTCCTTCTTCAATGGCCATCAAATAAATGAAGCTTGTGCATGCAAACGAACCTTCCAAAGTTTCAATTCCCCCATTTTAGTTTTCCCTTTTGTGAAATTTAATCAGATAAGTTCACTAAAAAAACATATGTAACCACTCTTTTTTTCACGACATATGTTTAACCAACAGTTTTCATTTAAAACTATTTTGTTTTCTTCGAAATTGTTAATCTGTTATTTTTTGTGAATCTATCTTTAAAAAAATCTGGAAAATGGCGATGGCAGATATATGTAAACTTGTCATTTTCAAGAGTGAAGCAAAAGAATGCATATTGTAGAGAGAGAGAGAGAGAGAGAGAGAGACGAGAGAGAGAGAATGGAACGGTTGAAATGAAGGAAAAGAAAATGGCGTGCGTGTTTTTAGGGGGTAATAAATAGTGTTAGATTAGGTTTAGGTTAGGTAGTTGTTTAGGTAGTATAGAAAGGGTTTATCATATTAGGGTTTTCTTTAGATGCACATTTAGAATGGGCTTAATAACAAATGACTTAGATAATTGATACAATTATAATGGGCTTCGAAATATTTTTATAATAATATGATTACCATGGGTTTACCAAATTTAAGGCAAATAGAGAAAAGTAATGGGCTTCTAATTTACCATTATAATCCTATTTCCTTCATAAGCGCTATTTTATGTAAACTAATAAACATTACACATTGTCCATTCAATAGTGTTTCATACATATTTAAACAAATTGTTAATTCATACTAAATCTATATGATTGTATTTGTAAATCATCAATAGCAATGATTTAATATTTTTTTAATCAGCACACGTGAAAGAGCAAACTTTTTTTTACGTATACTTCACTTTATTACTTAGATGAACCAATTACCTATTTTAATTCGGTTATTATTATACTTTGACAAGAACAACTCACTACTTATAAGTAGAATTAGAACATGAACCCCATTCCACAACATATATTTTATTTGTTTTACATTTTAAAAAACTAAACGCACTTTTTGGACCTATATTATGCCAGCTATCTTTATGCACCTTCATATGAATTTAACACTACATCTACATATGTAAAAGTTTATATGCTATTAACGTGAAATAGTATTATTATTTTAGTTACCGCTCATTCACTCAAATCAATTGTTATCAAAAGAAGCTCAACAAAAATATGCAAGACAAAAGAGGAAGTTTATTATGTTAGAAAAGCGTGCAAGATCTACGTGTTCCTCTGCATCTATACGACCACGAAATAATATACCCAAGGCAATCAACTTAACTCTTATCGGATCTTCATCAGGTACATATCGCAATTACAATTAAGTAATTAACACATATTATCCAACCATTTGGACAATAATTAGTTATCCTTTTGTTTTTATATATACAACTAACATGTTTACTATGCTGGCATTATAAGCAGTTTGCTCAACTTCTAAGTCTCCTTTATTGTCTACAATTACAAACTTTTGTACTTATTCCTACGTAACTCCGGTTCCTAATGGTGAGTGTATACAATTTCATTTACTTTTAGAACGTAGTACTTGCATATAGTAATGTAACATTATTCTTAATGCAGTCTTTGGAAAAAGTGTATCATGTTCAAGTTCACAAGATATTACACATCATGTGGACATTACAACTCAATCGCCATTAAGTGCCATAACAAATAGTAGTATCGGTTAGTTTATAATAAATTTTTTACTTATTGTTTGTTAATTTGTCTAACAACATTACTGTATAAACAATTTAATCATTTAAAAAAATGATGTGCGTCAGATAAACAAAATGCATCAAAGGCAACAAGGCATCAACGAAAACTTATAATAGAAGAGAAACGAGGTTTGGGTAATAAATTTAACTCTTACAAATATGACAACTTCATTTCATTTTAGTTTGGCATAGTATGATCCTACATAGATTTTTTGGTGAACAACTAACATCATCTTATTGTCGCTTGACATAGCGTCTAGGCCATGTCCACTGTCAACAGAAGTTATACAACCTATGCGGTTATGCAGTTCATTTAGATCAAAGACACGTGTTGTACGAAGTAGGCAAGTCCTTGAATCGGTTTCAAATAGAATCATTACATGTATCTTATAATAAATATTAATTAACCAATATAGCACCATAAATAGATTGTATTCGTTGTACATAAGTTCTACAATTGATAAACTTTAGTGAATATGCATTAAAAAAAATAGTTTGTGTACGGATGACAATGATAGTGAAGGAAACAATATGCATGTCGACAATTATTCAAATTCTATTGCGGAAGCAGAAATAATTGATCCAGGTATAAGTCGTGCAGTAAGGCATACAATAGTTTATTATAGTTTGTTTATATTGTTGCTTTTTTTTACTCATTTTGTTAATAAGAATACATGTAAATCCTATAACGAATATGTATCATATATCCTTTTTGTAGATGCATGTAATAGTGGTGACAATGCAGTCAATGGTGCGTTACTAGACCTACATGTTATACTTTCATGTTAACATTTTTTGCTAAAACACTAATTATTGTGATTTTTTATACTTTATTGTAGAAGGTTATTCAGATTTAGGAGATCCCACCTGTGTTTGCGAATTTTGTGGAGCACAAATGTGGTTTGCTGAATGAGTCAACAAACGCAATAAGAATGGACGACCAAAGTTTGGGATGTGTTGCATGCAAGGAAAAGTATAATTACCTTTACTTAAGCGTCCACCACAGCTTTTGGAAGATCTATTGAAGAAGCGACATAGTAGAAGTAGGCACTTCCTTGATAATATTAGAGGGTATAACATGATGTATTCATTCACTTCAATGGGCGGTAGAATAATTGCACCAACTACCCAAGGTCGTGGTCCATACACATACAAGACTGGAGGTCAAAATCATCACTTGATAAGCAGTTTGTTGCCGAACGGTGGAGCACGTCCTAAATTCTCTCAACTATACATATATGACACTGAGGATGAGGTTAAAAATAGAAAGAATGCGGCAAGGTATTATGCTAATTTACTGCAAATATTTCAAAATGTCATTTGTATGAAATGTAACAGATATATCCGTGTTTTAAATCAATTCTAATATTTGACCATATTATATTGCGTCAGTGCAAAAGACCCTAATAAATTTGAAGATCGTGTCGTTGCACAATTGAAGGATATGGTTGATCAGCATAACCCATTGGCCAAGAGTTTTAGAATGGCTAGAGATCGTTTTGAATCAGACAACTGCGAAGACTTAAAACTTAGGCTAATTGGGAGATGGGATTCTGACGGAAGGACTTATAACCTTCCAACAACATCTGAAGTGGTCGCGCTTATAGTTGGAGACATTGATACCGCAGATAAGAGGGATATAGTAGTCCAAAGGAAAAATGGAAGATTAAGGCAGATATCTGAGCTTCACCCATCGTATTTACCGTTACAATATCCATTGATTTTCCCATATGGGGAAGATGGATATCGAGTAGATGTTATGCATAGAGATAAGATCGCATCAAGTAGTTCTACAAATAAAAGAGAACGACTTACCATGCGCGAGTGGTTTGCATACAGAATGCAAGATCGTGAAGAAGAAGCCGATACTTTATTGTTATGTCATCGGTTGTATCAACAATTCTTGGTTGACGGTTACACTATGATTGAGGCAGAGAGGCTCTCTTTTCTCAAGAATAACCAATAAAGTTTAAGATTAGATAATGTGAAGAATTTAAGAGGGGATGTGGAAAGAGGGGATACAGAGGGATCTTCCAATGGCAGTCGTGTTGTTATACCACCCTCATTCACAGGCAGCCATAGCTACATGAGAGAGAACTATCAGGATACAATGGCCATTTGTAGATGGTATGGTTACCCTGATTTATTCATAACCTTTACGTGTAATGCTAAATGGCCAGAAATAAGCATATTCATTCAAAAAAGGGGACTTAGACCAGAGGATAGACCGGATATCATCTGTCGAATCTTTAAGATGAAACTCGACCAATTGGTTAAAGACCTAAAGGAAAATTAGATATTTGGTCGAGTTAAAGCTGGTAAGTATATATCAAAGCCCTTACTAATGAGCTTGATGCGTACACCTTTTGTTCATCTTTCAGATATATTTTTATTGAATTAATTGAATTTCATACTACTTTACAAAACATTATTCTCTTAAAAGAATAGTTGGTCAGCTGATAAGGTTGTTCAAATAATGATGCATACGTATCTTCTTTTTTTCCAGTTGTATACACAGTTGAATTTCAAAAGCGTGGCCTTCCCCATGCTCATATACTTTTTTCCTGCACCCTGCTGACAAATATCCACAAGCAAGCGACATTGATAAGATTATCTGCGCTGAGTTGCCAGGTCCAATTGAGGATCCGGAGTTGTATGAGACCGTTACAGAAATGATGCTACATGGTCCATGTGAATCCTCCAACACTGATGCACCTTGCATGGATCAAAATAAGTGCACAAAGCATTTCCCCAAAAGATTTATTGACGAAACAAAGGTTGATGAGGAAGGATACCCAGTTTATAGAAGAAGAGATAACGGAGCCTCGGTTGAGAAGAACGGAGTACATCTTGATAATAGGTTTGTTGTTCCATATAATCCATAATTGCTTCGTAAATATCGTGCGCATATTAACGTTGAATGGTGCAATCAATCCAGATCGATAAAGTATTTGTTCAAATACATAAATAAGGGTTACGATAGAGTAACTGCTGCTTATCAAAACAGAAAGAAGTGCGATGATCCACAAAAGATTGATGAGATTAAAATGTACTACGATTGTCGTTACATATCTGCTTGTGAGGCAGTGTGGAGGATATATGGATTTCCTATACACCATCGAACTCCTGCTGTTGAGAGATTGAGTTTCCATCTACCTGGGGAGCAAACTGTCGTTTACACTGACCAGCTGGATGTAGGAGATGTACTTGAAAGACCTAATGTTGATAGCACAAAGTTTTTATCCTGGATGGAATGCAACCAAAAGTATGAAGAAGCAAGACAGCTGACTTATGTAGAGTTCCCCACGAAATTTGTCTGGAAACAACCTACGCGAGAATGGGCACCTAGATCGAAAGGGTTCTCACTTGGCAGGGTCTACCATGTCACTCCAGGTTCTAGTGAGAAATACTATCTAAGAACGCTCCTTAATTTTGTCAAAGGTCCGACGTGTTACGAGGATATAAGAACCGTTGATGGTTTAGTGTATCCAACCTTCAAAGAAGCTTGCTATGCAAGGGGGCTGCTTGATGACGACAAACGGGGCATTATCTAAGGAATCTATTTTGCATGTTACTTATGTCTGGTAGCTTATCTAAACCAAAAGACATATGGGAAAAAACATGGCACCTACTATCTGATGACATTTTATACAAACAACGTCGTATTCATAAAAACAAAGGTATGAAAGCTACACTATTTGGCGTAATTACATTTTTAGCGCTTACTTGCATGTTTAATAATTGTGCAACGAAAAAGGCTCACGATGACATCAATCAAGGCAACTAACATTAAATCTTCTTTATTGTGTTGCAGATTTAACTCTAACAGATGAACAAATTCAAGCTTTTGCACTGGCAGATATTGAAGCTAAACTACAAAGTAATGGTAGTAGCCTTCGAAAATTCAGTAAGATGCCTTTTCCAGATGAATTAGTCGTGTTTGAAGGTCAAAATAAGCTAATAGCGGATGAGCTTTCATATGACATACCCTCATTAATTCAGGAATATGACAAACTGTTTCCATGTCTAACTGAAGAACAACTAATGGTTTTCAACGAAATAATGGATTATGTTAATGGCCAATCAGGAGGTGTCTTTTTTGTATACGGATATGGAGGCACAGGTAAAACATACATTTGGAGGACATTGTGTGCTGCAATTAGGAAGATGGGTGAAATTATTTTGCCTGTAGCATCAAGTGGAATTGCGTCCCTACTTCTTCCAAAAGGTCGAACCACTCATTCAAGGTTCGGCCTTCCATTTAATGTTTGTGAAAACTCTACGTGTGTAGCTATTCGGCCTGGTTCTGACTTAGCTGCATTGCTCATGAGAACAAAGCTAATTATTTGGGCTGAAGCACCAATGATGCACAAATATTGCTTTGAAGCACTTGATAGAAGTTTAAAGGACATTATGCAAGCTGTTGATCGAGCTAATTTGCATCGCCCATTTGGAGGTAAAGTACTTGTGTTTGGTGGTGATTTAAGACAGATTTTGCCTGTTATACCCAAGGGTACAAGGCAAGACATAGTATTTGCGACCTTAAACTCTTCGTTTCTATGGGATTCATGTAAGGTTTTGAAGCTTACACGCAATATGAGACTTCAATCATGTTCTTCTTCGTCGAGTGCTAATGAAGTAAGGGAGTTCTCAGAATGGATACTGAGCGTTGGAGATGGCAGAGCTGGAGGGCCCAATGATGGAGAAGTGGATATTGAAATCACTAAAGATATTCTTATAGACGGTGGAGATGACCCCATATCATCAATTGTCGATAGCACATACCCTTCACTCACTGATCACCTTTGGGAAGCCAAATACTTCCAAGAAAGAGCAATTCTAGCTCCAACTAATGAAATAGTTGACAAGGTAAATGATCATGTGTTGTCAACAATTCCAGGTGATGAGAGAATTTACTTGAGTTGTGATGCAATTAGTAAAGATGAAGGGAACTTAGGGGCGCATGAAATATATTCTACTGAATTCCTAAACACAATAAAGTGTTTGGGCCTGCCAAATCATAGTATTAAGTTAAATGTTGGTGTGCCGGTCATGTTGCCTCGTAATATTGATCAGACATCTGGATTGTGTAATGGCACGAGGCTGGTAATCAAGCATTTAGGCAATCGAGTGCTTGAAGCTACCGTCATTTCAGGGAGCAATGTTGGTGACAAGGTATTCATCCCACGAATGACATTAACACCGTCTGACTCAACAAAATTTCCTATCAGATTTCAAAGACGGCAATTTCCTTTAGTTGTGTGTTTTGCCATGACTATAAACAAAAGTCAAGGACAATCATTGTCGCACGTGGGGTTGTATCTACCAAGGCCTGTTTTCAGTCATGGTCAGTTATATGTCGCGATTTCCCGAGTCACGAGCAAAAAAGGACTTAAAATTCTTATTTGTGATAAAGAGAATAATATGTGCAAAACACTCAATGTTGTTTATAAAGAAGTGTTCCATGTTTCTTTAAGCTTAATTCTTTTGTGTAAGGATATTGTGCAAACAACTACAAATGTTGTTTATAAAGAAGTGTTCCAAAATGTATAATTTCATACATATTTTTGTATTGCTATAATTGTTATGAAAGTTTGTTATTTATTATTCGTTTCATCGGAAATTTTGTCTTATTAAGCAAATCCCTTCCCGTGCATTTTTGCACGGGTCCAGAAACTAGTTATTATTGTAAAGCTAATGCCTTTTTTTGTAATTCTTTTATGCAGCCTACGATGAGTCATTAAACTTGTGGAATGATTATAGATACCTGAACCATGATGGAGTTGATAATTCAGTAAGTGATAGCCACTTCTACTCTTTGTTAGATTTGGAGAAAATCCATCAGTTTGGAATGCTTTCATTGATGAGCAAAGATCTTGATATTTTTTTTGTTGCAAATGCTGTTGTTACGTGGCATGTGGCTATCTAAGCCAATCTTCACTAGGCTGTTTTCATTTGTTTGAAATAACTTGATGTTGTGGTATTGCTTCTTGTTGTTCTTGAATTTTGGAATATGTGTGGATGATATTTATGTCGAAGCTTGAGAATGTTGGTGAGATTGGCTTAGATAGCCACATGCCACGTAACTTGATGCTGTGGTATTGCTTCCTGAATGCCAAATTTTATTGATCATGCCTCTAAATTTATGAACGACAATAGAAACAGAGTTGTAAGGTGAATCTCAATTCTCAAAGTATCAAATGTCACCAATCTTTTCTTTGTCCAAATTCCACATTTATGCTGAAGTATTTCATCATGAGAATGAGATAATGTCAAATAAGTTGCTGCAACGTACCTGATCCGTTAGGATTTGTCTTCCAGTATATACCTGTGTATGACTACTCTTCTGAGTTTTTTTTCTTCCATCATGCTCTCTCAGATTTGAGGACCGGAAGTCAGAGGGATCTACAAGTTCCAATCAACCATTGTATCCTACTCAAAGGCACAATTACACATTTTTTTCTCGGTTTTGTTTGTTTTCGTTCACTACTCCCTTAATCGGCTCTTGCCCCTTTAACTTTTTTGCTTTGATTGGTTACTTTTTCTGTCCAACTCAGAATGATGCATCTTAATCTTATGAATTAATTAGAAAGAGGGTCTGGGAGGGAGGATATAGTGCTTGTACTGTGTTTGCTGCTCATAATACCTGTGAAGTTTTTAATACTCGATTAGTAATTCTGTGAAATGGAAAGTTCTATTGCATTGAAAATCCAGTTGTTGGTCAACTGCAGAGTGAACTATGAACAAGGCTGTAAATTGCTTTCCTTCTTTCTGAGTTAGTTATCTGGTCTAAGTTGCAATGATCCCTTGATGTGTTTGCAATGATTTTCTAATGTACTTAAAGTTTTCGCTTGATGTATCTTTGATGTATTTATGATGTTCAGTTGATGTACTTTATATCCTTCTAATACTTCTCATATGATCCAAACGGTAATATGTATTATCGATATTGATTGTTCGATAGATAGATAGATTACTCTTAACTCTTTGCATTCACGGGTTTTAATAGGGATGCAAAGTTTTTCCTTTGCATGCTTTCTCCACTTATCTTAATCATGTTTGATTGCTCATCATTTACGCAAAGTCTTGCTTTCTCTCATTAGCTCACGTACATCTTGCAAGCTGCAGATTTCGGAGTTCCTATGGTGCATATTTTTATGTCATATAATCAAAAGGTTAATCTGATCATGATAAAATTAATGTGTAGTGTTATTGCTGATTTTTACAGGTCAACGTTGACGCTAGGAACTTATGACGTTGATGTTGACGAAAGGGTTATGACGCATGGACCAGGTCAAGGAGTAACTGATTGCCTAAGAATGGGGAAGACAGAGTCAAGGAATATTCTAATCAGGCGAATGGATCCTTGGGACGTTTGAATGCTGCGCCGGAATAGCGGTGGAAGGTGGCAAGATTCTAGCTAACCAATTCCTATATTTAGAGGTGCACGTTGGACTCGGAAAAGCAATAGAAAAGGACTAAAAGGCTAAAGCAAAGATCATTCCAACTGAGACAATCAATCTTAAGAGTTTACAATCTATAGATACTTACGAAATACTTGATATATTCCATTGCTATTCTCTTTATCATTACAGTGATAATATTGTACTTAGAGCAAAATTCATTAGGTTGTATTGATCGTTGATCGCTCCGATTGACGATTGCAAGTAGTGGATTGGTAGACTCACATCTACCCGCGGTTTTTTACCCACCTTCATTGGGGTTTTTCCGCGTCAACATTCCTTCGTGACATTTTTCTCTTTTATTCTCCTTTCATTTGCATAGCGTTCATCATATAAATCTGGTTGTTGTCGCCCTGCACTTGATCTTGTCGTTTAAATCAGAAATCGACATAAACAATTTGGCGCCGTCTGTGGGGAAACAGCCAGATCAATCATCTTTTCTCCAAATTCTCTCAACATGGCCGCATCAATGAACAATGACGAACTGTAGAAGCTTTATGACCAAATGAAGGCAGAAATGGCCGAAATGAAAAAGGCTAATGAGCAACTATCCTCTAATTTTTTGTCGTCGCAAGAAAAAATCCAAAAATTGCAATAGGAGTTAGCCTCGACGAAAGCATCCAAGGCCCGACGTCGCTTCAGTGGAGACGACGTTCCTGTCATGCAATCTCTCACTGATTCGGAAAGCACCGAGTCAGAAGATGATGAAGGTTTCCTTGATGGAAACCCCTTAAACGATCAAGACGGAGGCTCCCCTGAGATGACTCCCATGAATGATGACGAAGATCCTATGGCAAAGAGGATGATCCTGATCGAGAAGCAAAACTGGCGCTTGATGAAGCTCATGTCTCAACTCCCTGGAGCGCCCACGCCCAGCATCGTCGAGCATCGAGACGGATATGTAGCGTCTCCGTTCGTCGAAAAGATTTCTAAAGCGTCACTGCCAAAGAAGCTCAATCTACCTACCTTGACCGCCTCTTATGATGGATCGACTGACCCTACTGAGCACGTCGCTCAGTACAAGCAAAGGATGTGGCAAGCGTCCATTCCGTGGCATCTTGTTGAAGCATACATGTGCAAGTCCTTCGGGGCAACCTTGACTGGGCCAGCCCTAAAATGGCTTGGATCTCTTAAGCCTAGCAGCATAGCCAATTTCTCTACTCTAGTCAATAAATTTTATGATAAATTTGAAGGCAGTCGCAGCCTAGATAAACAGACGAGTGACCTCTATGGCATTGTCCAGGGGCCAAATGAATCTGTCCGCGATTACTATAATCGCTTTAACAAAGAAATGATTAGCATTAAAGATCTTGACACTAAGACTGCTATTGAATATTTCATGAAGGGTCTCATCCTCCGGTCCAAGCTGTACAATCGTCTGACGAAATACCCTTGCTCCACGTTCGAAGAGGTGAAGTCAAGAGCATTGGCCCAAATGCGACTAGAGGAAGACGATGCCATCCTCAACACTATCTCTACACGCCATGCTTCGGAGAGCACAAGCGATCGCAAAGCCTTTGTCCCTAAAAAGACCAATTGGCGGAATCATCCCTATAGTCGTCCTAACCAGGTACACAATGTTAACGACATAATTGATAATGCTGATATCTTGTTTATTGCTTTACTTTTTGATAGTTTTTAATTGGTATTATAGTTGTTTTTGAGTTAGTTTAGGCTAGTTTGTTAGCTATTTCCTTAATTTGTGCAATTTTCCTTCTTGTATGCACTTTCTTTCGGCGATTTGTTTCATTTCAGGACTTAGGAGCATGCTTGGAGGACACTTGCACAACCCCAAATATTAATATCGAAGAGGAAGGTCAAGGAAGCATCAAGGAAGCATAACCGAGTTCCGGGGGCAAATATAAGAAGTTTTGGAAGGATTTGCGCACAAAGGTCAACTTCAAATGGCCATAACTTTCAGCACATAAAACATTTTTGAGCGATTCAAGCTGGAGATGAAAGTTTGGCTCAATAACTTTCCAACAAATGGTTACAAGCTCAATTCCAATGAAAAACGAGTGAGATATGGCCGTTTGAAAATAAACTGACGAAACTGAAAATTGACCCGAGCGCTCGGGTTAAGTGACCCGCCCGGGTCAATCTGCGGAGAACTCATATTTCAAACCTGATCAGTTGACCCGCCCGGGTCAGGTGACCCGAGGGCTCGGGTCAGGCCACCCGAGTTCTCGGGTCATCCAACCCGCCCGGGTCGAGTTATATTTCCGGAACGTTTTTTGCGCCTTTGTTTGTTTTAATGCAGGGGTTGTTTTGTAATTTTCTGTTTTACTTCTTATGACTATATAAGAGGGACTCCTCTTATTTTAACTAAAGCAATTTTTAATTAGAGATTAGAGAGAAATTAGATCTTGTTTTAGCATTCAAGTTTAGAGCAAAACCCTAGGAGAGAGAAAAGTGGAAGTTTGAAGCTTTTGGATCTCCATTCTTCATTTATGAAAGCTTAAAGTTGGTAATCTTTGTTAATTTTCTTCTTTTCTTCTATTATCCTTGCTTATTTCATGCTTTGTTTGTTTAGATCTTGCTTTATTAGTTGATTATTTGCATTTTTCTCTTTTCCTCCATGGTTATGGTGATGAAGTTATTTCAAGCTTTGTTCTGTTTTATTTCCATAATGTGTGAGTAGTTTCTTACTAGGGGAAGGGATGTAACCTTCATTTACTCTTTGAATCTTAGATCAAGTTAGGGGGTTAACTTTTGGGGTTGAACTTGTTGGTCAAACTTGTTTTACTTAGTTTGTTGGGTGCTTGATCATCACTTAACTTACATATTTGGAATTCGCAGTGAAGGATTGAGAAATGAAGTTAGGAATAAACTAAGTTTGGTTGCTAGACTAGGATCTCCATGAAAATAGGCATTTTCTAGTTTAGGGAAGCTTGATTAATCATGTTGTGCTTCATTTGGCTAGATTGGTTGCTCATGCCATGAGAATAGGTCATGAGTGACTATTCAAGCTCCTCTAATTAGCTCGAGAGAGTAATTAGAGTTCATATGTTAGTGATTTTCCCCTTGTGATCCCCCATTTGTTTCCCCTTGGCTTTGATGATTGGATTCTTAGATTGAGTGTTGGTGAATCCCCCTAATCCCCTAGTTTCTTTACCCTTGTCTTATCTCCTTTAATTGTTCGTTGATTTACTTTGCAAATTTCCTAGTTTAATTAGAATTTAGAATCATTGCTAAACTTTCAATCAAAACCCAAAATTTGATTTAGCTCATTGTAGTTAGCTAATTAACTCTTGATTTAACCCTACTTCCTTGTGGATTCGACCCTATACTTATCCTATATTGGATAAATTAGGTTATATTTGGTGAGTATACAACGACCAGTCAAATGCAGGTACTGAGATCAAAACATAACAGCCGTCGTATCCTAACATAGGGTCCTATGGATTCTCAGTCGACGTCGGAGGTGTTGTCAACGCGATAACAAAGATCGGAGCCCCCGTCCACTGGCCAAGAAAGAGTGACCGCCCAGACGCTCAAAAAGATCAAACCAAGTGGTGCCAGTTCCATCACGACCACGGTCACAAGACGGAAGATTGTATTGCGCTCCGAAGAGAAGTCGCGTTCATGCTGAACAAAGGGCACCTCCAAGATCTCCTCAGCGACAAGGGGAAGGCGTCCTTCGACAAAAACCCTTCCAAATCAAATCCGCCTGCATCCCCCACTCACGTCAAGGTAATCAATGTAATCTCTGGTGGTTCAGATGTTTGCGGACTAACATATTCAGCAGCCAAAAGGCTAGCTAGAGAGGGCTCTCCCTCGTCCACTATTCCCATATCTTACAGGTCAGACGAGGAGCGCAAGTTAGAGGCGATGTCAATTACTTTCGACGACGATGACGTATACGATGAGGAGCATCACGACGGATTGGTCATCTCTTTGACCGTCAGCAACTGCTTACTAAGACGAGTATTGATCGACGGCAGAAGCTCAGCCAACATTATCTTTAAGAATGCCCTCGAAGGTATGGGTCTTTGTGATAAAGATATAACTAAAAGATCTACTATCTTAGTTGGTTTCAGCGGAGAAGCACAGCAGACTGTCGGTGAGATCACGCTACCGACCCTCGCCAATGGAGTAAACTTGCCAACGAGGTTCAACGTCGTAGACTGCCCCTCCGCCTACAACGTCATCCTGGGAACGCCTTGGATCCACAAAATGAAAGCGGTCCCCTCAACATACCATCAAACGCTCAAGTTCCCTACCAAATGGGGCGTTCAAGAAATCAAGGGTGAACAGAAAGCTCCCGAGAGTGTTACAGTTCGTCGTTGAAGCCCTCTAAGATGCCCATCTAGCAATTAACGAGCAGATCAGCGCCCAATGCGCCCGATGAGCAAAACGTAGATGAAGTGGCGCTAGATCCATCATACCCTGATCGTGTCGTTCGTATCGGAGCGATCTTGTCACCAGAACGCTGTAACCAGGTAATCAAATTCCTAAAAACTAACCAGGATTGTTTTGCTTGGTCACACGAAGATATGACAGGTATCAGCCCAGACGTCATTACCCATAAACTGAACGTCGATCCGGAACATAAGCCAATCAAGCAGAAACGACGCAAATTCGCCCCTGAGCGCAATCAAATTATAAACGACGAAGTACAAAAACTGATTGACACAGGTAAGGTACGTGAAGTTAAATATCCTGACTGGCTGGCTAATGTTGTTGTTGTCAGTAAAAAGAACGGCAAGTGGAGAGTCTGCATTGACTTTACTGACCTTAATAAGGCATGTCCCAAAGATCCGTTCCCACTCCCCCATATAGACGCAATGGTCGACGCGACGGTGGGGCACGAGCTATTGACGTTCATGGATGCGTACTCTGGTTATAACCAAATCCTCATGCATCCTGACGATCAGTAAAAAACAGCATTCGTCACCGACAAAGGTATTTATTGTTATAAGGTTATGCCTTTTGGACATAAAAATGCAGGTGCGACGTATCAACGCCTAGTCAACCACATGTTCAAAGACCAACTAGGTGACACTATGGAAGTTTACATCGACGATATGTTGGTAAAATCCAAGCAAGCAACCGACCACATCCAACATCTCTCCGAAGCGTTCGACATCCTACGCAAATATGGTATGAAACTGAATCCCACTAAATGTACGTTTGGAGTCGCTGCAGGTAAATTTCTAGGCTACGTTGTAACACAACGAGGAATTGAAGCAAGCCCCGATCAGATCAAGGCACTAATCAGCATCCAGTCTCCTAGAAACGTCAAAGAGGTACAAAAATTAACCGGACGTGTTGCTGCCCTTAATCGTTTTATATCCAGGTCATCCGAAAAGTGACATCTGTTCTATGACGTGCTGCGCAAAAACAAAGGATTTGAATGGACGCCAAGGCACGAAGACGCTCTGCAAACATTGAAGCAGTACTTAGCTTCCCCTCCACTACTGTCCAAGCCCAACGCGGGAGAAATGCTCCAACTGTACCTAGCCGTCAGTAACATCTCAGTCAGCGCCGTCTTAACGCGAGAGGTAGAGAGTCAACAACTTCCCGTCTACTACGTCAGTAAGTCTTTGCTAGATGCTGAAACCAAGTATTCTTCCTTGGAAAAACTTGTGCTAGCCTTAGTCACCGCTGTCAAAAAGCTACGACATTATTTCAAAACTCATACTGTCGTTGTTATGACTAACTATCCTATAAAAAGTGTTTTGCATAGACCAGAATTGACAGGTCGCCTGGGAAAATGGGCCATCGCTATCAGCGGCTACGACATCAAATACCTACCAAGAACTGCAATCAAGTCGCAGGCTCCAGCTGACTTTGTGGCTGACTTTAGTCTAGAGCTAGAGAGGATCGCAGCAGACGAAGTTGCTCGCATCAACTATGTCAATCACGACGCGTGGATTTTATTTGTTGATGGATCTTGTAATTTTCGCGGTGCAGGTCTTGGCGTCGTCCTAAAGTCGTCACAAGGGGACAAGATAGTGCAAACCATATGCTGCGAATTCAAAGCGACCAATAATGAAGCTGAATACGAGGCGTTAATCGCAGGAATGACTCTAGCAAGCGACGTGGGGGCACAAGCGTTAAAGATCTACAGCGATTCATTGCTGATAGTCAGTAAAAGTAAAATGTTTAACCCTTTTGACATCATGCAGATACCAAGAGATCAGAATACACAAGCAGATGCGTTGGCTAACCTAGGATCGTCCTTGAGAGACGTATCATTCCTATCATCC
Source organism: Beta corolliflora (assembly GCA_947648045.1). NCBI lineage: Eukaryota > Viridiplantae > Streptophyta > Magnoliopsida > Caryophyllales > Amaranthaceae > Beta > Beta corolliflora. The sequence goes on from CANSZD010001827.1 coordinate 516,698, forward strand.
ATATCACAACACCAGCGATAAACAAATGCAAAGATATCATTGCAACACTCAGCAAAAGCGACGAGGCAGGCGATGATGATGTCCCGACAGAAGATGACGTCGAATTGGGAAGCGACGACAATGACGCAACCAATGATGATAGCCCCACACACGACGAGGTAAGTGTTAGTTGGACTAACCTATTTACGATTTTTAGCTAATGACACACTCCCAGAGGATAAAGCAGAAGCACGGCGAGTTCGCTTCAGGGCGTCCAGGTATGTCATCATTCAAGGAGTGTTGTTTAAAAAGTCCGTCGCTGGGCCGTATCTACGGTGCCTAGAAAAGGACCAATGGGGGCAAGTCTTGCAAAAATCTGCACGAAGGGACGTGCGGAAACCATTCTGGAGGACGCAGCTTATCCAATAGAGCATTGAGGATGGGCTACTATTGGCCAACGATGAAGCAAGATGCAATCAGGTACGTCACCAGATGTGATAGTTGTCAGCGACACACAGGTATGACACGCAAACCCTGTGAAATTCTACTTCCAACTTTAACTCCATGGCCTTTTATGAAATGCGGAATGGACATAGTTGGTAAACTGCCTCTAGCCCCAGGACAGAAGGTCTTTATGTTAGCACTAACGGACTATTTTTCTAGTGGATAGAAGCAGATTCCTTCCAACAGGTACGCGACAAAGAGGTAATCTCGTTTATACATACTAACATTATTTGCAGGTTTGGTGTTCCGTCAGAAATCAGGTGCGATAATGAGTCGCAATTTATCAGTGACAAAACAAAGCACTTCTGCGACGAGTGGAACATCACGTTACTAACGTCAACACCCAGATATCCTCAAGTTAATGGACAAGCTGAGTCCAGCAACAAGACCGTCATAGACACATTAACTGCGACGAATGGAACATCACGTTACTAACGTCAACGCCCAGATATGCTCAAGCCAATGGACAAGCTGAGTCCAGCAACAAGACCGTCATAGACACATTGAAGAAGCGTCTTACCGCTAAGAAAGGTAAATGGGCAGAAGCATTGCCGGCTATATTGTGGGCAAATCGTACAACGCCACACATTGCGACTGGGCAAACCCCCTTTTCACTGGTTTACGACTGCGAGGCAGTCTTACCAGCTGAGGTAAGTATCCCAACTGCCAGGTACGGCTTAGCGACAGAGCAGCAGAACCGTGACGAATTGGTCAACGACCTGGATACCATAAAAGAACTGCGCAATGCAGCGTTGGTGCGCATGGCAGCTCAACAGCATATCGTCGCAAGGAGCTTCAACAAGACCGTACAAGCCAAGTCATTTGTTGAAGGTGATTGGGTGTTAAGGAAGGTGTTCCAAAATACACAGGAGCCCAATGCAGGTAAGCTAGGTCCAAACTGGGAAGGTCCTTATCAAATCAGCAAGGTCGTTGGCAATGGCGCTTACCAACTAGTTCGACGCGATGGTACAATGGTCCCACGTAGTTGGAATGCTATCCATCTCAAAATATATTTCTTCTAGATAAACGCTAAGTAACGCTTCATTTTGTGTCTTTTGTTTTTTTTGTCTTTTGTTTTCTGATTCAATAAATGGTGAATATGTCATAATAAAGTCGTTGAAACATCAACGACAAAGCATTACTGTGTGTTGCGTTTTTCAGGATTTTTCCTAGTTTTCAATAAGATTGCGACGTCTCAGCAAAGCAATCAACAACTATCGCTCGAATAAAAAGTTATAGAACGACAGGACGTCCCAAACAACATCAATAAAGATACTATAAGCATCCTATGATATCACAAACGTCGTAGGACTCTAACGTTAGCTCAACAGCGTGGCAAACATTTGGCCTGTTCATGACAAGTAAGCAAACTTGTTTGTTGAATATTGACCTTTTTATTTTTTCTTTAACAAAGTCCAACCTACGTGACAAAAAGAGGCTTTCAAAGCGCCTGAACATTGAACTCAGACGCCAGAAAAACGGCAGCACATCATAAGCAAACATAGTACATATTATCAAACAAAAGAAAACAAATGTTACGACCACTCCCGTGAGTGGTCCAAAAGCACATCAATGATCACCCTCATGAGTGACCCAAAATAGTAAAATGTTTTCTAAGATAACACAACGCTTAAAATACTTAAACGCGGCGCATAGACTAAGCAACGGGAGCATCGTCGGATTTCTCCTCCGTTGGCTTCAGCAACGATGGAACCTCTGTCATCATTCCATTCTCCGAGTCAGCATCTGGAGGCATGTCAGACGCTATGAACGCGGCGCATGAAGAGCTAACCCCACCATCTGGGTGACCAACGTTCATCGACGATTCAGTCGTCGCCTTCAGGAAGTCTTCAGGGTCCATCAGGTCCTTCATACCTCCTAAACATTCGAGGTACAAGTCGATGTCTTTCTAAGGCTCCCATGACGCAGTCCGTTTCATCATGAACTGGTACATCAGCTTCGCCCTCACCCTCGTAGTCACCTCAGCCTCCAGCAAGTCAAGCTCGTTTTTCTGCGCTGCGACTTGTGCATGGAGGGCTCCAATTTCCAGACGCGACGACGCCTCCAACCCCTCTGTTTGCTTCTTCAGTCCTTCCAAATCTTCGCCATTCTTCTTTAGCGTTTCCTCCATCTTAATCATCTCCGACTGAACCTTCTTCAGCTCCGTGTCTTTGTCCTTTAAAGCTAGCTCGCTTTTGTCAGCCCTAGACTTCATCGCTGGATGCCCTTTAAACAGTGACGACATCTCTTTCTTCGCCATAAGGAAATGCTGCGACGCCTGTAGACCAACGACGAAAGGGTAAGCAACTAAGTTCGTTTTATGTTAACAATATTAACTCATACATTAACATACCTGGAAAACAAGCTCTAGGCCATCCGACATGAGCCTAGGCAAAGTAAGTTCCCGCAAGCGATTTTCAGCGCAAGGAAAAAGCAGCCTTTCCGCTTCCGGCCAAACCGACCTGTCTAACGACATGAAATTGTTAGGCACGGTCACAGTATATGATGGACCTCCTCTGTTGGGAGGGGCGATGAAGTCAGTCTTGCGCGATTTCTGAGCAACATCCGAGTCGTCGTCTTCCACGTGGACAACGTCTGCGGGGCCTTTCTTCTCCGACGCATTAGGCGACGATGCAGCAGAGTGACTCAGCTCTCTCTTCCTCTTGCGGAGCGTTGCAGCAAGGGCTTGGCTATCCAGAGACCCTCTTGGTCGTGATTGAGAAGATTTTATCGCAGAAGATCCATTAGAGTCATGGTAGAAATAGTACTCCTCAACGACAAAGCGAAGCGTTTACCTGAAGCCATGGAAGAACAGTTGTCCTGACTAGCGACTGTTACCCTTCTGAAATATCTCTCTTCTTCTTTCACCCTTAGGAATTTCTCGCACAGTCGTTCAGACTCCTCGCGATGCGTCAACAGTTATGGGTTTAGATCTGCAAAAGAAACGACGTAAGAATAGCGTTAACGTCATGACATAAGAATAATTTGTAAAGAATTTTACGAACCTCCTATGTTCCAGCCTCCGATTAAATGTTTCCCTACTTCTCCCAAAGATGATTTCTTGACAAAGACATAACGGTTCTTCCAACCTCTGTCGTTCGATTGAATTCCTCCAACCAAAGCGTCTTGTCTCGCCTTGGTATGCAGGGCTAACCTGTTTTTGACCTTGACCCTAATTTCGTAGCAGAGCAATAGATCGTGGAGAGTAAAAGGCTCTTCCCAAGACGTTGTCACCCTATCAACAACACTCAGAACTCTCCAGACTTGGGGCATAATTTGCCCAGGGCCAATTTGGTAAATTTGCATTATCTCCCTGGCTATGGGAGGAAAAGGTAACCTAAGGCCTATTTTGAAGGGGTATTCGTACAGTACCACCCAGCCTTGAGGACACATCTCTGGTCACTCATAAGGCTCAGCGTTTCTCAGTACTGTGTCAACGGGTAAATCTCCTAAGTCTAGGAATTTCATTAGGTCATCTTGCGACATGTTAGATTGTTCTTCGTCAAGTTCGCCTTTTTCTTCTACGATTTTTTCTTTTGCCTTGGTTTTTTCTTGGTTTTTAACAAAGTTCTAATGCTTCGCCTACTTGGAGTCATGGATTTGAAAGAAAACAAGAATACTTTGAGACTAAAGTGGCGAAATTTACCTGGTTGAAGGAGAAATTCAGGCGAGATTCTTCGGAAAGCTCCAGAACAGCGAGACGGAAATTCAAGGGTTACTTTTAGAGAGAGAATGTTGCGTGTAACTTTGGTTTAATTGGCACGGCTTTTTATACCCCTGTTTTTACTACAACAAACGGATATATTTTGACTTAATTGCAAATATTTATCTCTTATCTTTTGGCATGTGACTCTTGGTTATCTTTTGCGGAAAAGTTATCTTTTGTGTTCTTAGCAGGATGAAACAACTGTGTTCCAATTGTCTTATGACTCTAATGTTATCATCATTGCAACAATTGGGGCAAATTGTTATTGCTGATTTTTATAGGTCAACGTTGACGCTAGGGACTTATGACGCTGACGTTGACGAAAGGGTTATGACGCATGGACCAGGTCAAGGAGTAATCGATTGCCTAAGAATGGGGAAGACAGAGTCAAGGAATATTCTAATCAGGCGAATGGATCCTTGGGACGTTTGAATGCTGCGCCGGAATAGCGGTGGAAGGTGGCAAGATTCTAGCTAACCACTTCCTATATTTGGGGGTGCACGTTGGACTCGGAAAAGCAATATAAAAGGACTAGAAGGCTAAAGCAAAGATCATTCCAACTGAGACAATCAAGCTTAAGATTTTACAATCTATAGATACTTACGAAATACTTGATATATTCCAGTGCTATTCTCTTTATCATTACAGTGATTATATTGTACTTAGAGCAAAATTCATTAGGTTGTATTGATTGTTTATCGCTACGATTGACGATTGCAAGTAGTGGATTGGTAGACTCACATCTACCCGCGGTTTTTTACCCACCTTCATTGGGGTTTTTCCGCGTCAACATTCCTTCGTGTCACTTTCTCTTTTATTCTCCTTTCATTTGCATAGCGTTCATCATATAAATCTGGTTGTTGTCGCCCTGCACTTGATCTTGTCGTTTAAATCAGAAATCGACATAAACATGTAGCTTCATAGGAAATGGTGGAATCTAAGCAGAAGAACTTAGGAGCAGCAGTAGACTTGAACAGAAACCATAATGCTATGAAGAACTCTTTAAATGCTACAGTTGATCCAGATTTGCTTGGAGATGATAGTTGGATTGTCGTTAAGAAGCAGAAAGTTAAAGTTTTGAGGGTTGAGGACTCAAAAACACATAGTTTGTAACTTTCTCTATTTTTGTATAAAACATGATTTTGCAATGAAAAATGATACTTTTATATATATATAACTGTTTGGGATCATTTAGGACTAAAAAATGTAAAAAAAAAAATTGTTTTTTTGGGTCACAAGGGTTGTGGACCCTGTGGTTTGGACCAAAACCGAAGCCCTTAATTATTAAGGGTTGCGGTCAACAACTGCAGCCCTTCCAAAATACCAAGGGCTGCGGTCAAAAAATGCAGCCCATAGGCCACTTTTGACCGCAGTCCTTGGCTTTTTTTCCTCTAGTGATTACTCATGATTCTTGTTAACGAAAAGAACGAGCAACGATATTTCAATTTAATATATCCTTATTCCAATTATATCTTTAGTTGCTTCTTAATTCCACGATTTCCGCCATCGCCAATTTATATGGGTCTTTTAAGATCAGGGATCATATCAATAAGAAAATCCATCACCCTTAGCGGGGTAATCTTAGTGGTTCTTTTAGAGCACATCCGAAAATTACGGACTAGAGATGTCCTTTTATTTCAAGTTTATTTCCACTTATTCCTATAACATGACACATACCCCTTTCTAATGGGCTCTTCTTTTTGTCTTCATCATAATTTATAGCTTACCCATAAAATGATTTGGATTCACAACTCTAACAGGTCAAATTACTCAACCAACTCATTCCTAAAATCACAACATACTCTCTTATAACAAATGAAATCGAAACTGCTATGCAATTGCTTTTACTACCCTAATATTACACTTCTCCGGCATAATCACATCGAAAGGAAATTCTATTCAATATACTGACACTCAATAATACTAATGATTTCCTATTTAAAAACCCTTAAATACCATCATTTTTCTATATTAAGCATCATAATTCATAAAATCTCCATTCTTTAAATCTCAATTTTTATAGTATAAGTACCACGAAACTAAATTATGAATTTATAATATTAATATACTCTAAACAACAACATCAACAACAACATCATCATCATCATCATCTTCAACAGTAGCAACAGCAACAACAACAACAGCACCAGCACCACCACCAACAACAACAACAACAACAACAACAACAGCAGCACCAGCAGCAACAACAACAGCAGCACCAACAACAACAACAACAAGAGCAACAATAACAACAACAACGACAATAATAATATTTATAGAGAAATCGAAAAGAAAAGAAAAGAAAAGAAGAAAAAAAACGAAAAGAAAGAAGGAAAAAGAGACAATCGGCGAAGGGGAAAGGAGGAGAAAGTGCGGCCGCTGTGGTGGTTGATGCGGCAGCGGCATCGCGCAAGGAGGAGAGAGAGAAGTCGGATGACGGAGAGAGAGGGAGAAGAGGTTGAGATCAAAATTAGGGTTTTGCAAAAGTGTGAAGTGTGGAATTTTAATCCCTATTCATATGTTTTGGTGCCCTAGTACAACTAGGAAACATAAAACTCAATAAAATCATTTCATTACACTATAATTTGCAATAATTACATAATCTTTGGTTAAATAAAGTCAATAGTTGACAAATCAATTTATTTTGACCTTTAAAAGAGTCAACATAATTAAACAATTATCTCGTTCAATAAAATATAAAATTTAAATTCATTAAAATATATTTATGGAACCTATAGAAATATGGGGGATTCTGAGACAGTGTCACAAGAAAAAAAAATCGATGTTGGTATTATGAGTGTGGCTTGTCATCAAAGAAAAAGATTGAAACCGAGCTAGGTAAGAGTAGAGATGACGGTGAATCCTGTATCCGATCCAGATTCGCGGATCTAGACGAAGTTTAGGATCTATATCTTCATATTTTGAATCCGTAGGACCTAGGTGATCCGAAATTTTCACCAAGTACCCCGAGTAATTTAGTAAGGGTTGATTAAGGTGTAGCTAGTAATGGAAATGTGGAATTAGAGATTAAGGACTAAAAAACTGATGATCACTTGCATTAAGGGTATGGTGAATTTTAAAGAAATTAAGGGGTATGTGGTGAATTTTCAAAGGTTGGAGGGTATTTGGCGAAAAGAATTACTCGGGGGTATTTGGTAAATAATCCAGATAATAAAAATTGAAGACCTTCCGTCAATTGAGATAACCGAACCTCAAAAGGTTTGTTGGTCGTTGAGACTGACCCGCTTCCGAGGCACTTGCCATGAACCGACGAGTTGGTCATCAGAACCGACCCCCTCTTGTGGAGCATTGGTTGTCAATACCAACACCCTTATTTTGTGGTCGATTTTCGTGATTGACTCAGACTAATCAACACAAATTTAACAGTTTAAGAGTATAATATAAAAGGAAAGGAGAAATAAACTTAATGAAAAGTTGTTATTGTTTTTGTCATTAACATAACTCTTTTTTATTTTGGTTTGACTTTTTTTGATGTTAAGGAGGATGGTTCAGTTTAAATCCCCACCTCACACAGTTTTCCAAAACTTATGTAAGAATCTTGTCAAGTGACCAAATACTACTTAGTTGTTTTTTTAAAAAAAATTAATAGTGTTGTGTGCCTCCGGTATCATCCTTGTTCCACTTTGTTATATGATTTTTTTATAGAAAAAAAATGCTGAAAGTGTTGAATGTGAAAGAGGCAGTAAGGGGAAAGCATTCAAAATTTGTAACTCAATTGTACTCCTCAATTAATTCTCTCACATTTCACAATCTTTCCATCTTCTGCATTTACCAAATTAGTTTTGAAAAATTTCTATGTAAATTAAATTTTCCCTAATAGAAAATTCTTTAATCTTCAATTAAAACCTTTTCTTTGTTTTTTCAAATTTTAAAAATCTCTTTCAATTTTTATTCAATTAAATCTGATTAATAGTGAATAAAAAACCAGAAGATCATAATAAAAATTTCGACTAGATAAGCTATGCATCATATACTAAATATAAATTTTAAAAATGAAGAAAATGTAACCTCTTTCCTACTTTTGTATTTTCTTTGGCATTTATGTTGTATTAAACCGTAAAACTGCAATTAGAGAAAGGTAGAAGGCTAAAAGTTTTGGTTGATATTAAATTATTATGCAACATTGTATTTTTCAAATTTAATAATATGTACTTTAATTATTAATGAGAAGTTAAGAACTTTGAGCTACTCTTGTTTACGTTAACCTGTAAACTTTGATAATTTGTAAATTATAATATGTGATATTGAAATTCTCCGAGCTAGTGTTTTATATGAATATTTGAGTATTTTGTTTTCTTTCATTTGAGGGTATGAACAATTTAGTACTTGAGCAATATAACGTTGTTATTAATATTAAATTTTATAATTAATGTTTTTTAAGTTTTATTTGATCGTCTTAAGCACACTTGAAATCTTGAATTTGTTCCTTTTTTAGGAATAAACTTTAACATTGGGAAGGATCCATATATCTTATTTCGCTCAAAGGCCTATAAATAAACTTCAATATTGGGGAGTTGCTCCAAGACCTGCAAATTGTCAGGAGTCCAATAGTAGGTATTGTCCTCTTTGGACCTTAGTCCACAAGAATTTGCTTTTGGTATAGAAACACAACAAAAAGGTCTCTATTAGGTTGAAGCGTCCACCTCAAAGATCTTTGGCATGGTATTAGAGCCTGAGCCCATTCCAGTATGGGGTTTAGAAACCTAAGGAGAGGTGGGTATGACTCATACCAAACCTTCATTATAAAAATAAAAGGAAAAAATTCATTCCAAGATAAATCCAAACACATGGAATCAAGTATCAAGTTTCAACCCTATACCACCCCAATTTCATTCCTTATTCAAAACCTATACCACTTCGTGAACCAAACGCCCCCTAAGAGGCTAATCTTTATATGGAGATGGACACTTATTAAACCTAACAGAGAACATTTGAACAGAATTATGATTTTGTACCAAACAAATCTTCTACAGTGGTGTCAGAATCAGATCTGACCGCTGGGTCAACCTGATATTGACCTGACTTGAACCTGGTTCGACCTGTGAGAGCCAGTCCTCATACCTGACCGAAACCTGACCTGGGATTACCCAGACCTAACCGGCACCCGGCAAGATCATATTCTTACCTGACCACACAGACCTGCATTCAAACCCGAACCTGACTGTAACCCAACCAGATATTAACACAAAACCCGACTAGACCCAATTAATATGAGGTCAACCCGGTTTGTTTATGATCAACCCGAATTCAACTATAATTCAGGTTAACTAGATAAAATAAGATTTGCCTTATTTGATCCAATTTTTCAAACCAACCTATTTGAACGACTAATCCCCACAAAATTATTAAAATTCAATTGTTGTAAATATTTTTACTAAAACTAAATTGAACAAAAATTGAGTTGAACTTGACAGATTTTAATTAAAAATCGAACTTAACTCAAACAAAACTATTTTGTAATCAAATTAATTTATTATTATCTAGATCAAATTGTACTTGAATTCACAAGTCAATTATTTTTACTTTGATTTTTTTATTAAACTTATTATTATAAGGTATAATAACTTGAAAGATGCGAGTATTTTACTCAAATTAGAGTTAACTTAACATTATGATTAATAACTTATGACTTGACCGAGTGATTTTCTAACCAAATAACTACAAGTCTATAACTACACTATGTCACTATTATATTATAAAGCTGATATATGTGAATGTTTTGCAAAAGTAAAAGGTAACATAAAATTACGATTAGTTATCCATTAATTGATCTGGATTTAAGGTGAAAATCGGATCAGTTGTGGCTCATAATGTGTCCATAAAAAATGGAAACCTACTAACTACAGGCTTACGTTCAACATTCAAGCATCTGTATCTATCTAAAAACTGAAGATCATGAACTGTCTCTTGTATGATACTAATATACTATCTAAAAACTGAGAATCTGTATCTATCACTGTTCACGTTTGCCTACTTCTTCAGTCCTCTTCTCCTTTCTCCAAATTTCCAAATCGCTTGCTTCCCTATCGTATTTCTCCTCCCTTTTTCCAGCTCACACTCACCCTTGTTTTCAACCTACCTTAATCTCATACCAACGAAGATCTCATAATTGTACATGAAAAAAAATGTGATTAGAGTTTCAAACATTGTGGACTTTTGAATGACCAAAAACCTCAGGCAGTCCTCAGAATTCACAGATACAGAGATGCAATAACAAAAGCACATAACAAAACCCAATAGTTTGAAGTTGTCTGTGCCTGTAAGGCGAGTGAAACCGGAGTATCGGGAAGATGACGAAACTGGGTCGATAATGAATATAGAGTACAAAGACAATGGTGAGACATCTGGTTACTTTTTGGTGAGAAGGCTGATGGTGGTGGTGTAGAAAGAAGGTGAGAGGAGTCAGGGGAGAGAGAAGATGTACGAGAGAGATGGAAGAGGATTGAGGAAGATAAAAGAGGGAGGTTGTGACTAGTGAGGAACAAATATGAGAGGAAAGAGGGAGGGTTTAGGGTTAGGGAGGGATTCAATGGTTGGATTTTGATCTTTTTCAAATCAATGGTCTTAATTCATAATCCATGACATTATTTTTTGACCAATGAGAATTGAAAGTGGCCAATCACATGGATTGCTAACCTAATCAATGGTTGGATTTTCATCTTTCTAAAATCAATGGCCTAAACTACTAATAAGCTAGTATTGTATTTTGGTATTATTTTGAATTGAGTATTCTAAATTTCTAATTATAATATTATTAGTTTAGTAACTTTAAAAATTAGTAGTATTATTATAAATAAAAGAAATTATAAACTTTCAAAATTAAATTAGTATTATTGATGTTTAAGAAATGATTATTCTAAATTTATAAATTAGAAATATGTGAACATGTTACATGCGGCGATTAGGGATTAATTTAATGCTAACATGTATGACGTACCACAATAACAGTTAGCCGATTATTGCCGATGGCCCGATATTAGGATTTAGGACTTAATGTCTTAATAATTACATTTACAATTTGACTTATGTCTTATTGTTTATACTTGTTATTGTGTTAACTTTGTAATATCACTAATATGTTATCAATTTATCAATTATCTATTAATTAGTATTTTTGTACTTAGTAACAATTAACAACTAATAAGTTAGTGAATTACTGAGCTAATAGGTTGAAGTGAGTAACTGACTAAGTGCTAAGTTACTATATGGTTGTTAACAAGTTATTATATAGTAAGTACTTATTAACTTATTGGCTTATAGTAGATTAACCTTGTTAACAGTTAACTTATTGATTTTGATTTTTAATAAGTTAGGATTTTAGAAAGAATCAAAGAAATTGAGATTTTAGGAAGATAAACTTGTGACCGAATGTTCACACAAGTTGATTTGACTTAATCGTTGGATGATTGATCATTAGTGACTTTAATGTATATTCTTTAATTATATACTCTGTTGGAGTAACACATAAACGCAATAAGCCATTAGCCAATAATCTAAGTCTTAATTTAGTAACTTTACTCATTTATATAAATTGTTGTTATGTTTATTATTATTGTACAACATATGAACCCTCATTATAATCACTTAGACCTCATATGAAAGGTAGTTATAAACATATGATTGTCATTTTTTATAATATTATAACATATTAAGAGTTGTTATACTAATTTATAACTAATAGAGTATTAGAGTGGTTTTACAATTATTTTGATACCAATGTAGTACTAAAATGTTTAAACATATTGATTAAATAGTTTGTTTATACTTTATCATATGCAGTTACAACATAATACATATATACCGCGTTATGTTTGTTATTATTATTGCTATTATTAGCATTGTTGCTACTATTACTGTTAGTATTTGTATTATTATTGTTATTATTATTACTCCTGTCATTATTTGTATTATTATTATTCTTGTTAGCATTGTTATATTACTGTTGTTATTATTATTGTTGTTATTATTATTATTATTATCATCGCTTTATGTTTATTAATTATTATTATTATTGTTATCATTATCATCATAGCTATATTTACAAACTTATATATCAATAATAATGCTTATGATAATAGAGTCATTTATATAAACCTTGTAATTGATAGTTTACTTGTTATTATTGTCGTTGGTTATATATTATAACATATGAAGAGTCGTTCTACTCATTTATATATTAGAGTGGTTTTACGCAGTTGATTAGTCCAACAACGAGTTGACTAAAAGAATACACTAAACATCACGGTGAACAATATAGTGTTTTTATAAGTTGTTCGTTATCATCCATATATTTATCGCACACACACATATGTATATATATGTCGATCTTCATACTTTTAATAATATGATTCGTTTACAAAATCCATAACAAAAGTCAAAATGACCCGATCAGGAGTTAACCGAAGTCGAATTGAGGTTCAATAATGAATGGACCCGATGCTTCATAATGATCGAACTAAGATCATTAGTGATTCAACTCGAGTACCCTTGACTCTACCCAAGTGTACATGAAACCCAAATACAACATGCGCAAACCCGTTCAAAAAATGTTCATGGGCGATCATACCCGGGAATGGATCGACTTGTAAATGCAACGCTCAGACCTGTCCGGCACCCGGCAATCCCATGATTCAAATGTGATCGACCCAGATGAACAAAACCTGACCAATCACGACCTGGGGCACTGACTGTCAGAATTCTGACCTGTCCGGGTCTGACCTGGTTCGTCGTGGGTATACCCAGAACCTGTTTGAGAACATGTTTTGACACCACTTAGGAATAAACTTTAACATTGGGAAGGATCCATATTTCTTATTTCGCTCAAAGGCCTATAAATAAACTTCAATATTGGGGAGTTGCTCCAAGACCTGCAAATTGTCAGGAGTCCAATAGTAGGTATTGTCCTCTTTGGACCTTAGTCCACAAGAATTTGCTTTTGGTATAGAAACACAACAAAAAGGTCTCTATTAGGTTGAAGCGTCCACCTCGAAGAACTTTGGCATGGTATTAGAGCCAGAGCCCATTCCAGTATGGGGTTTAGAAACCCAAGGGGAGGTATGTATGACTCATACCAAACCTTCATTATAAAAATAAAAGGAAAAAATTCATTCCAAGATAAATCCAAACACATGGAATCAAGTATCAAGTTCCAACCCTATACCACCCCCAATTTTATTCCCCTAAGAGGCTAATCTTTATATGGAGATGGACACTTATTAAACCTAACAAGAGAACATTTAAACAGAATTACGATTTTGTACCAAACAAATTTTGTACCAAACAAATCTTCTAGTGTTCTCCTAAACATTTGGCGGCGTGATAGCCTGTTTTTGGACTTCTCCAGCTCCTTTATGTCATAGATGTCACTTCCTCAACAAGAAGTTTCGCATTTGCCTTCACCCCAAATTACGAACTCCTCTCTGTTCTCTCTAAGGTACGCATAATGCTTCAATTCCCCTATTTTTCTAATATCAATTTTATCTTAACAACATAATCATCACTCATCATTTCCATTTCCAAGCTTCAACTACCCACTAAATTTTCTTCTAATTTTGCTTTAATGTCAGGCCCAAATTTATGAAACAAATTGTATTCTATATTCATACTGTGCTGTCTTACTTTCTGTTGAAACAAATTTAGGGTTTTAAGGGTCCGTTCTGTTTAACTTATTTTATATAAGATAAGATAAGATAAGATAAAATAAGATGTTAGACACACTCAATAAACTATCCTATAAGATAAGATAAGATAAGATTAGATAAGATCAGATCAGATAAGATTTTATAAGATAAGATAAGACAAAATAAGTTTGTTTTCTTTTTTTTATTTGTTTATGAATAATGGGTTTTCTTTTTGTTCTTTTTTTAAACAAAAATAATCTCATTATCTTGTCTCGATGTATCAAACTGCTGTGTAATTCTTCATTAATTCCCGTATTATAAATTAGTTTTTATCCTTTTCAATATATAATGAAGTATATATTTTATTTGGTGCAAGGGTTTTAATTTGTAGAAGGTTGGTGTGGAATTGAGGGTTTACAAATTGATGTGAATTCATCTGTATATGATCTGCATTTGCTGTTATATTAATGCGTTTGTGTTGCGATTTTTACAAAGACAACGATATTATGTGAACATCTTCCTAAAATTTCACATTGACTATATGCTGTCAATATATATGTTTATAAGTGAGTGGTGTGGAATTGAGGGTTTACAGATTGATGTGAATTGATCTGTATATGATCTGCGTTTGCTGTTATATTAATGCGTTTGCGTTGCGATTTTTACAATGAGGACGATATTATGTGAACATTTTCCTAAATTTTCACATTGACTGTATGCTGTCAATATATAGGTTTATAAGTGATTGGTGGAAACTGGAGAGTGAAGAGGAAAGAAAACTTAAACTCAATATTGATCAGGTTACCCCTAAAGTTTTGATAGAGAGATGGATTTTGGTGGAAGAAGAGTATCGAGAGGTATGCTGCCGCTATTGGCTTTGCATACCGCGAGCGAGTATTATAGACTTGAGAGAAAACCTCCGGTGACGGCTGGACTGTTGGCTGCCAATACTCTCATCTATTTGAGGCCGGCTTTTCTTGAATCTATCCTCCCTAATATTAATGCGGTTTGGTTCAATTCGTACCTAATCCTTAAGGTACGCCATTTTATTGATTATGAATTTCTTTCTTGTATTGCTGTTTATCATGCAACACCTCCCTACCCCAGCAAGAACACCTTTAGCGGTATTGTTTTTATATGATCTGCTGGTTAACTTTATCTTGATGGTCTTTAAGCTTGGATGCTTATGATTGATACTAACTTTAATTTTATCCAACATAAACACTAGTCTCGTCCACTTTTGTTGTGTTCATTGGAGAAATTATTAAAATGACTGAATGGCTGTGGGAACAGTGAACACAAAGATTTCCTTGTTATTGCTTTTGACATGTAAGATTCACAGGGGTTTTAAGTTCAGACTTATTGAGATGGGTTTTCATGGACGTGACCATGGGATTTAATGGTGAGGGATACAACATGTAACTTTCTTATAAGCTTTTGTCATTTAGAAACTGAGATGAATGCGCCAAGTATAGTCGCCAACTTGTATGAAGGAATTAAAGCAATCAACAAGTCTAAAGACTTCTGGAGGAAAATTCAAAACGTTAGTCAAGTCTTGTAATTCATTTCATCTTTTTCACTCTTTGAAAGAGTTTCATTGGTTTATCTATAGGCTTGAACATCTATAATTAATCAGGAGGTACAATGACAGAAACTGAAAGTGACTACTAGTACTTAACTACCTCTTAATAATGAGGATCATGGGTTGTTATTACTTATTACAATAAGTAACATTAAGTGGGTGGTGACTTCTACTTGTAAGAATTGGGTGCTCTTTAAAAAATAGGTGACAGACCCATAACTATTAGCAAGCTGGTAGTTGTTGTATAAAATATGGCTCTGCAATAAACAGAAGATGGATAACAATGTGGGCCAAAAAGATTAATGTGATGATGAAGCTGTGACGTGTTAGAAACACTGTCTTAGAAGCAAAAATCGCCCCGACTATGGTGCAATCGGAAGTGGCGTTGCCCCCCAAGATTTCATACAGCTATTCCCCTTAATGTGCACTCAAATAAGGGAAATTAGGAACTCATAATAATGCTCGAGAACTAGAGAGAGAGAATCGGGGAAAGAAGAGAGGAAGAACATAATGTTTTACGTGTATTTCGAGGACAAGACAAAACACTTGTTTTTTATCCAAAAACAAAATCATGAATCGAAGAGAGATTTTAGGAGAGAAATCGCCAAATTAAATCCGTCAAATTAAACCGGAAAAATAATCCATAAAAGCTCTCTGTATTTAAGGAAAGAAATCGAGATTTGGGGGAGAAAAATAAGCAACTGTTACAAACACATTTAAAAGCAGTGGAATAGACTTTGTGAATCGAAAAGCTTCATAAATCCGAATTCTCGGATACAACATGGCCCTTAGTCTATACCACGGCCTTCCATTTGCATTATATCCAACAATCCCCCACTAATGCAAAGGAAAACAAAATTAAACCAAAAGACATAGTTCGAGCATCTAAAAGGCTTGATACTTAAGTGTTGGTATCTTGCGATTGAACCAACACATAGTGAAATTTGAATGACTTCTTTATCGAGAGAGTGAACGAATGCGGAACTCTCTTAACCAAGAAATAACTCCCAACAACACATATCTCACCTTTGAACATTATGAGTTCCGTAATAACCAACTTACCAACGATGGCCATTATACTTGGGATGCTCATGAGTGCTCTAGAAAAACTTGCCAAAGTCTTTTCATAGAAGGTGGCGGACCTTCACACTCAAGTAGGTGATTTCATCAAGCCTATCACATAGACCACCCATATCCCGGGATATGAAATCATTAAGAGCTTTTGCTCAACCTCTCAACATAAAGGCGGTGAATTCATCAAGTCAGTCTCAATAGGACCACCCAAACCCCGGGATATGAATTCATTAAAAGCTTTAACAAACTTAACCTCACAAAATGTACAAGTCATAGGAATGGGAAGAGTACGAAGAAATGAGTCTTTTCATGGCTTCGTTAGTCCACAAGAAGCCTTGCGTAAACAAGGCGGGTATCCACCATGAATTCCTCAACTAACGGGCTTAAGCCCCATTCCCTCGACGTATCTAGGACTAGTCTTGTTTAGTCCCTTAGTTAATGGATCTCGCTATGTTCCTCTCGGATCTCACATACTCCATAGTAATTACACCACTTTTTATCAAAGTTCTCACTGATTCATGTCGAACATGTATATGTCTCTTTTTGCCATTATAAGCCTTTGTTCTTGCAACACAAATAGCGGCTTGTGAGTCACAATGCGAGAGATACAGAGGGAGCGGGGTCTCCTCCACAATGGAATATCATCTAGTAGGTTCCTCAACCATTCCGCCTCTTGCCCGGCCAAGTCCAAAGCAATAAACTCGGACTCCATAGTGGGCCTAGGCAATACAAGTTTGTTTAGAAGACTTCCAAGAGATCGTTGCTCCACATAAAGTGAATACATATCCACTAGTGGAACTCACCTCATCACCATCGGATACCCAATTTGCATCACAATAACCTTCTAATCTGCAGAAATCCAACATAATGCAAACCCCAATCCATGGTACTTCTAAGGTATTTTAACAAACGCCTAAGAGCATTCCAATGATCTTTACTAGGGTTATGAGTATACCGACTAAGTCTACTAACCTGCATAGGCTATATCGAGTCGAGTATAGTTCATTAGAAACATTAAACTCCCAATTATCTTAGCATACTCGGATTGGGATACACTATAACCCTTATTCTTTTTAAGTGAATGCTAGGATCATAAGGAGTTTTAAGCGGCACAACATCAAAACCATTAAATTTCTTTAACACCTTCTCTACATAATGAGCTTGAGACAAAGAGAACCCATTACTAGTTTTGGTGACTTTAACACCTAAAATTACATCGGTTTCACCTAAATCTTTCATTTCAAATTTAGAAGAAAGAAACATTTTAGTTTCATTAATAACATCAATGTGTGTACCAAAAATTAACATATCATCCACATATAGGCACACAATCACACAATTTGGACCAAACATTTTTGAGTACACACACGCATCGGCACGATTCACGACAAATCCAAAACTCAAAATAGTTTTATGAAACTTCTCATACCATTGTTTTGGAGCTTGTTTCAATCCATACAAAGATTTCTTTAGCTTACACACTTTTTGTTCCTGTCCCGGAACTACGAAACCAGAGGTTGTACCATATAAATTTCCTCCTCTAAGTCGCCATTTAAAAAAGCGGTTTTACATCCATTTGATGTACAATCAACTTATAACTTGAAGCTAATGCAAGAAGAGCACGAATAGTGGCGATCTTAGTCACAAAGCGAGTAAGTGTAAAAGAAATCAACACCAAATTTTTGAGTGAAACCTTTAATTACTAGTCTTGCCTTGTACCTATCAACTGTTCCATCGAGTTTTCTTTTCCTTTTAAAGATCCATTTACAGCCAATAGCTTTGCTACCTTTAGGTAACTCAACAAGTTCCCATGTATGATTAGATGTAATCGACTCGATTTCACTATTAACGGCTTCCTTCCAAAAACTAGCATCAATAGAACTCATAGCCTCTTCAAAAATTTTAGGCTCATCATCAAACAAGTGAAAGCATACAACATGTTCATCTAATTGATCCACATCATTGAGTTCGAGTTAAAAGGTAGTAAAAGAATCGGGACCGTGCTAGTTTCAATTCTACGTCTTTTTCCGTCTTTCATAGACAACTAAAGGCATAGAAGAGGAAGTGCGAGTAGACACGGGCAACTCATGAGAAGTAACATTTTTCTTTAAAGGGAAAACATGCTCAAAAGAAATCAAGCATCTCTAGATTCACACATTGATCTATCATTTATGCGCATGAACCTATATGCAGCACTGTTTTCAGCATAACCAACAAATATAGCATCGAAGGTCTTAGGTCCAACATTTTCCCGTTTAAAGGAAGGTAAACCCACTTTAGCCAAACACCCCCACACCTTTAGGTATTTTAGGTTAGGTCCATGGCCTTTCCATAGTTCATAAGGGGTCTTATCTAGCTTCTTATGGGGTACTTTATTTAACACATAGTTAGCGAAAGTAAAGCCTTCCCCCACATGTTATCCGTAAGAAGCCTCGAACTTATTAACATAGCATTCATCATCTCTTTGAGAGTTCTATTTTTTCCTTTCAAAGAATGCCATTTTGTTGGGGAGTGTACGGAGCGGCATAACTCATGAATAATTCCATTTTTCTCACAAAATTCCTTTAAAAAGGTTGTTCCGTACTCACCGCCTCTATCGGACCTAAGTCTCTTTATCTTACGTTCCAATTGATTTTCTACTTACGCCTTTAAAAATTAAAAACTTTTGTTCCGCCTCGTCTTTGGTTCTCAAAAGATACACTTTCGTATATCTAGAGTGATCATCAACAAATGTAATGTAATATCGTTTACCGCCTCGCTACGGTATTCTTAAAGTCGGCTAAGTCCGTATGTACCAGTTCAAGTAATTCGGTTTGTCTATTAGTGATAGTCTTGAAAGGTTTTTACGGAATGTTTAGCCTCAATACATACTTCACATTTGTTTTGACCATTCCCAACTAGATTAGGAATTAAAGACATGTTTTCGCAAACGTTTCAAAGAATTATAGTTTACATGTCCTAACTTGCCATGCCAAAGATCAACGGACTCAAGCAAGTAAGCGAAGTAGAAGTTTTATTAATGGACTCAACAACACAAATAGTCTCTAAGACAAATAACCCCCCGACATGTACCCTTTCCCCGCATATTCCCCATTACGAGTCAATACAAGTTTGTCGGCTTCAAACACTAACTTAATTCCGACTTTATTAAGAAGTCCACCGGAAATCGATTTCTACGTAGGGAAGGCACATAAAGCACATTTTGCAATGCTAAAGTTTTTCCGAATTTAATTTAAGAGAGATCTTTCCTTTACCGAAGACTTCAAAGACCTTGCTAGAGTTTCCCATGAAGACGCCTTCATTGTTTGCGGCTTCTTCAAAGGTCTCGAACGACTCCTTGTTTGCACAAAAGTGTTTGGTAGCTTTGTGTCAATGATCCAACCCGCTTTGTTACAAACTAGGTTCAATTCGGCCACCTGCGGCAATAATTTCATTCGATCCTCGGTTAGGTGAGCTTGAGATTTGTTCTTGTCTTGTTTGTCCATTTTTTGCAGCATCTTGACGGTTGTAGCATTGATAAGCCTTATGACCATGTTTTCCACACACATAGCGACCCTTTGCACGTGCCACCTTTTCCATTGATGTTCTTCTTGATATTTCCACTTCTCTTATTCGGACTCCTAATTTCTCGGAGGTATTCTGATTGTTCTTCTTGAAGTTTGCAGTAGCTTTCTTGAACCTGTCATTTTTAGAAACGGGAAGATTCCACAAGGTTAGCTTTAACAGAAAGTTCATTGAAAGAAGAGTCCTTATCCTTTAGTCTGTTAGCTTCTTCAATCTTCATGTGATTGACTAATTCTTCTAGCGACATATCCCGCTTCTTATGTTTGAGATGGTTGCGGTAGTTAGACCATGAATCGGGGAAGCTTCTCGATTAGGACATTGGCTTGCAGCACCTCGCACATCTTCATACCTTCGACTAGGATGTCAGCAACTAGATTTTCATACTCATGGACTTGGTCCATGATTGGCTTATCATCAACTATCTTGAACTCGTAACCACTTTCCGGTGGCATACTTCTTTTTTCCGGCATCGTCGGTCCGTATTTCTTCTCCAAGGTCTCCCAACCGATTTTGTTGATTTATTTTTAATAAAAAGATCAAATAGGGCATTTGTCATGTGACTCGAGAAGATGACCTCTAACGAATTTGTTGTGTTTTTCGTATTTTGCGATCCGACCATCTAGATAAGGTGTAGCATCGCAGTGATGCGGGCCGGTGGTGGTTCTTGAGGGCGATCGGTTGTGAGGACGTAATCAACCTCGAGTTGTTCAAAGAAGATCGGGAGCTTTTGAGCCCACCGCTTGTAATTAGTACCATCAAGTGCTTCTAGTTTGGAGAGATCAAGAAGAGATTTGAACAAAGATGAATCCATGATATGAAATTGCGAGATGAATAATTTTTGCTTCTAAATTGTATAAAATATAGCTCTACGATAAACGAGAAGATGGATAACAATGTGGGCCAAAAAGATTAATGTGATGATGAAGGCGTGACGTGTTAGAAACACTGTCTTAGAAGCAAAAATCGCCCGACTATGGTGCGATCGGAAGTGGCGTTGCCCCCCAAGATTTCACACGGCTATTCCCCTTAATGTGCACTCAAATAAGGGAAATTAGGAACTCATAATAATGCTCGGAACTAGAGAGAGAATCGGGGAAAGAAGAGAGGAAGAACATAATGTTTTCGTGTATTTCGAGGACAGCAAAACACTTGTTTTATATCCAAAAACAAATCAGAATCGAAGAGAGATTTTAGGAGAGAAATGCGCAAATTAAATCCGTCAAATTAAACCAGAAAAATAATCCATAAAAGCTCTTTCGTATTTAAGGAAAGAAATCGGATTTGGGGGAGAAAAAATAAGCAACTGTTACAGCACATTTAAAACAGAGTGGAATAGACTTTGTAACTGAAAAGCTTCATAAATCGAACTCTCGGATACAACATGGCCCTTAGTCTATACCACAGCTTCCATTTGCATTATATCCAACGGTTATATGTCACCTACTTCTAATAGGTGGCTACCAAGTGATAGTGTGTGGTGGTTTATGCCAGGAACAGGGGGAACTTATTATTAACCCCTATGGTGTAGGAAACCCACATAGCATCCCCTCTATCCATACAAGAGAAAAAAGAAAGAAAGAAAACTAATGATTAGTTCCTCTGCGCCCCTTGTTCCTTTCTCCTCGACGTTACTTTTGTCATTTTATTACAATAAGGTAACTTGCTTTCTAGCGCTTGCGCTAAGGATCTAACTAAAATCATATTAGATTTTAAAAAATGATTGATTTGCTTATTAGCCGGAATACAAGCATACTTGGTACTTGTCCTCTATGGTGTTAAGTTGCTCCGTTGCTTATTGTTGCCCATGTGTAGGACCGAGAGTACTTGCTTATGCATCTTCTTTGAATGTTAGGTCATTGGAGGTTGAGGATTTTTGTGGGATTCGTTATCAGCTGTACATTCGAGTCTTTTATTGTTTGAGCCTTGTTGATGATGAGAAATATGGGTCTGCTTTCGCTCAAGCTGATAAGTGATATTGGACTATGTAAAAAAAAATTGTGCCAAAAATAAAACCTTCTTAAATTTGTGGCACGTATGTCTTGGAATAATCACCACTAAAATGACGTAGATGTTATGTATTCCTTTCAGCCATAGGAATTCAAGGCTCGGTTAGAAAGAGAAATGAGAATCATTAACCTGGAAAATACCTTAAATATGTACACTCAGCGACCCAGTCTCACTTTTGGCAATCTTTCTAAAGGAAAGATGAGGCCATGTGCATTGTGTATAATACGTCTATGTATTAGTGAGATAGGGTGGGGGTAATTAAGGGGAGTATGTGGGAAGATTAAGGGGAATTTATAAACTTAGGCCAAAGTGACCCTCGATGGACTGGGGCTTTTAAATTCAGAAGGATTAAATATTGAGACGGAGGGTAATATAAATCAAAGGCTATAGCTATTTCTTGAGATGAATCTTCAGAATGACTAAATATTGAGATGGAGGGTAATATAAATCAAAGGCTGCATATATAGCTATTTCTTGAGATGAATCTTCAGAATGACTAAATATTGAGATGGAGGGTAATATAAATCAAAGGCTGCATATATAGCTATTTCTTGAGATGAATCTTCAGAATGACTTAATATTGAGATGGAGGGTAATATAAATCAAAGGTTGCATATATAGCTATTTCTTGAGATGAATCTATCTTATTTTAGAAGATATTTCACACACACACACACACACACACACACACACACACACACACACACACACACATATATATATATATATATATATATATATATATATATATATATATATATATATATATATATATATATATATATATATATATATATAGCCATTTCTTTGCTGTAACTGTATCTTGAAATGAAATTTTACTTTTTTCCGTCCCCATCCCTATATCCATATGTGTCCTCGTTTTTGCCTTCATGCTTACTTAGATTTGTAAAACCTAGGCGAAATGCAAAATTTTAAAATAGAATAGATTACAAAGTAGTTTGTCTATAACAACTGATAACAATGGAAGTTTCCACCTGAATCCTGTAGCCCCTTCTTGCTAATCTTGACCTTCATTTGGCCTCTTGATCTGCTTCATCATTTCAGCACGCACCAGCAAGTACACTGATGGAGGATTATAATGCTTCATCATGCTCAATGGACTGGAATGATGAAGCATGCTTGTCCACAGAAACTTATGTTTGGTATTCTTATTCTTTTTATTATTTGAGTTAAAGATAGGGAATGGTCGATGTAATTGGTATTGGGAGGCTGTATGGAGAGGGTAGCGACCTTTCTTTGTTTATTTTCACACTTCATGATGCCCGTGTGTCTTCCTTCCATATCCTTTGAATCTTCTACAATGGTATAGCAATAATAGGAAAATAGAGAAGCTTACTTCCGTGTTTGAGGTTCTGGCTCTTGAATTATCTATGGTCCAAGATTTCGTGGTGCAGATGGGTGATTAGTCTGGGACCCATTTATGCAAATCTTCCTTGTTCATCTTTGCTAGCATGTTATCCCCATTTTCCAGTAGACAACTTTGTTTGGACTTTGGAAGACTATATTCCACTTGTGGTGAGAGCTTTGGTATGGATATTAGCTTTGGGTGGGGTTTATAATTGGGAATTTTCCATTTTGGTGCCTTAAGGTATGGCAATAACTCTAGTGCCTATTTTGCATATTTCCACTTTGCTGACCTCTTTGGTGGTTTGACCCTAACCATGTTTAAAATTTCCGTTGAAAATGACATGTCATTCTTTAAAATCAAATTTAGCAATTTGATGCATTTAATTACGTTTTACAACTTAATATTATCAGATTTTTTTATGATTTTAGCAACTTCTATTAATTTATAAGTTTTAAAACTTTATGTATTTCTGTTTATTATACTTTTAGCAATTTGTATTATTATAAAGTATATAAATTTAGCAGCTATATAAATTCACAAATACTTAAGTTCGTGAAATCTTATACTTCCTTTGTTCATTTTTGAGTTACAGATTTTTGATATTTACATACTCCACTTTGACCATCTTTGTAGATTTATACATAAAACAAAATTTAGTCATATAGGATCTTGTTAGAGTTGTCTCGATATGAATTTACTATTTACAAGATATGAATTCTTTATAGTTTTTACTTGAAAATAATTAAAATATTAATGGTCAAAGTGTTGCATTGCCAAGTTGATATATTTTCATCGTTTTTTCTCACTAATATAATAAGATAAAATATTATAATGTGTGGTTTTGTTAAATTTGTTTCAATAGGTATTTTCATAATATCAACTTTTATGAAAATACATAAATAAAAATATGAAAGATTGGGCTTGACCGTGAATAAGCAAACGCAGGAAGTAAAAAGAGGAGTATGCAAGGTACGTAATGCCATCCTTAATTGACAATTGTCACGGCATTAGTGTCTGATTTTAAAGTGAAATTGTTTATATAATCTTAAGTCACTAAAATATGCAAAATACAGGCCACTAAAGTGAACTTTGTCAATACCTATAGGCACCGAAATAAAAGCTTTCCATACCGCAGGTCATTCTAATAATCGCTGCACTCCTAATTGAAATGTAGCCTGATGGGGAATGCATCAGAGTACACTTTGCAACTAAATGATCTGCTTGGGTAAATGGACCTCAGTTGTCTTACTCTTGCCTGTCTGATTCTAGTTGCATTGTCTCATAATTTTGAAGATTGCAAGCACCTTTACCAACTGGGATGAAGGCTCAAAGGGATAAGGGAAATGAGATATCCATGAGAATGAAATTGGGGATGCAAGGGAAGGCGAAAGTTTCAAAATCGTATGACCAGTTTCTGTCTTGAGCTGGCTATTCAATTGATGCTGTTTTCTCTGTCTCTCTCTCTCTCTCTTTTCTAATCTATCCTTATCTTAGATCTGGACTCGTTTTGAAGGAGATTTTTGACCCAGTGAGGAAGTGGATGCTAGTTTGAAATTCAGTCAACCATCAGAGCAATTTTTGAAATACTTTGTAACTCCCATCAGGATTTCCAGTAGCGAATTGTTTGATTATAATAATACTTTCTCCTCCCAAATTTTAGGTCTTCAAGCCTGACGTTCTCCTTTTCTCAACTTTAATATGTCAACACTTATCAAATAAAGATCTGAAAATTTGTTGCTACTGAGAAATGCATCTAGCTACAGCTACTTGGTGTTCACATGATCTATCTATTTATGTGTATGCATGGGTAAGACATAATTGAATTGGATACAACTTGGTTTTCTGGATTCTATATTTGCCAAGATGTGTGGCTTCAATTTAAGCTTGAGCTTCTACATCTATTAAATTTAGATGTTACCATTAGGCTAATTTTTTTTAATATATTATACTACTCACATTTTGATATACTTTCAATTTTCTTTCCTTCTCTTAACAGCATAAGGATCTTAAACGCTTCTTCTTGTCGCCATTCTATCACATGGGTGAATCTCACTTGGTTTACAACATGTTCTCTCTTTTATGGAAGGGGATTCAATTGGAGACTTCAATGGGAAGCATTGAATTTGCCTCCATGGTTGCTGCATTACTCACCATGTCACAGGGAATGACCTTACTATTGTCAAAGTCGCTCTTGCTCTTCAACTACGAGAAAGCATATTACTCCGAATACGCAGTGGGATTTTCTGGTGTCCTCTTTGCTATGAAAGTTGTGCTTAATGCACAGGCTGATGATTACACCTTTGTACATGGTGTTCTTGTACCTTCACGTCATGCTGCATGGGCCGAGCTGATTCTCATTCAGTTGTTTGTACCAGATGTCTCCTTTCTCGGTCATCTTGGTGGGATATTGGCCGGGATGCTCTATCTGCACTTGAAGAGATCATATTCAGGCCCTAACCCTTTGAGGTGCATCATTAGAAGTCTTTTGGGTGTATTTAGCTGGCCGTTGAGGCTTGTCCAGGGCTTGTTTTGGCCAAGAAGGTATTCTGGCAGGGGAACTGTTGGTAGAGGAGAGACAAGAGGCATTGTGACTGGAGTATGGAGATGTCCTGGTTGTACATTTGATAACTCAGGTTTGTTGTCTGTCTGTGAGATGTGTGGGACTGGTAGAGATGGGAGTGACTTCTCATCGAATCTGCAGAGCGATCTCTCTCTAGATGAGTTGCGGCGTAGGAGGATTGAAAGATTTAGCAGGTAAGTTTCCCGGTGGGTTCCTTGGACGAAAACTTGGATATGGAAACTTGCAGACTTCCTACGAGTGATTTTCAGTTTCTATGTTATGCTTAGTCATCTCATGGTCTAATGTCTGAGGTTGGAACTTGGTAGAGTTTCCTAATGGACGTTTGTAAATACAAAATTCATTTTGGTTGATACATGGATAAAAGCGCGTTATTTTGTATCACTAATGAGATATTTAATATTAGAATAGCTCGTCGTAGTTAACTGTTATGCTCATAACATTCCAAGATAGGACATAGATGCCTTTAACGGCCTGCTTGGTAGTTGGTTATAAATCGTGATAATGGGGATGAATTTATATGTAAATTTATGAAGAAAATTATTGTTCATTCCCATGGATCATGGTAATGCTAATTTATCTTAAAGTGTGTATTTTTTTTTCTTAAATTTTCATTATCACCCAATACCACCTTTGTAGATGTTGATGAGTGGTAATTAAAATTGCTTCTCCCTTGGAGAAAAAACATAGGTGAGATTGCTTCTGCATGGAGGAAAATAAAACACAAACTTGGTGGTTTAAATTATCTTCCCATGGAGATTTTAAGGTGTTTTCCTTGTCACATTACAATTAATATTCATTCCCATTACCACCATTTATTTACGACTACAAAACGGGTTGTATAGTGAACTAAGTGGAGCGGAGCTTACCAACTTTTGCGAAAAAAATTAATAGGAAAATTAATTCTTCTGGCTAGTTCCCTATTGTGGAAAACTTGAGAAGTGCGTCCTATGCATGGCAATTACAGATATGCTCTTGCCTCTTTGGTGACTCCTGTCCAAGGTCCCTACTAAAATTAATACCCCTCTGTCCATAATATCAGTTTCATTTTTTGTGGGTAAAACTTTAAAATATTTGACCAAATATTCTCAATAGTATATGCAAAAAAAAAACATACTCATATTGGATCTTGTTAGATTTGCCTCAATGTGTAGTTTCGTAATATAAACTTTAAAATCTTTGATTAATAAGGAATTGAAGATATCGAAGGTCGAATGTCCGTCTTGAAGACCGTGTAAAAAAAACAAGCACTATATTATGGGACGGAGGAAGTATACGTGCTCTTCCGCAACTCTTTTTTTGGTAGAATTTACTTGATTATAAAAATGTTTTCTCCATGTCACTCCCTCCTTTTTCTATGTGTTGTTATTTAGTGTTATTTAACTAAAACCGCTAGTATTTTATATAGACTATGTACTTTGTTTGTCTCGGAAAATATAATTTTTTTGGCATGAAGACGTTTGTGTTTTTAGGTTGTACCATGGTGGAACTGTGCTTTTTTTGGTTCCACTATAATGGGTGTCGAGTGGAATCGATAAAAGGGACGTTTCTATTGTAAATTGTGCAACTTTTTTTTGTGGTCAAATGAAGAGAAGAGGAAGAAGAAAGAAGAAGAGGGGAGAGGAGGAGGAAAAGTAGAGGGAAAAGGGGAGAGGAGGAGAGGAGGAGGAAAAGGTAGTGGGAAAAGTGGAGAAGGAAGAGGGGGTGGCAAGTGGTGGTGGTTAGATTTTAACATTAGAAAATTAGGACAAAAAATCATATGAGTGACGACATTCAGTTAATAAGGACAACAGATAGTATCACACCTTTTCTAATAGATGTTTCTATTGCTTTTTTCTTAGTCAAATCTTGTAATTTTTTACATTAAAATTTTCACCAATATAAATAAAAAAATATGAGATTTTGTTAAATTCATCTCTTTGTGTTCATTTTAAGTACTTTGAAATCTTTTATATTGTTAGTTATGTATTGCATGTCGATTGGTGGAGGAGTGCATGTAGTTAGGCAACCACCATGAAGGCAAATTGCACAAGTGAAAAACAATATTTTAGATGTTCATTTACTTTCTTAAATACTCCCTCCGTTCTTCTAAGTTCTTCCCTCTTTAGGTTTACATCCGTTCCTATAAGATATTTCCTCTTTTACTTTATTTCTTAATTGGTAAAGTTTTGTTCCCTATTCAAAATACTTTATTCACTTGTTGGATTCACATAATTCTACACTATCTCACAACCATATTTTCTCTCCTATTTAAATAAACGAAAAGGATTCACTTGCACACACTCTCTCTTTATTACCTTGGTATTTGTAGGAACTGTAACAAGGAAGAACTTAGAAGGACGGAGGGAATAGTATAACATTATTGCATTATATATGTAGATGTTTTCCTTTAACAAAACTTTGTAAATAATTTTTCAAACAAATTATTTTTAGATATATGCAATAAATTTAACTTTGATAATATTTCGCATGCATAACGTGCATTTAAGGCTAATTAATACATAATTAAAGATATAAAAGGTCAAATAGTTGTATTCAAGGTCAAACACAATGCAAATGAGATGTCTATTAAGTAACGGAGAACATATTTGGAGTTTCATGTAAATTAAATCTTTTCGATATTAGACATATGAAAAATGAGTCATTGGAACATAATTACCGAGACACTGACTTTGCCAATTTGTGGGCCTTTATTTTTGTTAATAAATATCTTCACCACCTTTTTTTCAGATACCAACCAAAGGCTGAAAGTGTCTATATATAGTTTTCTTTGTGAGGCATGTTAAATACTACTAGATTATTGCTCCAAAACTGCATTGTTGAGCCAATACTGCATTGTTGAGCCAATATACTACTAGATTATATATATATGTGTATATATATATGTATATATATATATACATATGTATATATATATACATATGTATATCTATATACATATGTATATCTATATACATATGTATATATATATACATATGTATATGTGTGTGTGTGTGTGACCTTGATATCAAAAAGTTTCTTGGCAAAACCTACAAGCATGCAATTTTGGAAATTATCTTTGAGATTTTTTTATATTCGACAACAAGCGGATATACGACTAGAAAATATTTATGTGATCTATTGATTGACTAATATAAGTCATATTGTCTTTCTTTTTTTTTATGTTTTTATCGAATTATTTTTTTTCCTATTATGTTTACGTTGACAAATTTATTAGCTAACTTTTCTCCAATTGAATGATGTAAACAATTTGTCAAATACATAATTTTGTATTGGCTCATATACTGATGTAGCTAAGTAAGAAGCATTATTATATTTACTTACCCTTAAAAGTCAAGTTTCCACATAATAGTGTCACGCCCTTTTTAATAGATGTTTCACGCCTAATATATGTGCAAATTTCTTTAATTTTCTATTTTATTTTGGTAATTCACATAATGAAGCAATTTATTTTGTATGACTTAGGTAGAAAAACTATGGCCTCCACCATTTTTTTTAGACATATCTAGGTTGCTCTTTTGTCTTTCCTAACAACTCCCTCTTCGGCTCTTCCTAATCGTACTTGAGAAGTAATAATTAGACCTACACCAATTTTTCAACGGATGCATGTTAACTCGGAAGGAACACTACAAGAGGGGGGGTGAATTGCATATGTGGGAAATAAACGTAACTTTTTGCGGAATTATAAAACAATGAAAGGAACGAGAGAAAAACACAAGATATTTTTACGAGGAAAAACTTATTGGGCCCAACAAGAAGAAACAACCTCAACCACTAGGGATTTTAAACTCAACTCTTTCACTATAAAAGCCAAAAACACCTTTATTACAAACCTATTATCTCTCGAGCCACTCCTTGAGTTCCTCTACAAACTCAAGTCCCAACAACAGTTTCCTCTAACTGTTGTTCCTCTTGAACTTCACTCGAAGTTCCTTTCTCTTTTTTTGCTTCACTCAAAGCCTTACACTTTACAGGAGTTCACTCAAACCCCTTTCCCAAACTCAAACTATAAGAGTTTTTATCAGCTCTTTTCTCAACTCGAAATACAGAATAGTAGAATGATAGAAAGTACTAATGAAACAATGAATTCATATGGTAATGAAACTTGGAACTTAGAACTTTGTACTTTGGTGGTACTGACTCAATAAACGTGATACTCAAATTAATACCTTTGTAGATTAATTATCACTTTGTCAGACACTCTTTGGTGTGACTACTAAAAGTCACACACAAATTGGAACTTAATTAGACACACATATATATAGCAGTGACTAACTAAAATGTGGGAGTAAATCATGTGATAGTGGATTAACCATTTTTCCATGATGTTCCTCAACAAGAGGAACATGTTCCATTTTCACCCATGAACCCCACATTCTCTTATCAATATGTTAACTGCTTCCTAGAATCTAGCAATTACTTGTGCAACTATCTAAAATATGATTTTTAATTAAAAAGTATTTTAATTAATAAAATCAAAATTAAATCCTTTTATCAAAATAATATCTTTAAAATATTATCACCAAGACCGAAAAACGATTTTTATTTTCTAAACAAAGATAAAAAAATTTCCATAAAAGATTTTCATTAAAATCAGATTTTTACCAAATAAAAACGATTTCCAAAATTCTATCCTTTAATTAATCAACCGACTCTAAATAACCGTTGCACCATATATGTCTAGTTCCTTTAGTTTCTTTAGTTCCTTAAAAGTGCCATTACGTATGTTCCTTTCAAAGGAATGGATAAACACTCTCTTATAATTTTGTAGGTCCTTACCAATGTTTAGTCAGTTCCTCGTTTTAGACACATGTTTCCTATACCAGTTCCACTAACATAGTTCCATAGAAACAGTTCCTTGATTCAAAGGAACAGTTCCATAGTTCCATTTCATTACCTCATGATGATCTTTGTTTCTTACATAACAAACCTAATTACACACTTATGTAACTAAGCTCTTCTTCTCTTGGAGTTCCAACTCAAGAACTTCATTCTTCTCTTGGAGTTCCAACTCAGGAACTTCACTTATTATCTTTATAAAGCACCAATATTAATTCATGAACCTTGCACCCATAAAACTTATAAACCTTGTTGGTTATTACTTTAGTTTGTCATCATCAAAACCATATTGGCTCAACAATGCAGTTTTGGAGCAATAATCTAGTAGTATATGTGTATATATATATGTATATATATGTGTATATATATATATATATATATATATATATATATATATATATATATATATATATATATATATATATATATATATATATATATATATATATATATGTGTGTGTGTGTATATATATATAT
This sequence comes from Beta corolliflora, assembly GCA_947648045.1. Lineage (NCBI taxonomy): Eukaryota > Viridiplantae > Streptophyta > Magnoliopsida > Caryophyllales > Amaranthaceae > Beta > Beta corolliflora. Next base: position 548,018 of record CANSZD010001827.1, read on the forward strand.
ATATATATATATATATATATATATATATATATATATATATATATATATATATATATATATAACCATAAGAACCACTTAAAATGAGCAAAAACTTCATAAAATGAGCAACATTAAATGAGCAAAAATATGAAATGAGCAAAAATGTAAAATGAGAAAAAACGTAAAATGAACATAAAAAAGTTAAATGAGAAAAAACGTAAAATGAGTAAAACGTAAAATGAGCAACAGAGAATCATGTGGGAGCCTAATGGTTGGAGCTCCCACCTCCCACATTATGGTCGGGAGTTCGACTCTCATCAACCTCATATTTGGGGTGTTTGTGTGGATATTTGCTTCGAGTATAAATCCCCGTTTTTAGTCTCCGAAAGTTTCCTTATGGGTTGGGATCCCCTTCTTACCCCCTAGCTCGTGAGGGTTGAGCCTCACTGGGACAAGTAAATTACCGAATAAAAAAATAAATAAATATATACTTCCTCCGTTCCATAATAAGTGAAACACTTCTCTCATTTATGTGAGAGCTTTTTGAGACAAGTGTTTCACTTATTTTGGAATGGAGGAAGTATATATATATATATATATATATATATATATATATATATATATATATATATATATATATATATATATATATATATAGGCAAGATTATGTGAGAAGGGAATTTAGGTGAGAAATGAGAATGAATCACTGCCCTTAGATTAAATCCTATCAACGGCCAAGATCTCAAACTAATATTAACACAAACTAACTATTTCCTTCATTCCATGCAAAAACCTAATTTTCTCTCACCTTTCTTTTCCTTCTTCCCCATTACGTCGTCTCTCTCCTCTCTTCTCCTTCTATAGACCGTATGTTCTCAACCTAATGTCATCTACTTTTTGTCCAAGAATTTCATGGAGTCAATTACCGCGACTTGAAAAGTTAATTAGATTGTTTTTGAAAAATATTATGGCCGTTCGTAATTTTGTAGAATTATTTGTGGTTCTTCATATGTATGGAAATTCGTATGGTTGACTTGATAATTTTGTTCATAGTTTTCTGGAGTACTGCTAGTGCTTAATTATTAGATAGAAAAGTTGTATGGTGACTTGATAAGTATTCCAATTAGCATCGTATGGTTGGAAAAGTTCACTGTCACCATAGAAAAGTTCATGTCAAAAATTGCTAGTGCGTAAATATTAGACAGATAAAGATGCTAATTGGAACACTCCTAGATAGCATCAAATTTATTAGATAGTACAAAAATTGCTAGTGCTTTTGGTAAAACCTTCTTCATTGATTTCACACTTTTGAGTCGGTGGGGATTGATTCACAGTCTTCACATGGAGAAGTTTTTCCAATATACTTTTAGAGTTGTAGCTAGTATTAATTAGAGTTATAGGTAGTATTAGTTAGAGTCATACCAATATGTTATTGGAGTTATAGTTATTATTAGTTAGAGTTATACCAATATGTTTTTAGAGTTGTAGGTAGTATTAGTTAGAGTAATACCAATATGTTTTTAGAGTTTTAGGTATTATTAGTTAGAGTTATAGCATTGCTTGTATTCCACATGGAGAACTTTTTTTCCAACATATTTTTAGAGTTATAGCTAGTGTTAATTAGAGTTATAGGTAGTATTAGTTAGAGTTATACCAATATATTTTTAGAGTTGTACGTATTATTAGTTAGAGTTATACCAATATGTTTTAAGAGTTGTAGGTAGTATTAGTTAGAGTTATACCAATATGTTTTTGGAGCTGTAGGTAATAATTACAAATGCTTGTTTAGAGCTATAGGAAGTATTTATTAGAGTTAGCAACACTTTTTTAGAGTTATGGAAGTAGTAGTGAAGAGTATACCAATGTTTGTCTAGAGTTATAACAAGTACTAATTGACTTATATCAACACTTGTTTAGAGTTATAGAAAGTTTTAGTTAGAGTTGCAAAAAGTGTCATTGGATTTGTGTTAGCTATGAGTTAGAGTTATTAAAGTTGTTGTAGGTATCAATTAGAGTTATGGTAATGTTTCATTAGAGTTGTAGAAGGTGTGAGTTAGAGTTATGAAAACATGTCATTAGAGTTTTTGGAGGTGAACTAATCAGAGTTATACCAATGTATCACTAGAGTATGGAAATATGTCATTACTTTATAGTCTATGAGCTATGGTAATTGGCTTGACTTAAGGGTGTTTGCTCGTTATTGGAATTATACTTGTAATTTGATAGCCTGTTAGCTCAATTGGCAGAGTATTGTGTATGCAAATACACAAAAATGTGGGTTCGAATCCCACACAGGCTCTCTTAATATTTAATATGCTTCGAGCACTTCTTATTTACATGGTCTTGTGGAACTTTTAGGATGTATTTTTCTCTTAATCCTGACATAATAATGTGGTAAACAAAAAAAATGATGATAGTTTGAGTTAATATAGTGACAATTTTCAATTTTAGTTAGTGTACACGAGTATTATTGTACTTAATTCTTCTACTTTATGTTTAGGGTTCTAAATAACATATCATTTCATAACCTATGTAGGAATTGAACCCACATCTTGTGCATGGCACAATGCTCTTCCATTTGAGCTAATAGGTTTCAAGGCATTCAAACATGATATATAGTTTAATTGTACGTACTCATAGAGCACCTTATATAAATTTGTGGCAAGCACATTAAAAAGGACGGAAATATATATAAATCCGGCCTCGCACTCTGTTGTGTTCCCATTTAGCTCATACTTCTTAGACAAAAAAAAAGACAAATTAAGGCATACTAAATCTCTAATTTATCAATACTAGTGACATTGTCAAAAAATTTAACTAGTGAATAGCCACTCAAAAATTGATATCAAAATTACACTGGTCAAGACCTTAGTTGCAGACCTTGATATTATCTTTATCACCTTCATCATCATCATCGTCTTCATCATCTCTGCTCATTTCAGCATATTCCTCTAAAGATACAGCAGAAAATCCTCAAACAAGACAAAGTGAGTAAGTGACTTTTATGAAATCAAACCAAGACCATACTACTCTAAAGTAGCTTCCTGCAGCATATACCATACAACTAAGTGCCAATAGAAGAACTAAAAATCTACTCTAAAGGAACTCAGGTGCTCTATAATTGAATTTCGGTTCATTTCGTTGATCAAGTGAACAACACAAAATGTCAACCAAAACCATCTCCAATTACATAACAATGTGGTAAACAAAAAAAAATGACGACGGTTAATATATTGCAGTTTTCTCTTCCACATTGTTATGTCAGAATTTCTGTTCATTTTATTAAAATGTCAGGATTCGATCACAAAATCAACAATATAGGTTGTGAGAAAGAAAATCGCAACAATTAATCAACAAAATCTCCAATTACCAATCAACAATGACTCGATTTCGGATCAATCACGAATAATAACTCGCGTAAAATTCGGTCTCAGATTTCACCTCAAACAATTCCAAATTTTAAACTCAAACAAAATTTAATGGAAGAAAAAACTGCAATTCTAGTACTATATCTGAATTTTTGGCAACAAAATTGATAAAAAATTGAAGCATAATTTCCTGAAAACACAAATCCAATGAAAACCAAAACCTAACCGGAATTTTGGCAACAAATTCTCCCACATTGTGTGCGTCCATTGAACTAATCTTGAGTGCCGAATTTCACCGATAATTAAGGGGGACTCTCGCCGAATTGAAATTGAAAAAAATATATATATATATATATAACGCCTCTTGAATCAGAGAACCGAAAATAAGAGAGGGGAGAGGGGAGAGAGGAGAGAGGAAGTATGTTATGAGTTATGACGTGAGAAGTGGTTTCAAATTTAGGTTTTACCTTTTTTTTTTTTAATCTTGGCCATTAAATGAAACATGATCCAAGGGTTAGAATTACTTCTCACTTCTCATATAAAACTCCCTTCTCATATATATACACATGAGAATGCTCCTTACATGAGAAATGAGAATGAATCTCAACCACACGATTGGAGTAGAGTTACAACACTTGTTCATTAGAGTTATACCTCCGAAAAAAAAATTAGCCCAAAAATTTTTTTTTCCAATTTTTTTTTCTATATATATATATATATATATATATATATATATATATATATATATATATATATATATATGTTTTGCTTCAAATGAATTGAATTTTAGTATAACATATAGAAGATTAGATGACAATATTACTAGACTGGAATCTAGATGTAGAATCTCATTCATGATTACAATTTATTTAAGCAACAATTATAATTTATAAAATATACTCTAAAAAATTACAAGGTGGGCTTTCTACTAGGGAAATAATATTGTTTTACGAAATATTCAAATGCCTCCCTGCTATTACCATTTTTTTTTTTTTTGACAATTTGTTGTTCAGTTTCATTAATAGGCAAAAGAGCAGCCCAAATAGTAGGGCCATACAAAACAGCAAAGCCCAGATCAAAGGGAATTACAAACATAAGAAGCAAACAAGATTAGGACCCTTATGTTTTCAAAAAAAAAAAAAAGAAAGAAAGATTAGGACCCTATAAGTTGCGTTAACCAATCACCCAAACGAGCTATAACCATGCCACAAAATCCGAGTCACGAACCACACCTTTCTTTGCCAAAAAATCAACTACAACATTGGAGCTTCGACGCTTGTGAATAATGTTGATGTTCATCCACACCTTTCTTACATTACGAATAAAGTTCAGCTGAAAATTTAAGTTCCTAGGCCGCCCTTTGTCTTCATTACACCAAGCCACCACATTTGGTGAATCCGATTCAATGGTGATTACTTGATGCCGAAGGTGATCACTGTTCAAAGATAGTTGAGTTACTCTATAGATTGCAATTATTTCAGTCAAGTTTATCTCAATTGGGGGAATGGGGCATGAGAAGAGACACATAAATTCACCCCTACAATTCCTCAACACTGCGCCAATGGCAGATTGGAATTGGCTTGAGATAACCGAGGCATCCACGTTCCATTTAATGGAATTGATGGCAGGCGAGCACCAAAGATCATCTGAGTCTTTAGATTGACCACCAAAGTATGATTTTGGAATATCAGTCCAATTGAGACACTTAGGATTCCGAAGAATCTCATCCAAAGAGTATGGAAAGGGATCTCCCCACCCTTTGATCCACCAACTGAGACGTAACAAAATGAGATCTTGGAAATTTTCCATAGAACAAGAGGAGTTGTTGAATATTCGAGCATTACGCTCCTTCCACAAGGAGCATATTATGATAAAAAAAAATTGCAACCCGGACTTTCTTGAAGAACTTATTGCTACCCCTTAAACACCATTGATAAAAAAAGGTAATATGGGAAGACCCATTGAAGCCCCCATAAACAAAGCCACCAGAACCAAATTTGCCGAGAGAATTCACAGTGGAGAAAGAGATATGCACAACTTTCAATGCACGAGAGACATAAGGGACAGAGGGTTTCACCGATGGGAATGATTCTCATACACCCCAATTTTTCTTTAGTGTTTATTTTCCCCAGCAAAACCATCCACACAAACACTTCGATTTGGAGAGGAACAAGTCCTCGCCAAATTCCTTTGATTGCATCATAACCACGAGAGGAGTTATTTTTGCAAGTTCAAAATAAAACGATTTTACTGAAATAATCCCGGACTTATGAGGAATCCAAATATATGAGTCATCACAATCATGAGCAAGAGATATCCCTTCTATTACCATTTAACGCTTAAATATGTTGACTATTGTAGAATTTTATAATTCTCCCTGCTTTGGAATGTTCTTATTAAAACAATGTATATATGTATTAAAAAACCTAAAATTATGAGAAATCTAACTTTACATTATTACACAATAATAAGTCTTTACAAAATTTTGGAGAATATCTACGTATTCTCTATCACATCCTCATAGTCCGATTGGGATAGGAGGATACCATATACTCATGCTGGGTATAATGTATAAGAAGAATTGTCGTGTAAGACCGTTGGTGAAAATGTTTGTACACTGATTTGAAGATGGAATGTGAAGCACATGAACATTACACCATAAATGATCTTTACATAATATCGTAGAATATTTACATATTCTCTACCAACCATTTATTTATTTATCTGTGGTTGTGTGATACATAAGGACATCTAACCATAATTTGAGATTATACTCCCTTGCAATTTATGTTATACTCCCCGAGTGTACCATACACTCAAGAGTATATCTTTGCTCATTTCTCATTGTTAAAGTTCCAAATAGGCAAAAAATAAGGAATGAGTAGAAAAAGTACATTGGATATACGGTACACCAGGGAGTATGGTATAGATTTTGACCCTTTTATTTATTAGTTTACCCCTTTGTTTTCAGAAAGTCGAAGTTCATTAACTTTTGACCGTATTTTAACACTAATACATAATACTAAACATTATCACATGATATCTTGTTATATCTGTTCCAATATGTAGATTTAAGTTATTAAATGTTTAAATTTTTATTAGTACAAAATAGAAGATATTAACGGTGAAAGAGGTGTCTTAGAGACAGTAAAATAAAAAGCAAATAGGTAGATGAATAAAAAAAGAGGGAGTATTAATATCAAAATTTGAAAAGAAAACAATAAAATGCTAGGCAAGAAACCATTATCACCAGAGAAGAAGCAGTGGCTGCGGTGGATGACAATATTCGGTATGGACGTGGATTCTAATACAATGCAACTTTGTGGGAAGCTCAGCGTCTTCCACAAAAGGTGGTGGAGGGAGAAAGAAGAGTGAGAACAAATATTTTATAACTAATTTGGGTTTGATTTGATTTGGGGATTAGGGGGGCAGATGTTGCAAAAATTATTAACCAAATCAGTGATTCTTTTCAGTAAGCCGTTAATTGTGTTTACGAAAGCAAAAATCGCAAATCTATTAGCGTCTCACTTTCCTGATCCTAAATGAATGGGAAAACACTTTATTTCTTGTGAAAGACTATAACAATTGCAATTTAATGATTACATGTGGTGAAAAGTCAAGTTGGTACCAAGTTTGTCTCTATATTACCAACTACCAAGTTATAATTCGATACCAAGTAAGAACCAAATTTGTACAATTTCCGAGGTTAAGGTGGTGGAGTAGTGGCATCGCTTCCCACCTCATATCCCCGGCGTCTCAGATCAACCTCACGACTCATTCGGCGATTTTCCTTATCCCCTTCAAGTGAGTCCCTTTCATCTTACCTTTAAAAAAAAAATTTGTTCAATTTCCGTTTAAATTGGTATCAGTTTAACTCTCCAGCACGTAAAATGATCAAATTGCGCGTAAAGAGTGGCCTGGAAATTGAGTTGCAAGGCGCAAGCCATCATAAAGTGGGAATGTCTTTGCCTCTTTGGTGTTACTTTTGTTAGCATTACGTAGGAAAATGAAATAGTTTACTTTCTAGAAAAGAAGGTGACTAGACTAGATACTACATACTAGATAGTACACGCAATTGGAGAATGCTTCTCCCAAACAGCCGTCATTCGTCAACAAATAAAGCTCACAATTCATCATATTCACGCAATTTGGTGATTAACTATAACTCTTTTTTCTGCCAAATCTCCTTTCCACCTTTCTTCCCGGCGCAGTAAAATGCTTCAAGACATTTATAATCCGAAGCTTAAGAATTAAGGGGTAGTAAAAGTCCACTTATTTTTTTAACAGTCCCCCACACACACACACCACAATGAATTAGATTTGTAGTTATGAAAAAATAAAAAAAATAAAAACCAAAAAAAATATGTGCATTAAATTAAATCTGACCTTCTCACTCTTCATTAAAAACTGTCTGGTTTTGTTCACCTACTCTCACAGTCTCTCTCCTCTCTCATTTTGTGCATTATTATTCACTTCCCAGAAAAAATAATAGAATGCCAACTCAAACTCAAGTCAAACACGGTGCTCCCCCAAATTTGCGGTACTAAACAACAAAATTAATAGGAAAGAAGAAGTGGGTTTTGTTCAGAATTGAATTTTGAGAAATGGGTAATCGATTTATATGCATGTCAAAGAAAGATACTAAAGTAAATGGATCAAAAAGTAAGAGAATAGGAAAATCTCAGAGAAAATTGCTTGAAGATGAAGAAGTTGCTTTTGCATAGAGAGAGCTTTATCAATGGTGATTCAACAACATCAGTTGTCTCAAAGATATGATGCACCTTCTATGTCTCGTCGAATTGGCTCCACCTCTCGTCGTCGCACTCTTTCTGACCCTTTTTCCAATTCTAAACAGGTCTCTTTTTTTCTTTTTTTTTTTAATCCCCTTTTTTTGTCGTTAAGACGATTTCTTATGACGATTTATGTTAGCCGACCCCGAATTATATTGTGACTATGGTTTTGTTATTGTTGTTGTTGTAGTTTAGATTTTAGAATGAGTGTGGTCTTTTTGGTATTGCGTGGAAAATGTCAAGCTGAATTAAGGTAGTCAACATGATTACTTGGTAAAAGACTTGATTCAGTTTTTTTGTAATGATGGTTTTAAGAGAAAGTTTGTTTATTTATTATTGTTGTTATGATTATGTTGAAAGTGAACATAGAAAGTAC
>CANSZD010001828.1:0-7500 GCA_947648045.1 Beta corolliflora
GAGTATAATACAATTATACAAGGCTTCTTTAAGTGTATGTTACTTTCGAATAAGGTTCATTTGGGTTCGAATGAAAGTTTGGGTTTTTTGCACGAATAGGATAGGTTTCATTTGATTCCGTGAAGTTTCTATGTCTCGATTCTAGGGTCGAGGTAACAAGTTGAGTCTATTCATCGGATCATGTAGTTTTAGTACTTTCAAACTCAAGTAAAACATAAAAATTGTTAGATTACAAAATTGAAAAAAATTAATGGATAAGTTTATAATTTATTTGTGATAAAATAAATAATGGGCTAAAAGTCTATTATAAATTGTAGATAAGAACAAAAATAGTTTGTATATCGAAAGAAGCACAATACGACTCCTTTTGTACGCAAATAATTATCCTCGTACTATATTTGTTACTATTGTTAGTCAAAACTTGTTCATAAATGAATTATCTTGTTATCTTATATGAAAAACTTACTCTTTTTCCAAAAAAAAAAAACATCCCATCCAACCCACTCAACTCATGTGATATGAGTCCTATTCCCTCATTACTATTTCCATTTCACACTATCTTTTAATATTCATGTGATGTGGGGCCCTTAGCTTGATATAGCTTCAATTCATGTGATATGGGAAGGTATTTCTCCAATAGAATAGGAATGAACTTATAAACTAGTAATTGCAAACAAAAAAAGGGGTTTGCCCACCATTTTCCTCAAAAAAAAGGAATTGTAATCCACCACATGTCCTTCTCCTTCCTCTCAAATCTTAACATAGTGCCATGTCATAGGTTACATGACATTTCTTACGATGATCCTTTTGTTACTCCTATAATAAAGAAAAATGATTATTAAGGTCTCGAACACTTGACCTCTCACTTTATAAGTCATTAGTCAACCCCCAAATTATTGACTTGTACTTGTGACAAAATCAAAAACTAATCCTAAAAGCATTTGTCTTACTAAATTACCCGGTCATCGACGGAGCCCAAGAACTAGTGTTGTTTCAAAATAATTAATTCTCACCATGTTAGTAAAAAGAGCCTTTTAACCTTCTTTATGTACCCAAACCACTATACTTCCTCAGTTCCAAAATAAGTGAAACACTTGTCTCAAAAACTCTCACATAAATGAGAGAAGTGTTTCACTTATTTTTGGAGGAAGTATATCAATTTTGTTGAAGGAATACAAAGCAAACTCTAGACCGCCACACGCATGTGTGCGCGCCCGGCCCGGGCTTTGGCGAATGTGTGCGCGAGTGTGAATTTCTTTTCCATCTTGACTAGCTAATTCTGAAAAAATTTGGAGGTATGTTTGTGACGTTTAAATAATATTTTCCACATATTTGATTTCCGTTTGAAATTATCTTGAAATCTAAACAAACTATGAACACCCCTCACGTTCGGGCAATATTTTACATTATTCTCGGTCCATCTCATCATCATAGTGCACCAAAAGGGATATCCTGTTGAGATGATATGTTACTAAGAGTTTGTGTGCATCGTATAGGAAAATTCGATTTTAGGGCAGCAGCAAATTCCGTCATGCCATGATATTTACCAGATAAATCGAGTTGTTCTTATTCTCATTGTTTGGTATTCATACCTCTTACAACCATCACCAAAAAGGTGGTGATAGCTGTGACTTAGCTTGATAAAGAAAATTAGAGTTTTTTTTTTTAAGACATAGTAGAAAGAAAAGAAAAGGGTGGGAGGCCGAAAAAGGAACCAAGCTTAACAAGATTGGGTTTAAGTAAGGAAATTTGGAGAATTCATATTAGGTATCTAAAGACTGATGCATTATTTGTGAGCGATTGTAAGTAAATTTGGGCGCCTAAATGGTGTTGAACAGCTCCCATCGACTTAAAAACTTTTTCTTTTTTTTTATAATTATCGACTTAACAACTTGTTTGGATTGAAGGACATAGAGGAAAATGAAGGGGAGGGAAATGAGGGATGGATATTCCTCCATTTGGATACCAAATGGGAGGGAAGGAATAGGAGGGGAGGAAATGCAGGGATGAATCCTTTCATATTTTGTGAGAAACAAATCGCACCAATAATAGAAAGATTTGGAAGGAAAACCATCACTTTTCCTTCCCTCCCTAGTCCCCTTCCCTCCCCTCCCCTCCCCTCCCCTCCCCTAGTCCCCTTCCCTCCCTCCCCTAGTCCCCTTCATTCCTCTTTTCTCTATCCAAACAAACCAAGTACATCCTTATTATAATAGTTATGAATCATAGGTAAGTCAAAGAAATGTCTTGGACTTCCCATCAAAATCCAATACTAGAGTTTCATATTTGAAATAGGCTATGTAGAAAAGAGTTTATTGGACAATGGAGAACAAACAAGTATCTTATTCGTTTAACCATGATTAGCTAATAATAGGAATCTCTTACTATTAGGCATTAGCTTCCAAGTAAAAAATTACGGGAATTTAATTGACCCCCGCTTTGTTAATCTTATTTGAAGTCCTTATAATTTTGGATAGGTCCCTAATAAGTTCGAGGATAAGTTTAGTTCGGTAAAAATAAAGCAAAAATAAGGTCGGCCATTCACTCACAAAATAAGTTCAAATATGTAAAGATAAGTTGATAAGAACATGACATATTAGTACACAAAGTCGCGACCCTTTGATAATCTTATACGTGAATAGTAACATAGCAAGTGACATTTTCATAATAAACTTAAAAGTCATATAATATCATACAAGTTAACTATCTTTGCCGCACCTTAAAAAATTTAAGCTTTTTTTTCCTTTTCCTTTTCCTTTTCAAAAAGGCAAAACACTAGCTAAATCATAGAGTGTGATATATATTATTTGAGTTTATTATGAAAATGCCACTTAATATATTACTATTTACATATCAAGTTGATCAATTGATTATTTCTCTATATATACCCTTATTTTTTAATGCACCATTCTCTAAATAACCGGACTCTTCATTTTTGCTTTTGTCACTAACCAAATCAGCGCCCACCATAATTTGATAGCACACATGAATATATGATGCTAGCTAGTAGCTATAGCCTATAGGGTATGTACATAGTTCTGTCGTCGTTGTATTCTTTATGAGTTATGATTTTCGATTTTAATGTTCTTCTTATCGGAATTCTGTGGTCTTTGTATGGTAACGACTTCCGAGTATACTAGACTACAAATTTCCTTCCCGATTCTCTCCTGATTTTATCTTTTAATTTAATAACTACTTTATTTGGAAACAAACAAAGAAAGTCATATAAATTAAGTGAGAATAAACTAGTACTCAAAATTTCTTAAAATACTTGAAAATATAAATTTACCCTTAACTTTTTCTTTACATGCTTCACCATCAGTAAACCCCCTCACTACCCAACAACCACCACCACACACACAACCACCACCGAAACTACGCAAACCACCACCAAAATCACGCACACCACCAACTAAACCACGCACAATCACCAACTAAACCAAAAAAATTGGCCTCCACAACTAATATGAAAAAAGGTATAATTGATGTATATATATATATATATAGGGGAAGGCTCTTGTGAGAACACTCCTCTTATGAGGGCAAACTCAACTTATATGGGAATAGATCTAAAGCTGTTGGATGCTTTAGATCCAAGGGTTGGGATTTTTCTCCAAAAAAAAAAATATAAAATAAAATAAGCTCATCCTTCACACTGTTCACCATCTACCATCAGTCATCAAATTTTGCGACATTTTCAACGAAATCATTTCTCCCTTTTCACCTCCTCATTCTCTCTCCTCTTAGCATCAATGGTGGAATTAACACCTCCAACATCCGGTGACCATCACTACCGCGGCAATTCTCTCTCCTCCTTCCTCCAATAAGCGATCCAATTGTCTCACTCCTCTTTATACCGGAAACATCACCGGTGTTCGGCGCACGATGGCCGCTTTGATTTCGCCGGCGACTTTATTAGGCTTCGATTTTGCCGGAAACATCGTCGAAAATTGAAGCAATCTCGTCAAACATCGCCGAAAATTGGAAGCAATCTCACATAAGTAGTTGATTTTAATGGAGTTTTCTTCAAAATTTTAGTTCGATTTTGTTGTTTTATTTTAATGGAGTTTTCTTCAATGTTTTTCGATTTTGGTATTGATTGAAATATATTAGAATTGATTATTGTTTGGTATGGAATTCTTGTGGTATTGATTGAAATTTTGGTATTCCACATTATTATCGTTTCGATTATAGTCACATTTTCATCACCATACATGATCAATGTATGTAAAATGTATATCATGTTCTAAATTAATGTATATCGTGTTCTAAAACGATGTACATCATGTTCTAAAACAATTTATATCATGTTCTAAAACGATGTACGTCATGTTCTAAAACAATGTACATCATGTTCTAAAAAATGATGTACTATCATGTTCTAAAACGATATACATCATGTTCTAAAACAATGTACATCATGTTCGACCTACATCTATTCTCACATATAATATATGTTCTCACATAAGGACCTATTCTCACCGGATCTCAACCCTATATATATATATATATATATATATATATATATATATATATATATATATATATATATATATATATATATATATATATATATATAAAGTGATGAAAAAATATGTATCAATTGATGAACATATGTATAAACTAATATGAAAAAGGTATAATTAATGAAAAACATGTATAAACTGATGTAAATGCGTGTATATCTTACGAGTTATATAATTTAGCTTTCATGTAAATTACTCCAATACTATCCCCATGCTAAATTGTTGAGATTGCATGAATAACCCACATATTAGAGTAAGTATTGTCTACATCTATACAAATATATTAAAAGGTGTTCCTAAGCACTGAACGCGCCACGTGATGCTATCCCTGTAATTTTTGTTCGTGAACTCTACATACAATAAAAGATTAGAAAATAGATGGTATAAGATTTGATCCCATGACTCCAAGTTTTATATACTAAAGTCTTAACCACTGAACCAATTAATGTTTGGTGTTATAATTTTAAAGTAAATAATTAATACATGAAAATTATAATTACCCGGGGAATAGCTCGGGTCTAAAAACTAGTTGAACATTAAAAAAGGAATAAACAATTTCATATATAAAACTTGAGGAGTTACTCATCCTTTTACCAATTGGTTTTAGGATTAAACCTCGTTTAGGCTTGTAAATTGTCCAAACTATCCCCTATTAAAGGACTAAATTTAACATAAACATTTTTCTTTAACTTAGTGCTAAATTTGGTGACTCTAGTAGATTGTGTTGCCCATAGAGTATAATACCGATGCATAAAGAACTTACGACAACAAACACTTTCTATTCTAATGTTAGTTTCGGAAGTGCTGTCCAATAAATCGTGTATGTCACTATGTTTCATTGGTTGTTAATGTTACTATGACCCACCCTTCAAAAATTCAAAATTTAAAATACATAATAATCAACCAATAACAAGAAGTGACACACAAGTAGTATTCAATCCATGTGACAGAAGATTTAGTGCTTGTTTGGTTGAAGGTAGGGAGTGCAAATTCATTGGAAATTTTTTTCCCATGTAATTGATTTTTTTAGGAATTGTTAAATGTTGTTTTATAATTCATGGAAAATGAAAATTCTCATGGGAATTTCCACTTACCTAGGTCCCCCTAGGTAAGTAATTTCTAGGAATTTTTACTTCCATGAATTTATCAACCAAACAACACCAAAAATTCCAATTTCTAGAATTCTAACTTCCTATGTTAAACTACGTCCCAAACAATACCTTGGATTCGTTTTGGAAATTGTGAAAAGAAAATAATAATAATAAAAAAAGTAAACCAACAAAAGAGAAGGTCGAAGCACCAGTTCTTCTCGGCCATAAATTTTCACCTGTGCCAACACAAGGAGGAATGATAAATGTCTAACCGGTAGACATTTAGCATTCCTCTAACAGCCATGTGGCACTACACAATTGGCACACATGTCATCATATTGTTTGTCCAAAAAGTTTACTTTTCCAATTTTCAAACTTATATATCTCAAAAAATATGTTTAAAAAAATATATATCAATATTCATTTTTTTATTCTCTCTACAAATAGACATCCATTTTGATATAATTTCATCATATTTTTATTTTACCCATCTCTAACCATTATAATACAAACACTATATGTTTATACACAAACACTATTTGTTTATACAAAAACAACATATGTTGATACACAAACAACATATATTGTGTGCACAAACAACATATAGTGTTTGAAAAAATAATACGAACAATATTCGTTTTATGCACAAACACTATTTGTTTATACACAAACAACATATGTTGATACACAAACAACATATATTGTGTGCACAAACAACATATAGTGTTTGTGTATAAACAAATAATGTTTGTATTATAATGGTTAGAGAAGGGTAAAATAAAAATATGATGAAATTATATCAAAATGGATGTCTATTTGTAGAGAATAAAAAAATATGAATATTGGTATATTCTTTATTTTTTTTAAAACATATTTTTTGAGATACAAGTTTGAAAATTGGAAAAGTAAATTTTTTTTGGACAAACAATATGATGACATGTGGGCCAATTGTGTAGTGCAACATGAATGTTAGATGTTTTTAAATCTCTACCGGTTAGAGATTTATCAGGGCTCCAACACAAGTCCTCCTATGGTTTGCTCTTCTATGCCGGTCTATGACAGCTGGCAACTGAACACTGGTGACATCTCAAACCGTCACATGCCCCCGTTCCGTAAATATTCCTCGATTACTTCGCATAATCTATGCTAAGCAGTAAATTGGTCTAAACCGTCTAATAGAAATAAGGATTAATTGATAAGAATAATCCCATCTTTACCCAATCTTCTGAAAGTAGTCCTACCTTTTCATAATCTAAGAATAATCCCAACTTTAGATTACATCTGCCCAAAATAGGCCATTACTTGTTGGTAACCTATAAAAGCAGGTTAAAAACCTTAATTTTGTAATTAAAAACTAACATGATATGTTTTAAAAATGAATTCTTAATTAAATATATTTAATTATTAATTAACTAAAAAAAATTAAAACATTATCCCTCCCCTTCTTCCACCACCCCTCCACCCACCGAAAGCCCCCCCACTTCCTTCCTCACCTCTCCCCACCAGCAGCCACCCCTCCCCTTTCCCTTTCTACCCACGAAACCCCTTCCCATGCCCTCCCCTTCCTCTTCCATCAGCCCCCCACCCCAGCTCCCCAACCCCCATCTAAACCGGGATCCTATGACCCAGGGGATAAGACGACGGTCGATGGTGGGGACCGACCCTGTGTCCTGTCAGCCGATATTCCGGGGCCCTACAGTGGCTCTTGGTATTGTATGGCACTTCATGTGGTTGTATCCCACCCATTTCAATTGAGACTTGGCAATACGCCACCGTCACAAACTACCACCACCGCCACAAACAACGACATTTCCTTGCAACTCAACTCATGAGGCCATGGCTCGTCGGATTAACTCGGCATCGGGGCCCGCACAAACTCGCTCTTT